>JAQFVV010000056.1:458230-1058230 GCA_028023455.1 Epiperipatus broadwayi | reverse complement strand
GAAAAGAATGAATATATACATAAAATTTGGTTACCTAATTGATTTTCTTTTTGTATTTCTACATTTAGACCTTTCAAATGAGTAGTTATATGAATAAAAAATGACAAATCACTCCATTCTTTATTAGTCGGTTGTGGTAGTTTTCCTTTTTACTTACATAACTCCTTTTGAAAACTATTAAACTTCATAATAATATGCCAAATCCCCATAATCAACTTCAATATCTTCTATAAATTTTAAGAATTCTTGGAGGCTAAATATTATTTTGAATTAATTTCATCTATGCATTCAACTATAACAGCCACATCACATTCTACAATGTTAAAAACTTTAGAACCTAAATTTTGTTGGTAAATTATGCAATGGAAAACACATATTTCTTTGAATTCATTTCCACCCATATTATTGAAGAAGTACATTAAAAGATGTTTGTTTTTTCCAACTTTTGATTTGGCTCTAACAGTGAATATTGTAGAAAAATTATGGCACTTTAGTTGAACTTTAACATTCCTTTCTTTAATTTATTAAAGATGTCATTGTTCATTGATGTTGTCTCAAGTTGAATAAGAGATTACAGTTCGTTGATAATATTAATGTTATGGTCAAAATTGAGTTGACTGTCTGTAAGATTCATCAAATGCTAGCATACCAAGAATTGTTCATTATTCCATCTAATGCAATAATACTTTGATCAGGGCCACCACTTGCTGGTGCTGGTGTGCAGGTTGTATGGGCACTAAGATGCTTGATCACAAGGGAGCCAAGACACCAAGATAATCAATAAAATTTATGTGTAAAATGAAAATGTTTACATTATCCAATCACCTCATTGTTAAAAATACATTCTGAGTGTAAATATATTTTATTTAGATATGAGAGAAATACTTCTAATTCAACTTACTGTAACAATTGTCGGAGCTTTGTCATTTTGTCACAATAATTAATAAAACTTATCATTTTATTGTTAGAAACACATTGATTGTAAATATTTTTTATTTAAATATTATTAAGAGGAAAACTTCTTTACTTAGACTTATTGTGACAACTGCTTAAGCCTACTTCATATATACTCTACCATTGCACAAAACTGAACAGGCTGATACCCTTTTGTCACTGTAATTAATAAAAAATTTTATGTAAATAAAAATGTTTAGATTTCCCAATTACTTTTATTTAAATATCCTAATTTATATATAAAAAATAACACATTACTATTAATAATTTATTTAAAAGTAGAACTTATTTACAAAATATTGCCTTGTAATTAATAATAATTCTGTATGTGAAGAAATTGTGTTTATCAATAATATTATACAGACTTTATATGTCTTATTCATTTTAAGCTATAGGTAGAGGATCCAATTCTGGACTACGAGATCCCAGAATCGATTCTGATGCTATCTTGTGCAAAATATTTTTAATATTATCTCTTTTTTTAATGATACCATATTATCTTTTCTTTGCATGTCAGAATATTTAATTCCTAACAAAATTCATGATAACCACGTTATTTAATACATTTTTCTTGATTATATTAAAACACTTACATGATTTCACTATTAATAGTCTTAAAAATGTATCTAATGGAACAATTATTCAACATAACCTATGAATAAGCAAAATAAAAAACAAAACATTTTAATGGCTTCTAAAATGTATTGAATAAACAATCTAAGAATGAAAATTGAAGATTTCTTTCCTTAAATAAATCCTGGCTAAATCACTAATTGTCAAACTATATAATATATATATATATATGATCAATAGATGGCGTTTTACCAAAAACAGCATAAAAGCGTATGTTTGTTTACATTAAGTCAGAGCAAGCATTCACTATCTCTATCATTAGATCCACCTTCAGATCATGATTTCAAGCTATTTGCTATCATGAGCAAATAGCTTGAAATCATGATCTGAAGGTGGATCTAATGATAAAGATAGTGAATGCTTACTCTGACGTTTATGTAAACAAACATATGCTTTGACAGTGTTTTTGGTAAAACGCCATCTATTGATCATAAATACAAGCATTTAGCAAGTTTAACTTGTTTTTCATATATATATATATGATTTATATACTAATAAGCATTAAAAAATAAAATAATATAGTAATGTAAATATTTTATTATTGAATAAAAACAAGTGAAACTATTTCCATTAATAGAAAATATAAACCAGTCATGTGTGAGAAAGATTCTGAAAAAGTAACTAATAAATTTTTAAAATAAAGAACTATTTTATCAAGTAGGTATTAATGGAATGAAAGAGTTATATTAGCCATGTTATTTAAAATTGACCTAGTTTAGTCTTAATAAAATATAAGTTATTTCAATAAACAAAAGCATTCAACAGATACACGTTAAACATGCTAACGTGACAGCCAATAAGATGGAATAATGACATCACATGGACCTCTCAATTCTCAAACACAAGTCAGAACTATAAGAAAAAAATGGATCCATTTTTATCTATGCCTCAATTATATATAAATAAGTCAGACTCAAGCATTTTGAACTAAGAGTGTGAAGCTTAAATACCTTCACATTTAATTCACTAAATATTATATATAAATAAACAACACTAAATCTTTCGATTTATTACGAAGCAATATTATCTGTTTACGCTTAATAAATTTTATATATTTACATTTGTTAATATCATTTCATTAGATTTAAAAATTGCTTTGTAGTAAATCGAAAGATTTCGCATTGTTTATTTATATATAATATTTAGTGAATTAAATGTGAAGATATTTAAGCTTCACACTCTTAGTTCAAAAGGCTTGAGTCTCACTTATTTATATATAATTGAGGCATAGATAAAGATAAGTCCATCTTTTTCTTATAGTTCTGACTTGTGTTTGAGAATTGAGAGGTCCATGTGATGTCATTATTCCCTCTTATTGGCTGTCATGTTAGCATGTTTAAGGTGTATCTGTTGAATGCTTTAGCTTTCACGTTATTACAATATTATCTGTTTACACTTAATAAATTTTATATGTTCAATAAACAATGTAAGTTGAAAATTTAAAATATCGAATTACATATATAGAGAGAGAATTTGAACCCAGACATTCAAGCTCCCTTCAGTCATCCATTACATCTTATTCAACCAATATACATGACTACATGCATGTAAAAAAATAAATGACCTCCAATATATGTATTTCATGCTAAACCAGCACTCATCAGTTGGTCCAGATTACCATCTCCACACATATATACAATCAGTACTCAGCTTTACATTAAGATAGCCAATCTTCATACTTTAATAATGAACAGGCTTCAAACTACTCCAACCCACAACTCTTCAGCCTTCCATTTCATTGAAAATCTGGTGATGGATTGTTCAAAGTCCACATTAGTGCCAAGGTTGTCATCCTACCCATGTTGATGTTTAGTCATTCTAATGTGATCAGGTGAGTTAGCAATATAAGATGACACTGACAGTTGTAGGCCATGTAAAAGTCTGAGTTCGAATCCCACAATAGTTCTTGTAAAACAAACAAGATTGAAATAATTAAATTTAATTAACTTAACTAAAAAATTTATGGTGGCTAGGAGATATAGTGCTATGGTTATTAAAAATTGCATAGCTAAGATTGGTTAAAAACTAAGTCTATAAAAATGGCCAAACAAAATTAATAAGCAAAGAAGACTAATATTATTAACAGAAAACAATAAATAAATAAAATGCAATTATCTAGTTAGGCATAGATCAATCATTTGTTCAAAAAGAAACTTACAAAATAAACTGCATAAATGAGTATTAAATATTCCCATATCATGTACTTAGTAATACAATAGAAGAATTATATCTTTATTAGGAGAGAGGAGAAATACTCCTCAATAGTCGTAGAGTTTTGTTAATCAGCAATTGTACATAAAGATCTAGTGTATGACATCTTATAAATTTAAAAAGATGGTAAATAATTTTATTACAGAAATGAAAAAAAAAACCATTCTATTTTTATTAGGTTTTATAAGTATTTATTTTAGAACTTGTGCAAATGTATTTTTTAAGTTCTGATTTATTGTATAAATAAATATTAATGAGAGGAATTATTGATTAAGAGAAAGATTATTCAATTATTAATTAAAAGAAAGATTATTCAAATATTTTTTCAAACTGAAGGCTTATTTAAAAGTTGGAATTATATAAATAGAAGATATTTTTAGGTATACATAAAAGTAAGTAAACACTTTTTTCTATATTCAATTTTCAATAATTACAATTTCAATGAATTACATTTTGAAACAATATATATATAAAATTAATTTTCCAAGAAAATAGCTGCTATAACAGTAGATAGAATTTTCTAATTAAACATTAATTAGGCATCATACCTTTCACATTTTACTAATAACTTTCATCACAAGAACAAACAAAAAGTAGAACACGAAAATAATAAGTTAATTTTTTTGAGAGAGAAGTAATAATGTCTTGATATGTATAATTTTAAAGTAATTTCATAATTTATAAGTAAATACCATGTTGTACATATTAAAAATCACTGCATAACGTATATATGTGTGTGTTTAAAATATATATTAACTTATTCAAGATCTAAATACATATTATATTTCACATTCCTAAAGAATTACTTTAACAAATTTATAAACAATGCCCATTTTATTGTACTAATGTCAGTTCACTGGTTAGACCAGGGGTCCCCAACCTTTTTGCACTTAAGAGCACATTCTATAATACCAGCCAGGTGGCGGGCACCATTTATTTTTTTCAACCAGATGGCGGGCATCATTTATTTTTTCAATGTAAATTTATAGTTGGATATTGTTAATAATACATATAATGTACAAAAAAATATTTATTTCAAAAATAAAATTTTAACATATAATTAACATTTATATTTTTATGCTGAAAAGTATAGTGTGCCCTACAATTTGATTACAATATAATACAATAATTTATAAGAAATTTTAAAAATTAAATTTATTTGTATCAGATAAATAATTTTTTATTGTGTTCGGATAGTGACGGGCACACGTAAAATGGTCTGCGGGTGCCATGGTGCCCACGGGCATAGAGTTAGGAACCCCTGGGTTAGACAAAAATGTTTCTTCAGGAATCTGATTTGTGAAATATAGTAACATACTCAAATTTAGTTATCCATGAATAAATTGCTATATTTTTAATGTTACATATTTAATTAACAGCTATGATTTATTTTCAGACATTAAACTGCATATTATATACGGTTTGATAAAGCCTATGAATTTAAGTATTGGTATAAAGGTTTGAAATAAATGATGTGGATATAGGAGAATTACTATACTTATAAAAAATAGTATAGATCTAGCATGGTTGTAAGCCCATGATCTGATATTTTAATAACTCATAATTAGAAAAAAAAAAATTAAATAAAGTCAAATAATTAGCAATATATAAATGTGAATTCAAAAATTTTGCATGCTTCCATCCACGTGAGTGGTGTTATAAGTCAGCTACTTCCTTGTTTTGCCTATATTCAGTTAATTAGATAGTTGATATTCCAATAAAATCATTACTTTTACACTCATGAGGATTATAGCTGAAAACTATTAATAAACATTTTATTTTAAATAGTCTCAAACTACAAAATTACAACACTGATAATTTCATATAAAATAATAACTGATATAGTAAAGAAAAAAAATATATGTCAAAGGAACACATTCACACACATTTTCATTAATCTAGATTGCAGTAGTACATATAAGGGCATGCTCTCTTTCAATATATTCGTTATGCTACTTCTTAAATATTTTTACTGATGTCACTGCATATAATTTTTTAAATTATATATATTATTTAGAATTCAATATATACATAGTTTTAAGTACCCACTTGAAACCAAATGGCTATGTATGTGGAGGAATTATTCTATAAAATTTTTAAATGAACAATAAAAAAACTATCTTTATTGTTAAATAAAATACATATGATACAATAAGAAGCATGACTGCTTAAACTGCACTTTAACTAAACTTGGAAGTTAAAAACTACTAAACATCACATGATCAATATTTCCTATGCTTACACAAGCTGTTTACACAGAGGCTAAACTCTCCATACAATAACGCCACCAGTGCAAGCCAGAGTAATCAATGGATGGAAGAAATATTGTACACAAAATCCCTATTTAGTGCCTACTCAACCAATACTCCCTAGAGAAGTTTCACTCATGAAACCACAAGTTGGAAACTAGTATGGGGATATTGGATGAGTAGGCACTAGATAGGGATTTTATGCACAATCCTTCTTGCATCCATTGATTACTCTGGCTTGCACTGGTGGGGTTACTGTATGGAGAGTTTAGCCTCTGTGTAAACATGGAAGCAATTATTAAAGTGTCATATATCTTTCTTGACAAATGCTGACAATTTACTTTACAATAGGAAAAAAAAAAAAATTAAAATTACTATTGAGATTTATTTAATTGCATCATTGTCACTCAGCAAATTATATAACACTAAAATACCTAAGTGGCAGGTTAATCACAATTATTCATTAAATTAACTCTTTTATTTTAACCAATAAAATATCACTGATTCTATCACATGATTATAATTGACATGTTGCTGTTTTAGCAACATATATTTCCCTTTCACCATTTCTATGCCACTTATTATAAGCTTTAGTAAGTAATAATAGACAATAGATGATAGTGCTTAATGAATCTCTATCCTATGTTATCAAATCCAATATCTCCTGACTAGTTTCAAGTTTATGGCTTTCATCAATGAGGAACTTTAGATTTTGAAAAAATGTACCTGTATAGTTTTTGTATTATAGAAAATATTTCAAAACATGGCATGTGAACAAAACTATAGCAGTTTTAAAAACTAAATGCATCAATAATCTACACATTATTCAATATCATTATTATGCGTTTTTTACAAGCTATTTGAAATAGTAATCTTAACTAAAATTAAGATAATAGATAAAAATGACTTACTTGTAGAAAAAAAAAGACTCCGCCAGTACAGTGACTAGGACTAACTATTTATCTTCAACAATTTACATTGAAAAGAATTTTTAAAATGAAACAAAAATCTATTATATCTTCATTGATCTAACATCACTTATAATTTTAGTTGGAAAAATGATCTGTTTCTAAAATCTTTTAATACAGAAAAACAACATTAATATTCTCCAATAGAAAAATTCAAATGAAATTAATGAATGATCATCAGATACAAAATTTTACAGAATGGTCTCCCACCAGATTGCAGAAAAGGAATGAAGGGAAAAAAAACATTTTCCTTGATAAAAATATGAAAAATTTGGAAAGTTTTTAAAAGACTGATATCTTGTTTCTAATGTAATAAACACAATATGCTCAATGTTAAATCTAAACAAGAATATACCACATAAATTATATATAATCTTTGGCAACAAAAGATTGAAAACTTTACTGCATGTTAATTAGGAATAATGTTAGAGAATAGCTAAACTTGTTTCCCTCATTTATCAACGTTACTCTTAAAATCATTTCTAGGAACATCCTCCTTGAGAACCTATTAGAACTTTTTTGGGATTGTGATTCAAATACTAAACAAACAGAATCCTTGGCTTTTTCATGTTATTGTGGTGAATACTGAGCCCCTATTTAGAGAAAAGTAAAATGTTTTAAATATACATATAAATATTAGTGAGGAATATTAATGACAATTCAAATTACAGCAAAACTCTCCATATAGTAGTGCCATCTTGTGCTAACAAGAGCAATCAATGGATGCCAGAAGGCTTGTGCATAAAATCCCTATCTAGTGCCTACTCATCCAATATCCCCAGACTAGTTTCTGGCTTGTGGCCTTCATTAGTGAGGAGCCTTGGATCTGAGTAGGCACTAGACAGGGATTTTATGCACAAGCCTTCTGGCATACATTGATTGCTCTTGTTAGCACAAGATGGCACTACTATATGGAGAGTTTTGCTGTAATTTGAATTGTTTATAACAATGAGATAGTGATCATGTGATGTTTAGTGGAATATTAATGACACATTCAAGCCTATTTAGTCCCTTATAGGAGATTACTGACCATTCATATATCCTCTACCAGTATCAAAAGAAAAGTTACCACACGTAAATGTCTGAAACAATTGTAAAGAACATATTTATTACTAAATAAAAAAACAGTATCACTATCTAGAAAATAATTCAAATAAAGTTACCCTTTTCTGGATCATCAAATCAAGATTCCTTTCAAATAACCAAAGAATTATAATATAAATATGAATTTCTCCTAAGGCTAACAAATTTCTTATTCCTAGATTGCTGCATTTGATTTTTTTAGATGTCACTAGAGACTTATCAACAAATTTCAGAAATGAAATTTAATAGCTTCTGATTTATGTAATTATGATCAAGCACAAGTCATAAACCATGATTTAGTTGAAATCTCTTTTAACTTTTTACAATAGTTGGTAGAAATCAACTGTCTTTAAAAAATCAATACATTAAATAAATTAAATACTTTATTGAAAATTAATCCAGGAACATTTAGCTCTTAATCAATCATGATACCACTGTGCGAAACTATATATAACAATTGAATGAGTCACAGTAACATTTTATGTTATGAGAACAATAAAAATATGAAAGAATTACGAATTAACAATAAGTCACCATTAATAACCATAGAGATAAATAAAAAATAAGACAATTCAAAGATAATGAAACTGAATCAGAGTTTTAAAAGAGCAGTCCATGTCTATAAATGAACTAAAAGAGAGTTACAAAAATAAAGTAAGCAACCATAAAGTCTAGCAGAAGTCAGTTAAAAAATAAAAGTTGTGATTAGAAAAAGTTAACAGACACAATGACATATATGAGGGGATATTCAAAAATATTTGGAATCATTCTCTAGTAGCAACACCTCTTACAATACATGCTTCTACTTCTAGAAACCTCAGATACTTCTGCATCAATCTGCCACATGAAGTCATCACGTGAAATTATAGTATCATGAATTGTAATTGCATTAAGATATTATTTTTGTAAAGTGTGTGTTTGCACATTTGTTGATTTTTGTAATTGTTGAAAAGTTGGAACAACATGAAATTCCACTTTTTGTTTTTAGGGAAAATAGTGCTTATGCTTGAAACAGTTTACATGCAAGTTGCTCTAGGAAAAAATCCAGATTTATAAGTGGTTTAATGGAAGTGTCAAATTGAGCACATCCCCAAAAAGCATGTGGATTTTTGGAAGGATCCAAATGACATTATTCACTCTGAATTCATTCTTAATGATCAGGCATTTAAAACCTACAAGTTCTGAAACTTTTATGTGATGTGGTAAAATGAAAATGTTCCACAAAATGAGGAGTGCCTTTATCACCATCATAATGTGTTAGTGCATAAAGCCTTGAGTGTGAGTTTTTAATTAAATTTAGCATGACTCACTTTATCCATCAGACATAATTGCTTGATCTCACTTCATGCAACTTCTTTTTATTCTATTGAATGAAAAAATGCCTCAATTTTTTTTTTTTGTGTTAATGAACTTAGAATGGTGGTATTAAAAGGCATTTCTTTGCAAGAGCTTCTGGACTACTTCAGAAAGTGAAAAACATTTTTAAATTAGTTCATTGCATTAAATGAACAATATTTTTGAAAGGGATTCAACTTGTAACACCTAAAAATAAATATATAATTTTTTTATTAAAAAGTTCCAGTTAATTTGGTGTATTAAAAGGTTCCAGTTAATTTGGTGTACCTCTTCATATACTAGCTATTATAAAAGATTAAATCATTCTTCATGCAAGAAAAGCAAGGTCAATACTTATAGTTTTTAGGCCTAATACATGGATATTTTAAGGGAGAAAAAATCTAACACAATGAAAAAATTGCACTATAAGTTACTTTCTGGTAATGTAGAAACCAGACCATGTGATTTTTTTCTCTCCAGTGGCTAATAGTTAAAGATAATACTATGAAAGATTTTGGATAAATAATATATAATAGATATAATGACAATGAAATTAATAAAGGTTATTTTATAATACTTTTCAATTTATATACACTGCAATAAAAAAGATGATAATACAAACCAATATTTAGAATTAATCTTTCATTGTAAATTCAATTGTTTATATTCATAAATAATAATCTTTTCGGGGATAATGATGTGTATGTTAGCACATTATCCTGTCAATAAAAAAATATTAGCTGCTTTTCACACTCAGTATATTCTTCAATTTAAGCATATTCTATAAGAAATCTTATCTATTGTTTTTTTTTTTGACAATTTGTTCTCTATATAAGATACTTACGTATGTTGTCTATAGCAATTTATATGAGTATATATAATTCCACACGATCCAATGAGAATCAATAACTCACTAAAATGAAAGCACTACCTATATAAATCTATAACACTGCATAGTTTAATGCAGTGATTGACTTGGATCATTTAGGATTTGAGAGTTGGTGGGGAAGGGGGGGGGGGCAATTAAACAGGAATGTTATAGTCAATCTAATTCTTGGGAAAAAATAATATTCGAATAGCTTTACTACTGAGGAGTTTGGAAGAAGGTAGTAAACCGGAAATGCCTTAAATGGAATCCATCCAAGGACCTTACATTCCAGAATCTAACACTTTACTACTACATCAAATCATACCAGATATTTCTTGGGTCATCATACGATACAAGATCTCTTTAGTAACTTACAATAGCAACATTTTTATCATATATATATATCATCATCTTTAAAACCTCTCATTTGGCTCAGATACATAGATGACACTTTTGTCACATGGCAACATGAAAAAAATAAATTAGATGATTTTTTCTTACATTTAAATAATATGCATCCTCATATTAAATTTACAATGGAGACAGAGTCTGATGGAAAACTCCCTTTCCTTGATTTTTCTATTTACAGAAAGGATATACACACAGACAGATATTTACATTTACATTCTCATCATCACCCAACTCAGATAGTTTGTGTAGCCAAAACTCTTTTAAATAGAGCAATTAACCTTTCAGATGAGATACATCTGAAAGAAGAAATAAATCATTTTAATAGTGTTTTATTAGCAAATAGTTATAATTACAAATTTATAAAAAAAGCCTTATTTCAAGCCCAAAATAGACAATATAGGAAACAAAAAGATGATAAATCAGCTATTAGGATTTGTGTTCCATATGTAAAAAAAACAACAGACAGTATTGGACGTATATTAAAATGCTATAATATAGATACAGCATTTTCTGCTCATCAAAAGATCAGCAATATAATAACCAAGCCTAAGGATTCAATCCCTCTTGAATCTCATGGTGTCTATCAAATCTCATGTAAAAATTGTAAAGCTTCTTACGTAGGTATGAGTAATCGTCGCATCAATGTTAGGAGAGATGAGCATGCTAATGCAGTTAAACAACACTCATCATCATCAGCACTCTCACTCCATACTATAGATTCAGGTCATAAAATTGATTTTTCTAGTACCAGGATCATATCCAGATGTGATAATCTCTACCAGTGCAAAATTAGAGAAGCCATTGAGATACTTAAAAGGCCAGATTGTATCAATAAGCGAGATGATACATGCAAACTTCCTCCTATTTGGAAATATTTTTGTAAAAAACATTCCTAAATTTAACATTTTTGCTATTGGTGGAATTTTAATGTTTTATTCAAATCAGTGACTGTAGCACCTCTACAACTGTCTTTCTATCTTTTATAACTCCGTGGATGACTTGTGTGACCAAGTCGAAACATCAGTATATTAATATTAAAAGTTTTTAACATGGATGAACCTGCAAAATATGTATTTTATATATTTAACCCGTGCAAATCTTCATTTTAACATATATATATATATTGTAAGGATCGCTATAAATCTCATTCCTATCCTTACCATTAAATGCATTTGAACATAAATATATACATGAAGGTGTTGATTTATAAAATTAATACATCTATTGAACAGTTCGAATTGATGATATATAATCCTATGAATAAAAATTATATTGTAGTTTAATGAACTGGAAATGCTTGAAACAAAATCATAAATTTTGTTATTAAATTTAATTTTATTAATATTTTAAAATAACAAATTTGACAGAATAATTGAGAAAGTTTTATAAAAAATAAAATTAAAAAAAGAAAAAAAAAACCCGATTTTATAACTTAGTATTGTAATGCGAAGGGGAGAGAAAACCTGATTAGTACAATGTAACCATAACAACAATAACAATTTTTTTTTGTTTGTTCTCTAATGGCTGGAAAGTTAAAAAAACATCTAGAGAAAGTTATATGCAAGATTTTGTTTGTTTTTATATTCGTTAATGACAACAATTCAGATAATTTGATTATCATATTTTGGTAAAATGTTTTCAGCATTTTAAAAAAAGAACAAATATGCATGAAACTGTAAGTTTTTTTTTGATTTGATCTATATATGTAAAAAAAAAAAAAACTGAAATGAAGGAATATCACTATACATTCATTGGAATTGAACTTTTGTATAAACTATGAAAATTTAAAAAAAATAAACAAATTATAACATGTTGATTAGAGCATAATAGGAACCAAGATTTTTTTATTTTATTGAACTTTTTGCTATAAAAATATGTAATAAAATACTCATTCACATAATCAAGCGTTTGATAATTCTAGAACTGTTGGAAGTTTTAAATTTAATAATGTTTAACATAAAAAAAAGACTTTAATTGTGTTTTGTTTATTATAGCTAAAACGTTTTTACTGCTGATATAAGGAAAGAAGTTTATGTATAAATATACGAACGAAAAACAATGCAGATGTGCTAAAAGTCATTGTGAAAGGTCAAGGCAACTCAGATGGGTTTCGAAGAGGGCGAGGAACATGATCCATAGGTGTGAATTCTCACCATCACAAATATATATATATATAATGGCTGCAGAAAGGCGTTTGCTATTAACTGAAAGGAGACCCTTTGATTCCTCTTGGAGGCCTTAAAGGAATCGAGCAGGGCAAACTCCTAATGTCCACTCCATACATTCTTGTCGTTGCGGCTGTTATTACTATGTGTTTATTCATATAGTATACAAACATGGATGGGCTGCTGACCAACACACATTAGCCAGTGGGGTGAGTTTATTGGCTTTTTATCTCTGAGTTTAAGATCAAGAAACACCATGGTCTTTCTTCTCAGAGCCTGATAAGGCAGAATGAATGTTTGTGTAAATGATAAAAAAATTTCCAATACATATATACAATTATGACAGATAAAAATAAAGCATGGCCCTTATTCCCAGGAGGCTGTAAAGTCACAAACCAAAGCAGCGGTTGGTGGCCAAAAGTGGAGGGTGCTAAGAATCCCCTGATTGCAGACCCAGGCTGCCATTTGATGACAACTTTTTATTTAGGTACTTACAACTGCAGATCACGTTCAAGTGAAGAAAGATTGCAAGAATTAAAAGAAGAACTCTCTTATATTAAATTGGATATTATTGGACTTCGTGAAGTTAGAAGAAAAAAGGAAAAGACAATTGAATTAAAAAGTGGACATATATTCTATTATAAAGGCACAAAAATTGAAAATACAAGTGGAGTAGGATTCATTATAAATAAAAAGTGGAAAAACAATATTGTGAAGATTGGTGGTGTATTAGACAGGGTGGCAAGATTAGTTATACAACTTAATAGCAGATACCAAATGCAGATAATTCAGGTATATGCCCCAACAAGTTCTCATAGTGATGAAGTAGTAGAAGATTTTTATATGGACTGCACAAAAGGCTTTTGATTGAGTAAACAACATTTTAAAATTGTTATGGTAGACTTTAATGCTAGAATTGGTAAACAAATGAAAGTGCTGTAGGTAATTTTGGTTATGGTAATAGAAATGAGAGAGGACATAGACTTGTGGAGTTTGCAGAAAAAGAAAAACTTTATATTATGAATTCTTTTTTTGAGAAAAATGTTAAAAGGAAATGGACATGGAAGCATCCAAATGAAGGTACAGCAGAATTGGATTATATTTTGACTAACAGGAAATACATATTTCAAGATTGTAATGTTCTTAATAGATTTAACACAGGAAGTGATCATCGATTAGTAAGGAGCAAGATACGTGTTAATGTAAAACTAGAAAGACAAAAATTGTTAAAAAAAACAATATTTACAGTTGATATTCCTAATCTTCAGAAACATTCTAATGAATTTAAATTAAAACTTACAACTCGGTTTCAAGTATTAGTAGATTTTGAACATGATTCAGATTTGAATGAAATTAATATGAAAATAACTGATACACTTTTAAAAACTGCAACAAAAATAGCTGGTAGAAAAAAACAGCAATTGACCAATAAAATTTCTACTGAGACTAGAGAATTTATGAAGAAAAAAAAGAATATAAAGATATACAAAAATGTTGCATTAAAAAGAATTGAATATCTCGAATTTTGTAAAATGGTGCGAAAAAGAGTTGAAAATGATGTAAGAAAGTATAACTGTGAATAGCAAGAAAAGCTGTAGAAGAAAATAAAAGTCTTAAGAATGTAAAATAACATTTTGGTATTGGTAGGAAATTTATATCTGCAATAAGAGCAAAAGATGGAATTATTACTAAAAAGAGAGATGACATCATGAAATTGGTAGAAAATTTTTATCAAGAATTATATAGTAATAAAGAACAAGTACCTCCTATATCTATTACATATTCCGAATTGCCCAGAATTTTAAATGAAGAAGTGAGAAATGCAATTAAATGTATGAAGAAAGGAAAGGCTCCAGGTAATGATGGAATTATAATTGATATATTAAAAAGCAGGTGAAGAAACAGAAATTTTTTTAGCAAAGTTATATACCAAATGTCTAAATGATAAAGATGTACCAGATGATTGGAAGAATGCAGTAATAATATCAATATTTAAAAAAGGTGATAAAGAAGATATTACAAATTACAGACCTATCAGCCTTTTATCAGTTTTATATAAAATTTTTACCAAGATAAATTACAACTCGTCTAAAGAGACATTGGATTTCCACCAAGAGAACAAGCTGGATTTAAAAGTGGTTTTAGTACAGTAGATCATATTCAGGTATTGAGAGAAGTTATAGAAAGGACAAATGAATATGAGTTGTCATTATGTTTTGGATTTGTAGATTATGAAAAGGCATTTGATTCTATAAACATTTCTTCAGTGATTAAAGCATTGGATCATCAAGGTATAGATCCAGGATATTGTCATATTTTAAAGAATATTTATAAAAATGCAATAGCAACAATTACATTACATAATGATACTGGGAAAGTCAACATTGAGAAAGGTATAAGACAAGGTGACTCCATATCTCCAAAACTTTTTACAGCAGTGCTGCAAGAAGTATTTTGTGGATTAAAATAGGAAACTAAACGAGTGAAAGTAAATGGAGATTATTTAAGTCATTTAGATTTCACAGATGATGTAGTTGTTTTTGCAAATAATGCTTCAGAGCTGCAGGAAATATTGCAGGAGTTATCAGATGAAAGTAGAAAAGTATCACTAAAGATAAATGTTTAGTCTTACTAAAGTAATGTTTAATTGATTTGCTCCAAATATGAAAATAAAGATTGATTATGATGAATTAGAAGAAGGTAACAGTTACAAATACCTTGGTCAGATTATTAATACAGATGGAAACATAATGGAGGAAATTAATCATAGAATTAAACTTGGTTGGAGTGCTTTTGGTAGAAATAACATGATACTAAAAGGGAATATGCCTATGTGTTTGAAAAGGAAGGTTTTTAACAAATGTGTTTTACCAGTTCTTACTTATGGATCTGAGACTTGGACACTCAATAGAAGAGCAATACAGAGACTTCAGACCACTCAAAGAAGTATGGAGAGATGTATGTTGGGAGTAACAAAAAGAGATCGAAAACATAATGTATGGGTAAAAGAACAAACAGGTATTACTGACCTCATTGATAAAATTAAAAGATTGAAGTAGAGTTGGGCTGGACATATTGCTAGAAGAGATGATAAAAGATGGACAATTGAAACTTTAAACTGGATTCCAAGAGATTGTAAAAGACCCAGAAAGAGACAATATGTGAGATGGATGGATGAAATAAGAAAGTGTGCAGGGGTGATGTGGAGACGAGAAGCTAAAAATCGGAGATGAATTAAACTTGGAGACCATCCTGCAGTGGATTGATATTAGTTGATAATGATGATGATGATGATATATAAAATGGCAACCATATATTATGTGAAGTTGTATAGATCAATGATGAAAGTGGCCAAATCAAAGATTATACAAACTACTTGCTCAACTTGTGGGAGTTGGATAGATCATAGAAGACACTACTTTGGATAATGAAGTAAACAAAAGATGCTGAAAATTCTCAATCTACCATGAATTTTTTTTACATTTAAAGAAGATGCTCATGTTTGATCAGATGTTTACTAAATCATTCATAATTTTATGTTATGTAACTGTTTGTTCGTTATGGTTAACATACTGATGCTATAAAATTTTAAGGTTTTTCTCTTCTTCATTTATGTATTTTTTTTTTTTTTTACTTCCACATTGGATTTTTTTAGCTGGAAGTACCAAAGACTTTAGATGTATGCATTTCAGGATATAAAATGTATTTTTTGAAATAAAAAAAAAAAATAAATAGTTCTGTTAAAAAAAAAGAGAAGAAAATGAATATAAATGAAGGTAAGACTTATTTTTGACTCATTAACAACATAACATTTAGTAACAAAATTAATTATTAATAAAACCTATATTACCCTTTATTAACAAGACACATACTAACAATTACTTATAAAATCAATTGATGGCAATTTCAGTTCTCATGATTTATAATTGTAACATACGAAGCCATTACTTCAATTATATGTATAAAATAATAATTTGTATATTGATATGATGATACCTTTTTTTTAAAAAACAAACAAACAATGTCATTTGTTTAGATTGGTATTAAAGATCATAAATTTTTTGGTTCTAGTAAACTATTAACTGTGCAGCCTTTGGTGGCGCTGTTTCTGTGTAAAAACACAGAATTATACCACTTTCGCGGCCGAACCTACGGCTAATATACGAGTGATCATTAATATACGAGTAGATCATATGTAGTGGTTATAATACGCGGCCAATTCTTCTGCATTCAATAACACTACGTCTACTAACAATACTATGATCATATAGTCTGCCGTTGATTTCATTGCGGGTTGAATTCCTATGCATACTGACAGAATTTGTATTGTTGCTAGAATTTAAGATGAGAGTGTGAGCATTGTCATCTTTTTCAAGTGTTTATTTGTTGATGCTTATGATTTTCTGTATTTCCCAAATGAAAGATTTTTGCGTACTAGTAATTTTCAGCGTATTATTGATATTTGTCAAAAAATTTTTTTTGGCTAATTTTGGCTTTTTTGGGGGTCAAAAAAGACAAAATAAAATTTCTCAAGCTTTCTGGCAGACGATTGGAGTTGTTTGCGGAAAAATACCGTTTCTGTTGTGACTCGGACGAAAGTTGAAAAAAAAGAAAAAATGTCTACCACATTATTATATTTGTGGGACATCCCAAACAGAGAAAGTGAGGCAGTTGCATTTTTGCAAGCCCAAAACATCCTGCCATTTGTTACAGTTGATTTAGTTCAGTCATATGTGGTTAATAAATTTATTTTCTGGAAAGAATTTTTGTTTGGTTTGCGATTGCTTTTATCTGTGAATCATGTAATTAACACACAGAATGACAGTGTTAAAAAGGGGCGGCGTAGTTTGTTGGACATCTCTTGATTGATTGATTTAAAAAAAAAAACTTCTTCTTTTGACATACCTATTCGTTCAGTTTAGAAGCAAAAAGAGGTTTTTTTGTTGTTGTTGTTTTAAATCAATAAACAGCACATTAAGTAGATTTTAAAAATGAACCCGAGCTAATTTTTGTTGTTAAAAAAGAATAAAAATACTGGACGTTTTATTTGTTATGAAAACAAAAAATGTTTAACAAACTTGTATGACTCTTAAAAAAGATAAATAAATAAATCCTACAGAATGTAACAAAACCGGTTAACATACATATTTTTTGTGTTAAAAAAACAATACCGCGATTGACTTTTTGGTTTTTGTTTTGGACGTGTTATTTGTTATTATTAAAAAAAGCAAAAAAAAAAACAACCCGCCGCCAAAAAAAAAAAAAACACCCGTATTTATAAATCTAAGAGAAAAAAGAAGTCCCGTTTTATTTATTATTATTAAAAAAAAACAAAAAAATCAAAACACCGTTTTATTTGTTATTATTAAAAAAAAAACAAAAAAATCAAAACTCCGTTTTATTTGTTATTATTAAAAAAAAAACAAAAAAATCAAAACACGCCGCGCAAAAAAAAAACCCCGTATTTATAAATGTAAGATAAAATACCAAACAATTCTTTTCGTTTATAAGCAAATACGGACATCTGAGGCGGAGTTTGTCGGACAGGTTTGAATTTTTTTTTGTTAAATCAATCAACAGCAAACCCCCTCAATTTTAACATAATTCAAAAAGAAAGTGTCAATTCTAATTTTAAATAACAACAACAACAAAAAAGAAAGTCGTACATAAAGCAAATTGTGTATATTTGAGATATTCCCAAAAAAAGTTAAAACTGTCCCTTATTACTTTGAAATGTATCGAAAAAAGTTAAAACTGTCCCTTATTACTTTGAAATGTATCGAATCCACAATAAAAGACGTCTGTAAAAAAGAAACAGTAGATTTAGAATGGAACCCCCTCCCCCAAATAAAGGCGTATGTCAATAATTATGTACTTTTGAGATCCAAAAAAAAAGGTCAAAGTCTCCTTTATAGTTTTAAATTTATCAAATGAAAACCAAAAAAATAATTATGTCCAAAACAAACAACAATATATTAAATATTAAAAAAAATACATAATTATGTCCAAAACAACAACAAGATATTAAATATTAAAAAAAAAATTACAGCCGTATGTCAAAATACGATCTACTAGATAAAATAAATCTAGCGGCCCGGTAATGTTATAACGCTTTGTTTTTAACTAGAAACAGCGCCACCAAAGGCTGCACAGTTAATAGTTTACTAGAACCAATTTTTTTTAATATGATGGCATGAAAGGTAGAGACCTATGTATACCAAGAATGACCTATAGATGATATTATCATTTTATGTATTTTTTTGTATTATTATTTTAATAAGATTGAGTGGAAGTGTAGGAATCAAGTTTATGGTGTTTTAAAATGTATATTTATGTATTGAAATGTGTTATGTTAAGATAAAATAAATTTGTTGATTTTAATTGATTTTACATCAAGGATTATCTATAATTTGTTGAGAATACATCATTGAATTCACGTATCTCTTGATATAGAAATATATATGTAATACGTATCCAATAAGTGTATTATATAAACCATAACATGAAGTCATTGCCCACATTGGCTAGATATATTCTTATAATTTATACCTGAACAGAGTAATTACTCAGATCACAAATGAGTTTGAAATCTAGGGAATCTAATAGATTGACATGAAAATTGGGTAGATCCTGTGCATATTGCCAAATGAATGGGGGGTTGAATGATAGTAAAGATCCATCTTGGTCATAGTGTTATTGGATCTTTCCAATTTTCCATGGACAGCCAGATTCTTGTTTCGGCAAATGTAATGGGATGGATTTGGGTAAATGGTTAGAGATGGGTCGATGGTCCGTTACATTTTTGGAGCTTAGTTTCAATTTAGAATTACAGTGATGGTGTTAAATTGTAGAGTAGTAATTTTATCCATATTTGGAAAATTTGGGTTGTAGAAAATCTAGGGTTCTGAAGGTTAGATTGGATATTTGATTGTTGGAGTTTGGTTGGTTCTATTGCAAATGTTGATGATGGATGGGGAATTTTTGTCATTGTCTTGAGGATGTGATGTGTTCATTTCACTCATGACTAATTGATTCTATTCACTGCTCCAGCCCAAATTATGTTATTAGTTATCATGAAGCAGTTAACAGTAGTCCTGCCATAATTTTGCCTCTGAGACTCCAAGGAGAGCAAGGCAGTGTTTCTTTTGATATATGTATAATATTAGCCTCTAAGACTCCGAAGAATGAGTAAGGCAATATTTTTTAAATAGTAGCCCCTAAGACTTGGATGTAAGCAGGGCAGTGCAATAGTGTTTGCAGAAAACTATTATGGGTTGCAGTAGCTTAGAGAGACTGAAATGTGATGAAGATCATGTGAGTGTTCATGGAACATTGTATACTTTAAGAGCAGAGATTGAATTTTTTTATCTATCTCAAAATTGTGAAATGCTAATCATTCTTTTGGCTGTCAGTATCTGTTGGATCTTTAGACAAATGGATGAGTATATAACCTAAATACATAGCTTATTCTTCAAGGACTGTTAATAGTACATCGTTGGTCATTACATTTTTTTTTCTTGATGCCTACATTTAAGGCCTCCTTTCATCGATTTATTTTCCATTATGATTTTTATCATTTATTCATATTCCATTACATTTTGATGCCACAATGCGGTCGGCTATCTGTTTGTCTATTTGTTGGTCCGTTATATTTTTGGCACCCAATGTGGGGCCTGAACAACTATTTAACCCATATATATATATATATTAAAAGAAAATCTAGTCATTAGACAAATGTGAGCAATCAGAGAATTAACATCAATGTTATAGGTTGCAAAGCAGTGATATAAAAAATTGTATATATAGTAATTAGACATGAGTATCTTAATCATGATAGTTGAACTGATTTGTAGTTAGAAGTAGATTGGGACTGAGCAGTTGTACAAGTGATGGTAGTTTAAATTTTTTTTTTTGGTTTTCATTTCATCGTCTTCAGAGAACCAGAAGAGGAAGCCGAGACCGCACAACGAATATCCATATTATAAAAACATATAGTTATTTTATAGAAGGAATAAATAAGGGAATATTCTGTTTCATAACAATTATATTGACATATCTGTCTTTATGCTATTAAGAAGTGGTCAGATCATTTTAAAGATGGATGAAAGAGTTGATGAGATAAAAGTAAATCAAAAAGGTGATGCCATCAAATGAAAGTGAATCCATCACATTACCAATCCTGCAGGAGATGATGCTGAAGATGACTGGTCTGGGAACAAATATGGCCAACATGGAATCGAGATTCGAGTCTAAGTTAGAGTCAAATATGGCCAATATGGAAAATGAGATGTATAGACGAAGTAACGATCTCAAAGGAGATTTAAATAGTATGTTGGATAACATGGCAACAAGAGCCGATGTCAACCAAGTTGAGGTAGGTATAAAAAATATATTTCTATTTCAAGAAGACATGAAAAAATTAATCGGAATTGAAGAGAAATTGGAGGTGAGGATTCAGAAAGTCGACACCCGACTGTCCAAAAAATTAGGACAGTTGCTCCAGGATGTGGGAAAAGTGCAAACTGATGATAAAGTAAAGCACAGGGTTGAAAAAGAAAGTACTAAGTACTAAGTGTCAAGAGCATGTCAACGAATTTGTTGAACATATTACCATTCATATCGACAGAGATCAAACAAGTTTATCAGACATAAGAGGTCATAAATAAAGAGTGTGGAATAAGCAGAACATTTTTAGAAAAGAATTACAAGCTGAGTTTGACAATATCAAAGCAAGGTTCAACAATATTTCAGTGACACTCAATGCTGAAAATGAAGGCCGTGAAGAGACTATTGGATCTCTTACCCATTGTTTAGTTCAGTTGGGGAATAAGGTAACATCCATAGAAACTGATACAATGATTGGGAAGACCACCCTTCAGAAGTTAATTGAGTCTACTAATGAAACACATGAAAGATTTAATTTTTTAAATGAGGTCTTACAATGTAAATCACAATCTCAGGATATTGAGATGTGCCAGTTGAATGTAAAATCAGCTAGGTAAGCTTTGAAAGAAAATGAAAGAATTGATGGGTGTTGGAAAAAACCAAATAATAGAGTTCTCATGAGACAAACCTCAAGGGATGTTCTAGGAACTCAAGATCAGTATGGGGAGAGCATAGTTGCTTCAAAAACATTTAGCGAGGTAGAGGAGACGAATTTGCTTTACCCATGCCTGACTGAGAAACAAACCAATGATCAGCGGATGATTGAGGAACCTTATCTAATGAAAAAATCATATGGATACTCAAGAAGTGAATAAAACTCAAGGGAGCATTTCACAGATAAATGTGATAAACCTGTTCATGAAGCTTAAAGTGTATAAGGGCTTTTCGAACGAAGCACCCACAGAACATCTTCGAAGTTTAGAATTATAATTTTCAGTTAACAAAGGTTTATCAGAAGCTGAAAGCGTTATTATTGCTTATAGTCACCTCCAAGGTGAGGCATTATTGTGGTGGGAATCACTGTATCAAGCCCCATCCACATTTGAGGAATATCAAACTTTGTTGGTGCATAATTTCTGGAATCGGGATAGATAAGAAGCCATTCTATACCATATTCTCCAAGAAAGATACAAGTCGATGCTTGGGGAAATGTTTATGAAGTTTTTTCAATGACAGGTCACCAAATTGCGCACACTGGATACTTACCACCTCACAGAATCAGAGATCATTCGGATAGTTAAGAGAAACTTGCTGTTGCGTATAGAGCAATCACTTCTATGTACAAGTGCAAGAAACAGAGCAAGTTGCTGAACTTTTGTCCAGTATAGATTTAAATAATACCAATTTATCTACATGAGGTTCAGAAAAAAGAAAAGATGAGCCTTCAATTAATGCTATCTTCTATCGGAACAGGAAGGATAACACTTATACAAATCCTCGAAAGGAGAGGATACCGCCAACCAATGCATCACAGTTATGGTCTCCAAAGTGCACATGACCAAACAAGAGTAAATCCAAAAGAGACTCATCACTGAGTTCAGGAGGCTCTCCAAAACCGGGATGCAGTAAGTCTGCACCCCAGATTTAAAAAAAACAAACTAAAGAGTTACTTGAGGCCTAGTTTTTCACCTCAAGAAACCATAAATACTCTGAGAAACAAGACTTTTGAAAAGGTGGGAGATCACCAATATGACAACTTTATGTGACGATGGAGTGCCAAACTATGCTCAACAAAGTTGCCCTATGATAGAGGTGCTGTGTGAGAATTTTCCGGTTAAAGCGCTATTGGACTCAGGTAGTCAAATTTCGGTCATTTCTGATCAATTTTATAAAAGGATATTGAGTAAAAATCCGTCAATGTTACCGTTAAAGTCTATGCAAGTGACAATGGCCAATAGTAAGAAGGCAAAGTTGGAACAAAAACAGATCTGGGTAGAGATCAGGTTTAACCAAACTACACTCTTATCATGTTTCCTAAATACTAAATGTATTAATCCATGATGTAATCTTAGGGGCAGACTTCTTGCACATGAACTCTTGTATTGTTGATTTCTCAAATAGGATTATAAAAATAAATGGGGATACCTTAGAAATGATATTACCTACAAGGTAAGGTCTTTCTGAGGTAAATTGGGTATTTTCTAGTATACCTGAATCATTGGTTGATACTAAACTTGCAGAATCAAATCTACTTGAAGGTGAGGATGTGAAAGAGTTACATTCTCTAATTTATCAATTCAATCCAATTTTTTTGGAAATTCCAGGAGTTATTGAGTGTTTCCAGCAAAGGATTAAGTTGATGACTGATCAGCCATTTCAATCCAGATCGTATCCTATACCATATCAGTATAGGCAGGAAATTTCAAAACAACTTAGCAAAATGTTAGTGGAAATTATTTCCAAATGTTCTTCACCGTATTGTAATCCAATCGTAACAGTGAAGAAGAAAGATGGTCAATGAGATTTTGTTTGGATGCTCGGCAACTAAACAAGATTACTGTTCCTGACAGGAACATTCCACTGCCCATACACGACTTGTTCGTAAGATTTGGAAATAAGGTGTTTTCCACATTTGATCTAACCTCCAGTTATTGGCAGATTGAGCTTCACCCGAACGATCGTCAATACACTGCCTTTAGGTATGAGGGTTACACATACCAGTTTAATAGGATGCCGTTTGGATTGATAAATAGTGGAGCTGGTCTGATCCAATGCCTGGACGCGAATCATGACTATATATGTGGATGATGTAATCATTGCATCCACATCAGTTGAAGAACATCTTCAACATTTGATTGTGTTTCTTCAGGAATGCTTCCAAAAAGGGATTAAGATTAACTTTAAAAAACGTACATTAGTTTCTAACCAGGTGGTATTTTTAGGCAATATTGTGAGTTGTAATGAAATAAAACCACCCAGACAAAATAAGTGCAATTCAAAACTTTCCGAGGCCTGTTAATAAAAAACAAATACAATCATTCCTAGGGTTGTGTAATTTTTTACCATCATTTTTACTGCAATTTTTCTAGCCATATGGCATCATTATTGAAACTAATATGAAAGGAAGAAAAATGGAAGTGGACTGAAGAGCAGGATAGTGCTTTTGAGAAAATCAAAGCAGGGTTTTTGGAACAGGTTATGCTGCCTTCCCTGATTTTGACAAACCCTTTGTGGTCCAAATGGATAGCAGCGGCTATGGATTGGGGGAAACGTTGTCTCAAATACAGGCAGACGATGTCCAGGGGTCCTCTATTTTTATAAGCCAACTCCTGAAAGGCCCTGAAATTAATTATACTGTGACAGAGAAGGAAGCATTAGCGATAGTATGGGCTTTTCAAAAGTTCTGACAACTACTTCTCGGATCGGAGGTAATTGTGATCACAGATCATAAAAGCCTCCAATTCCTAAATCACAGCTATTTAACAAATGCTCACCTTATTAGGTGGAGTTTGCTGTTACAGGAATTCAATTACACCATACAGTATTGTAAATGATCCGAGAATGTTGTAGCTGATGCACTCAGTCAGAATCCATGTGAATCAGGACAGAATCATCTATCTATAGAGAAGGCATACATTGCAAATATCGAGGCAAGCATTGATAGCAATGTAGAGGATGGATTGGAAATGTTACCCGAGTTACAACTTATGGATCAGATACTATGCTCTATTATAAGAAGTTTGAAAGGTGAAGAGGTATTGAACACACATGAAAATCTTACTTTATATCAATTAAGGGATCAAGTATTATTATTATTATACAGAATTGATGAAAATACAGAAGAGTGGAGGGTAGTAGTACCAGAAGTATTGCAGCATCCCACTGATCACGTACATTCATGGTTTATATGGACACTATGGTGCTCATAAAACAGAGCATACCATCAAAAATTGGTTTTGTTGGCCAGGTATGTACAAAGACATCCTGAAGATAATTCGGGTCTAATGTGCCTTAGAGCCAAGCCGGTCAACCAAAACTATAGTGAAATATCAAAGTCCATCATTCCTAATAGACATAATGAGATCTTGGCAATTGACTACTATGGACCTTTGCCTCCGTTCAACAAGCAAAAGTACTTGTTGGTTGCTTATGATCTCTTTTCAAAATATGTCTCAGCATACCCTATACCTCAAGCTAATGCTAGATACACCATTATGGCATTAGACACCTTGCAATTTCTTAAGATAGGAAAGCCAAAGGTCATACTAACTGACCATGGTACTCCTTTCTTATCTAAGCAATGGAAAGGTTGGATGGAAAAGCTGAAGATCAAACATGTCCTCACATCTATTAGAAATCCACAGTCCAATCCTTGTGAATGCATAATGCGGGAGCTTGGACACCTAGTGGATAAGCACAGAGGTTGGGTAAAACAGACTGAGAAAGTAACAAATTACATTAACTGGAGTGTGAATGAATCTACTGGATTCACACCCAGTGAACTTCAATGAACTTGTACCACTTTTATTTAAAAAATACAAACCCATTGTCAGACCAAAGCAACATCAAGAGGAAGCCAATATTTGCTTGGAGCAACAGCGACTAGCACAGCAAGCGCATTTAAGGAATAATAAAAAATAGAAGGAAGGTACATAAACTTGAAGTAGGGGATAGTGTTTTTGTGAAGGTGCAGTCTGTTAGTAAACAGACTGAATATAAGTATCATAAATTTTTTCCTAAAATTGATGGTCCATTTGTTATTGTTAAACAAGCTAATTCTAATGCATTTTGGTTGAATATCAATGGAGAAATAAAAGGGACTTACAA
The DNA here is from genome assembly GCA_028023455.1 of Epiperipatus broadwayi. NCBI lineage: Eukaryota > Metazoa > Onychophora > Udeonychophora > Euonychophora > Peripatidae > Epiperipatus > Epiperipatus broadwayi. The sequence goes on along the minus strand of JAQFVV010000056.1, from coordinate 1,032,141 downwards.
TCCTAGAAGTCTGAAACCATGTTTTTAGTTACGAAGGAAATATAGAAAAAATTAGTGCAGGTTGGGAATGAAAAGGAGTGGAAAATGGATTTTTGAGGGCACTCATAATTATCATTTATGTGTTGTTTAAAAGGAGATAATATGGAAACTAGTGAAAATGGAAAAAGTGTTTTGTGGTGAGAGTATGTTCGACTGCATAATTGAGCATGCATCGACTACTTTCAGAACTGACTGAGATATGAGGGTGTATCTTACTATGTTTGTATAAGGACACTCCATATTCTGTGTGGTTATTCTAGGGTCTTGTAACTCTGCGGAGCAGGACAAGAAGCTGATGAGACAAGTTTCCATGCTGCCTAAACAAAAGTATGGAACTGGTCAGATTCTGTTTCGCTGCATCATGATACAATTATTTGATAGACAGTACTATTTAAATAGAAATTAAATAGAAAAAGTAAAAGGAATTATTGAATATGAGTGTTTAAAAGGGGTCAAATTCCGTACAGAATAAAATTGTAATTTAGTAAACCGACTGACAAGGAGAAAAAGATAGATAATTACAGATAATAGTTTATATGACAAGGAAAATAACCCTCTATGGCGACAGGATATTGAATATAAATATGTTTCTTATTCTAGTAAATGTCAAAAGTTCAAAGGGATTAAACTTTTAACCTTTTTGGATTGGGGGAATTGTAAGGATCACTATAAATATCATTCCTATCCTTACCATTAAATGCATTTGAACATAAATATTTACATGGATGTGTTGATTTATAAAATTAATACATCTATTGAACAGTTCGAATTGATGATATATAATCCTATGAATAAAAATTATATTGTAGTTTAATGAACTGGAAATGCTTGAAACAAAATCATAAATTTTGTTATTAAATTTAATTTTATTAATATTTTAAAATAAAAAATTTGACAGAACAATTGAGAAAGTTTTATAAAGAATAAAACTAAAAAAACAAAAAAAAAACGATTTTATAACTTAGTATTGTAATGCGAAGGGGAGAGAAAACCCGATGAGTACAATGTAACCATAACAACAATAAGAATTTTTTGTTCTCTAATGGCTGGAAAGTTAAAAAAACATATAGAGAAAGTTATATGCAAGATTTTGTTTGTTTTTATATTCGTTAATGACAGCAATTCAGATAATTTGACTATCGTATTTTGGTAAAATGTTTTCAGTATTTTAAAGAAAGAACAAAGATGCATGGAACTGTAAGTTTTTTTTTTGATTTGATCTATATATGTAAAAAAAAAAAACTGAAATGAAGGAATATCACTATACATTCATTGGAATTGAACTTTTGTATAAACTATGAAATTAAAAAAAAAATAAACAAATTATAACCTGTTGATTAGAGCATAATAGGAACAAAGATTTTTTTATTTTATTGATAATTATATTGAACTATTTGCTATAAAAAATATGTAATAAAATACTCATTCACATAATCAAGCGTTTGATAATTCTAGAACTGTTGGAAGTTTTAAATTTAATAATGTTTAACATAAAAAAAGACTTTAATTGTGTTTTGTTTATTATAGCTAAAACGTTTCTACTGCTGATATAAGGAAAGAATTTTATGTATATATATACTAATGGAAAAATGATGCAGGTGTGCTAAAAGTTGTTGTGAAAGGTCAAGGCAACTCAGATGGGTTTCAAAAAGGGCGAGGAACATGATCCATAGGTGTGAATTCTTACCATCATATATATATATAAAATGGCAACCATATATTATGTGAAGTTGTATAGATCAATGGTGAAAGTGGCCAAATCAAAGATTATCCAAAATACTTGGCCAACTTGTGGGAGTTGGATAGATCGTAGAAGACACTACTTTGGATAATGAAGTAAATAAAAGATGGTGAAAATTCTCAATCTACCATAATTTTTTTTTACATTTAAAGAAGATGCTCATGTTTGATCAAAACATTTACTAAATCCTTCATAATTTTATGTTGATATGTAACTATTTGTTCATTATGGTTAACATACTGATGCTATAAAATTTTAAGGTTTTTCTCTTCTTCATTTATGCATTTATTTATTTATTTTACTTCCACATTAGATTTTTTGAGCTGGAAGTACCAAAGAATTTAGATGTATGCATTTCATGATATAAAATGTATTTTTTGAAATAAAAAAAAATATAAATGGTTCTGTTAAAAAAAAAAAAGAAGGAAATGAATATAAATGAAGGTAAGACTTATTTTTGACTCATTAACAACATAACATTTAGTAACAAAATTAATTATTAATAAAACCTATATTACCCTTTATTAACAATACACATACTAACAATTACTTATAAAATCAATTGATGGCAATTCCAGTTCTCATGATTTATAATAGTAACATACGAACCCATTAGTTCAATTATATGTATAAAATAATAATTTGTATATTGATATGATGATACCTTTTTTTTTTAAAAAAAAAAAAGAACAAACAATGTCATTTGTTTAGATTGGTATTAAAGATCATAAATTTTTTTTTTAATATGATGGCATGAAAGGTAGAGACCTATGTATACCAAGAATGACCTATAGTTGATGATATTAACATTTTATGTATTTTTTTTGTGTTATTATTTTAATGAGATTGAGTGGAAGTGTAGAAATCATGTTTATGGTGTTTTAAAATGTATATTTATGTATTGAAATGTGTTATGTTGAGATAAAATAAATTTGTTGATTTTAATTGATTATCTATAATTTGTTGAGAATACATCATTGAATTCACGTATCTCTTGATATGGAAATATATATGTAATATGTATACAATAAGTGTACTATATAAACCATAACATCAAGTCATTGCCCACATTGGCTAGATATATTCTTATAATTTATACCTGAACAGAGTAATTACTCAGATCACGACTGAGTTTGAATTCTAGGGAATCTAATGGATTGATATGAAAATTGGGTGGATCCTGTGCATATTGCCAAATTAATGGGGGTTTGGATGATAGTAAAGATCCATCTTGGGTTGTAGTGTTATTAAATCTTTCCAATTTTCCGTGGATGGCTGGATTCTTCTTTCGGCAAATGTAATGGGAAGGATTTGGGTAAATGGTTAGAGATGGGTCGATGGTCTGTTACATTTTTGGAGCTTAGTTTCAATTTGGAATTATATTGATGGTGTTAAATTGTAGAGTAGTAATTTTATCCATATTTGGAAAATTTGGGTTGTAGAAAATCTAGGGTTCTGAAGGTTAGATTGGATATTTGATTGTTGGAGTTTGGTTGGTTCTATTGCAAGTGTTGATGATGGATGGGGAATTTTTGTCATTGTCTTGAGGATGTGATGTGTTCATGTCACTAATGACTAATTGGTCTTATTCACTGCTCCAGCCCAAATTATGTTATTAGTTATCATTAAGCAGTTAACAGTAGTCCAGCCATGATTTTGCTTCTGAGACTCCAAGGAGAGCAAGGCAATGTTTCCTTTGATATATGTATAATATTAGCCTCTAAAACTCCCAAAGATGAGCAAGGCAATATTTTTTAAATAGTAGCCCCTACGACTTGAATGTAAGCAGGGCGGTACAATAGTGTTTGCAGAAATCTATTATGGGTTGCAGTAGCTTAGAGAGACTGAAATGTGATGATCATCTGAGTGTTCATGGAACATTGTATACTTTAAGAGCAGTGATTGAATTCTTTTATCTATATCAAAATTGTGAAATGCTAATCATTCTTTTGGCTTTCAGTATCTGTCGGATCTTTAGCGGAATGGATGAGTACATAACCTAAATATATAGATTATTCTTCAAGGACTGTTGATAGTACATCATTGGTCCATTACATTTTTTTTTCTTGACACCTACGTTTAAGGCCTTCTTTCATCGATTTATTTTCCATTATGATTTTCATCATTTATTCATATTCCATTACATTTTGATGCCACAATGCGGTCGGCTATCTGTTTGTCTATTCGTCGGTCCATTACAATATATATATATATATATTGTGCCCTTTTCTATAGGTCGGTAATAGTTCATAACAGTCAATTACCAAAAAATTTTAAATTTAAAATATGTTCTTTTAATATGGTAATTGTATTAAGTCAGTTATATCTTGAGCCTAAAGCAAATACGTAGTATATAAAATCATTTTAAAAATAGTTATCTAAAGCTTTAAATATAGTTGCATATGGTTGTAAAAGCTGGCCATATTAAATACCACAGCTATAAATAATTAAAAGTATATTTAATAAGTTCGAATTTTAATAGTTTAAAACTTATAGTTAATAAATGCTACGTTTAAATTTATAAATATAAATTAATAATCAAAATTAATATAATATATTTTAAAAATAAACTTTATGATGGTGAAAATTATATCTAATTCTATATTTTCTAAACTGTTCTTCCAAATTTTTTATAATTATTTTATATAATATAATAAGTGTATCAATTTTATAAAATCTAGGCAGAGAAATAGATTGAAAATCGTCTGTCAAAGTTATTGATCATGTGACTTGTATATTACATACATTCACACACACGCTTGTTTGAAATAATAACAAAGTTTAAAATATTTTAAAAGTTATATTATAGAATTGGATAGAATTATTGCCTATCATAAAAGCAAATAATAATAAATATTAAGTTAACTATCGTATGTAATGTTTTAAATAATGTAATAAAGACGAATACATTCATAATATAAAAATTAAATATTTTGTTTAAATAAAAATAGATAAATGGAATAAGTTATTAAGGTTATTTTAAATGTTTAAATAATTTTAATAAAATAATAATTGAATTAAAAGTGGTATTTTAAATAATATTTTAAAGTTCATTACGTCATAATTTCTAATTTTGAAATTCAATTCTACTATAAACTAAAAATATGTAAATTTGTTCTCAAGCTAAAGTAAGAATTAACCAATAGGAATAGGTATTCTTACAGACTATAAATATGAATTGCACGGGGGTATAAGGCGAGATTAATAATGTATTGAAACCAGAGAAAGGTAAATTGTAACTATCAAAAAGATAGTATATATTTTAAAATTTTTATTTTAGTCAATTTTTTTTTTGTACTTTCTTATCGTTTATTTTTACAAAAAACTAATTGATAATTTTAAAGAAATATTTTGCAAAAGGAAAGTTTAGAAAAAAATTATATATTTTAGAAACTTCGTGGAGATGATTTTCTAATTTTTTAAAAAGTTACTTGCCAGTCGTATTTTATCTAAAAGTTTAACCTAAACTTCGCAATAAAAATGGATATACTACGAAATAAAATGGATATAAGTTGTAATGCTGAAAAAATGTTTGGAATATTTATTGATACAGCTTTATTAATATTTCACCGAAGAACTGTTTTGGTACATAAAAAACCACAGCTCGGACATTATACGGAGTCTAAAAAAAAAAAAATGTATTGAAACATATTATTTATAAGTTTATCCAAGATTTGTTTTTAAATAGTAATAAGACAATTATATTTCATGAATTATTTTATATAATATGATATTCAAAGGAGTAAAATGTTATATCCTTTCTGAAGGTAACATTTTTATTTTTATTTTTAAAAGAGATTTATAAAAATACCAAACGAAAGTTTAAATGTATCAAGAAGGAAACATATATAAAAAAGTGAACACATAGTTGAATAAAAGATGGATCCATGGAAATACAAATAGTACTTAAAAGTTTATCGAATATTTTTAAAGTTAAATTAGATGGATTGATGCATCGGATACGCAGAGAATATTGGTAGAGAAGATTAAGAAGCTTCATGGGATTAATTAATATTATGATTTAATAATTATCATCCTAAATACTAAAACCAAGGATTATTTTCTATAAATTTTACTAAATGGATTAATAATTATTTTTATTTTAAACTTTAACGCGCTTAGAGGAGAACATTTTTAAAAAACTCTAGAGAAAATAATAAACATTTTGGACTTATCAGGAACTATCGTCAAGAAAATATGTAATTGTAGTTTTGATTCCTTTTATTTTGTTAACCTAGTTTAAATATAAATTTTTATATAAGATTAGGAAAAACATAAAAACATTAATTTATTAATATTAAAATTTTATAATATAACAATCTAATAATTTAGCTAAAAATATTTTAATATAAAGTGTATGGGTGTGAATTTTTTTATATCTGCAATGCTCAAGTGGATAAAGGAAGCCTACTGAACATGATGACTAGATAAAGGTTATTGGTAATAATAATAACTATTGATAATTTATAATGTATATTTTTTTTTGTTTTCTTTAGATCATCCATAAATTGGAAGAATGAAGTGTAAAAGTTTTTTTACTTATATGTACCACATTTCATACAACATTTTAAAAAACATTATGAGATAGGATTGATTTGAAAATATGCATACGACAATTTTTTTTTATTTTTTTTTTTATTAGTGATATAATCCAACATAACAAATAATTATGTGATTCTTTTAAAATTTTCATGTTATTGGATATTCAAATATTGTCTAAGTAGATTGTATATGATTAGACATATAGAATAATGAAGTAAGCAGACTTTTCTTATGGAATCGTAAGATTGTTTAACTATTAATGAATTTTATTTATTGTTTTGTAAATGCAGATAGTTATTTATCGATGTAAGATGTGGAAAATCTTGAGAAATAATGTTGAGATAGTGGCTTGGAAGTACTTAGTGAACAGGAAACCAAGATGATGTTTTAAGAAATAGGATGTTATAAGGAATGGAAATAATATTTAGTCTTTATGTGAATATCAGCATAGTTAACAAAGCCCTATGACTGATACACATTTTATTTGGACAGTGTTTATATTTCTTTAAATATTTGATGTTCTAATAAAGCTGAAGAAATAGCTTTAACATCGTCCCTGTACTAGAGGATATTAGGCAGGTAAATGTCATACCTCTTCGCACTGTGCCATGATTTTGAGATATGTTAAGAGTAATACTCTAGCTTTCTTCCTTAATCCTATGCATCTGTTTTCGCTATCTTTATTTCATGTAACTGCATCGTTTAGTAAGATATGTTTAAGAGAAATGATAAATAATTTAGAACTTAGGTTATGCTATCGTTTTGTATAAGATTGGTTTATTTGCTTAGAAGGAATAGGATGTTATAACTTAAAATTGAAGATCCAAAGTATCCTAAGGAAAGAAAAGAATCATAGAATATATTTTGAATTTTATTTCGGAAATGAAATATAAACTTTTTAAAATAAGGTATCTAAACAAAGATATTTTCTTTAAAGTGATAATAATTTTAAATGCTTTAGTATTATTTTTTTTAAGAGAAAAATAAGTATTGCATATTTTTAAAATACAATAGTACAAAGTAAATTATGTAAACAATATGCATAGTATATTTTTTGTTTATTGATTAACAGAAATATATTGATGATTACACTTATATCATACTAAAGTAAGGCTTAAAGAAGAATATATTATGATTAGTAAACATTGTGTGATAAATACTAAAATCTAGTACTGAATTTTGGATAATATTTTGTGTAACATCTTTGACTTTGCAAGATGAAATTTTTTTTAATATTTTGAGAAGTCCATACTCATTATAAAATTTTGTTTTCTATAGAATGTTTTCTAAGTATGAATTTTTTAAAATAAGATAGTTTAATAATATTAAGGATAAAATGCTGTTGCTAATAAAGTAGATAAATATATTTGTAATAAGTTAACCATAATGAGAAACCAAATAGTAACATTTTTTTTAAAATTTTGTCCTAAATCTAAATAAAGATATAATTGAAATATAAATTATTTTTTTTATAACCCGGTAGATCAAACTGTAAAGTAAAAAAGTTAAGGATATCCACTGTAAATAGTGTAAATAAATTGTTTATTTATTTGTTGTTAGTAATAAACTTTGTTAAATTTTGTTATTTCAAAAATTTTGTGTCCGAGTTATTTATTTCTCCACATCGCTGCATGAAATCACGATATATGCATAATAATTGAAACAAATATATAATTTTGCACAAAAAGATAAATAGAGAATTATTTAAGAATTTTAAATATTTTATTGGTATTCATTATAATTAAATAATCATAATCTTACATTATTTTATTGGTCATAAATCAGTTATCACAATATTATATTAAATTATATGCTATCAGTTGCCACACATATTTTGTTTGTCAGATTATTAAAATGCTACTACATATTTATTATATCATTACATGAAGATATAAGATCATATTATATTATTTCATTATTTTATTATGGTAATAAAATTATAGTAAAAAGAAAAGATATACAGAATTAGTTAAACAATGAAGAATATTATTACTGTTATTTATTATTATTAGTTTCAGTGTAGTAGATTATGACATAAAATCCCTTCTCATATTTTACTACTGTATTTTTAAATTAACTTAGAATAAACTTTATGAACCTGAGATTATTTTATTTGAGCTAGATTATTATTAAATAGAAGATTAAGATTTAATTATTAGTTTAATCTTAGTGAGTAGAAGTTATTAAGGTCGTAAGAATACTATGAGTTTGTTATTTGAAATAGTAATAAAAGGGGGGATAGTGTTCTTATGCCATTGAGGTAGTATCCTGTGGGATATTGGCTCAATGTAATCTATCTTGTCACCTGTATTTTCACTTCAAGTCTCATGAAAATATTAAATATTTATTTAATTTATTTTTATAAACTGAACCGTATTCGTATTTTTTAAATTTGAGCTAGTGAAATATTTTAATTTTAATGCTGAATATTTTAGTTATTAATTATTAAGTGAGATAGAACCCTATCATATTTTATATCATATATTATCTGGAAGTGAAGATGCAGTAATACAGGGTAGAATATATATATATATATATATATATATATATATATATAGGTAAAGAGATTACCATTCAATTTTAAAAATAAAATAAAATAAAATATTAATTTAATATTCTTAACTTGACTAAAAAAAAATCCACATTATTTAAACAAGCCATTTTCCCTTTAGGGATTCCTATGAAATTGTTTTCTGAGTTATTACATATCAATGTCAATGCTCTGCCTAATTCCCATTAGGAGTCCGTTTGCCTTAATAACATTGGCAAAAGAGATGAGAATTGATTAAAACAGTTACTGTTTGAATCTCTCTTCCTATAGTTATGAGTTTTCTTTCATAGACATGTCTCTGTAAACATATTTCAAAATCCTACGATTTCTTTGAAATATCAGATTTTGCATACAGATTTTTAATTCAGTAAGGAATTAATTTTCTTCTAGCTGCAATAGTATTTTTAACTATTATAAAAAAAGTTCTTACAAATTATAATCACAAATATACCCAACAAAAAAAATATTTCAAAAGAATAAATACATACGCAGAATTTATATTAATAATTAATTAAAATTACAGTAGCAGTTAATTTAATTCGCAGTTAATGGAAACAAAAATGAATATATTAATTAAGCAGTAGTTACAACTAAGCAAAAACTTAATTAACTTAAATATAAATTGAAAAAAAAAAACTGAATTGAACAATCTTTAAATATATCCCCTCCCCAACTGCATTATCTTTTGTTTTTATTTAGGGTCAGAATGACTAAACGCTAACATGGGTAAGGTGACAACCATGACACCAATGTGGGCTTTGAACGTTCCATCATCAGATTTTCAATGAAATGGATGGCTGAAGAGTTGTGAGTTGGAGTAGTTTGAAGCCTGTCCACTGAAGTATGAAGATTGACTATATTAATATAAAGCCGAGCACTGATTGTATATATATATATGTGTGAAGATAATAATCTGAACCAACTGATGATTGCTGGTTTAGCATGAAATACACATATTGGTGATTATTTATCTTTTCAACAGGTGTATGATTGGGTGGGTCAGCAATATGAGATGGCATGGAGAGTTGAGGGTCGTATGAAAGTCTGAGTTCGAATCCCTTATATATTAGAAAATTATTGTATACTTCCAAAATAAATATTTTCTAATAAACTAACGAGATAAGTTTAACTGCTTGTCCTAAAGTATAAGAATAAGAAATAAGGTTCTGTCTTTTAACACTTTGTTAAAATAACAGATTAAAAAAAAAGATACAGATTTTTGGATTGAAACCTGTCATTTCCAGCATTTGAAAGTAACATCCCATCCCAAGCAGTATCTAACACCGATTTCTAACTGCAATAATTATAAACATCAATGTAAAATATACTTAAAATATTTGAATATTAATAATATCCAATTATAATCTTCTATAAATCATAAGCTAGGTTCAGATTCATGTTCTGAATATATTTCCATATAGAGTCCATTTTTGCTTATAATTAATGTCCACAAGACAAATTAATATTTCATATTTATAAATAGTAAAAAACGTTTAACCAAAAATTGCAATGATTTAATTTCTGGAGGCATTGTTATTTACACTTGAAATCTCTCTATTTGCACTGAGAGTATTTCAAAAATATGCCATGTTTTATACCTTTGCCCAATAAGTTCAACAGAATACTCAATGATATTTGGATTTCACTTTGTAAAAAAAGTAATTAGAGGTTTTATAATCTAAAGATTTTTAATCTGTTTATATTCACTGAAATGGAAAATGTCCATGAAATTGGTTTGTTAAAGTGAATGAGAAAGAAAAACAGTATTATTATATTGGGTGGCATCAAATAAACATCAATTCTAAAAATCATTTGATATACCATTACCTGAAAATTATCTATTGTTAGTCTGATTTTTCAGGCTGCTTAAAAGCAGATTCAACATTGTGATGATAGATTTTCTCTATGTCATTTTTTATGCCAGAGTTAGTTATATTCTTATGCATCTAGTCTTATATTAAAATTTGAACACAGTTTCATTTTTTCCAATAACTATTCATATGGAGGACCTATGGAGGGAGATATCCAAAAATAACTGGAATCATTCTCTGGTTTGCACATTTGTTGTAGTATATACTTTTGCTGTTCCATACTTCTTGCAGGAACCCTTCTGCATCAATCTGTTAAATGACATTACTATGTGAAATCATGGGGCCATGTAGTATATTTTTTGTAAAGTACATTTTGCATATTTGTCAATATTTTTTTGTAATGGCTGAAATGTTCGAACAATGAGAAATTCTGTTTTCGTTTACAGAAAATGACAAGAAAAAAAGTTATAATGCTTGAAAGAGATTATAAGCAAGCTGATCTCATAATAACACAATTTTATGAGTGGTTTAATTGAAATGTTAAATTCGCCAATGTCCTTAAAAAGCATCGCAAATGAAGTCCAAAGTCAAAACAACACTGATTTTATTTTTTGATGCAAACAGCATTTTTCTCTTAAATTTAGTTCATAACAGTCAGGCATTTTATTTGCAAGTTCTGAAACATTTACATGATGCAGTAAAATGAAAACAACATCTTTTGTGGTGCAAGCTCAACTCCAAAAAAGTGTCATCTCTCAAAGCGTTCCAGTGTGAAACACTTTTTAATTAAAATCAGCATGACCCAGCATATCTATCAGCCACATTCGCTCAATCTCACTTGGTGAAATTTTTTTTTTTTAATCTCTTGAATAAAAAAATGTCTCTTTTCTTTGCAGTCTTAGAACTGGATGGAGAAATGATAGAAGCATTAAAACACATCACTTTGCAAGTGTTTTTGGACTATTTCAAAAAGTGATGAACAGGTTTAGATAGGTGCATTGCAATAAATAGACTATACTTTTTAAAGTGATTCAATTTGCAACACCTAAACATAAATATACAGTTTTTTGTTAGAAAGTTCTGGCTATTTTTGAGTCCTCCTTATATAGTTTTTAATTATTTCTTTGCAATCTTTTCTTGATTTTAGTTCGTTTCTAAATGCTTCAGTATTTTTTTTTATTTTTTATTAAAAAAAACAATTTTATTGATAATAAATTATATAAAAATATAAACACATTAATGGTAAAATAAATTTATGTTTCATAAGCAAAAGTATGATGAAACTTGTAGTAAATGTTTCACTATTAATATCTACACTAGATATTAGAAATAGAGTATAATATTAATGACCAATTATCATCCTAGTGTCAAGAGTTAAACATTATCTCAAACTACATAGGAGAAAAATATTTAAAAATAATTCCTATACTATTTTTAAAATCATAAAATCATAAGGAATATAGAAGAAAACAATATCAAAGACATGTCAATTAAATAAACATTTAAAGTAATGAATCACACATAAAAAACATTTTTCACTATCACTGATACAGTGCAGGCAGAAGATTTCTTTAAGCTTAATCCAGTTACTCTAATGCAGAGCCTTTCTTCTCTTAATCACTGCAACCTTCTTATCTTCTTTATCCATTTTAGCTAAGGCCTCTTTCTAGAATATTTACAATATCTTAATATATAGTTTACGATAACATTTATCCATCTATTATCATTTCTTTCATCAATATGTTGTGCCCAATTCCATTTTAACTAATTCTTTCAATGATAACAATAATATCAGTTTGTTCTTTCCTCAAATATACATTGCATATTATTATTATGATTTGAATGCTCTACAATGCTCTCCTGATTTTCAAATCAAAAAATTGGTAATCTAAAAAAAAAAAAAGTTCTTTTCAAGCACATATATTCAAATATATACACTTCCATTAAAAATCTGACCAATATATTTGTAATTTTTAACTTCTAATTCATTAGTACAAATCTCTATTTTTTTTTCTCTCTTTTTTTTAAAAAAAAAAATAAACAAACACTGCTTTGGTTTTTTTAGCAGTTATCTTCAGTGTTTTCATCTGATAATGTTTGTAATATTTCTTGAACCTCTAAAATATAAATGACTAATAGTCTCTATATATTTTTATTTATTTAGCCTCTCATTTCAAACCATAAAATACTTAAAATGATAAAAAAGTTATGAAAGATATGGAATTAGGTCTGTTATTCATCCTTAATGATGGTCATCAACCTAAAAGTAATTTGCTACATTGTATTTTGATAAATATTCAAAATTTGACAATATTCTGGGTTTAATAGTTCAAAGCTGTTCATAATCTATAAAACAAAAACATTCAACCTTTTTATAACTTTTTCCAATACTTGGTTGTGATCCAGCATGCTAAAATAAGTCCAGCATATTCTTTTTATTAATTTGAATCCAAAGATTTCTATAAATGAATCATAACTAACTTGATAAAGATCCTGCATAGAACTAATAAAAAATTGGTAGTTCTGTAATTTTTAATATTTTCTTTTTCATATTTCCTTAAACATTAATATTATTACTACAATTCTTTCAATCATTTAGATATTTAGATATTGTTTTGCCAACATTTTTTTTAACCACCAATAATAATTCCAACATTTACCCAGAGATTTTCCATTCTTCATAAATTTAAATACAAGACATCTCTTCATTTAATTATATTAGCAACTGAAATGCAATTGTAGAAGCCATTTTGTTTGCTTGTATTTTATTACTATATAATTCTTTGACATACACTTCAAGATATTGTCCTTCTTTCTTATTACTGAAACAATTTTCATCCCAATACTAAGTAATTATGTTAAACTTTTGACATTTGTATTCTCTTCTATAGTTTCCTTGTCATTTTATAATTATATTCATTTATATCATCATTATCTAATTTCTATATATTTTACAAAATTCCAAATAATCCTATTAAATGGATCATATTTCAATATTTTCATATTCCATGTTTTCATCATTACATTTCCTCATATTAATCAAACACCTACTGGCAAATTGCTGCTTTTTTTGTATCACGATCTGTGTATTTAACTTTAATTCAATTCAATCAAGTATAATTCAACACTATTATATCTTCATTAATTCATAATGTACATATTTTCTTTTTCTGCAAATTCTACAAGTTTATTTCCTCTTTCATTCATGTCTCTACATTCAAATCTATCTTAAATTATTTCCCACTTCTAACATTAAAACATTCCATAATTATAAAATATTCAGTCTGAGCAAAAGAATTCTATACACATCAAAATAGAAATTCTTTATTTCTTCATCAGCATGTAAACTTGTTGGACTTTAAATCTGAATTATTAGCATTTTCTATTTTCCATGAAGCCGAATAACTAATCTTTCATTTTATTTGATATATCTTCAATCCCCATAATGTTGTTCTTTCATTTTATATTTATAAAAGAAACCTACTCTATTTGTGCTTCCAATATTTCTGTCTTTATAATAAAGTACATATTGAGCCGGTAAAAATATGTTTATCCATCTAACATGAGCTGGAACTCACAAAATGTACTTCAAACCCAGTCAAGCCCAAGATTTAGGTCAGGAACCAGCCTGGATTCGAACCCACTCTCTAAGTCCCAAATCGAACACCTAATGAATAACATAATAGTTATGGCTCATGAGAATTAATCTTAATTCGGCCGACTAGCAAAGCTGAGAAGACAATGAGACATCTATTAATTATGATTATATTAAAATATACATAAGTATGGCTGTGATATATGTGGAAGAAGTGGAGGAAAAGGAATTCGAACTACTCAAATAAGTTAAACAATAAAAGATAGTTTAATATAATGAAAATTTAGTTATATACATTTATAAATTAAGTACATTAGTATGTGCGTGAATGAGCAAGCGGTAAATGATTATATAGTGTCATTCACGCTAGTTTCTAATATGCTCTTTATTAGCTAAATATATATTACAAATAAACACAAATCTTTGGTGGGTCTAGTATTAAAATGCCAATCAGATTAGAAAGAAGTTACACAAAATTAATATTAACGCTTTGATTTATGGTTCAGAAACCTGGCGACTAATATATATTAGGGGAGCGTTCTGAAATTCATTATACATATAAATACATTTGAAAACATTTGAATCTATTTGAAAACATACTTGAAAATGACATAATATTTAATGAGAAATTATTTTAACAACAATAATAAAATGAACGCTTTATTTTCCCCAAGGCACATAGATACTCTTAAATAGATATATAAATTACGATGGTGGGACTGAATAAGACTGAAATAAATTAATATAATAGAAATGGCATTTATATATATTTTAAGCAAAGCTAATTTTGATATTAGAGCATTAAAACAGGGTCATGAAGCAAAAGGAATACTAAATATGAAGAAGTTTGCGGTGCTGACATAGTAGCCTAGAATAACTAAAAGGAAAAGGTCATGCTTCTGGATGAAAACGAAATCCCACACTCCCTTTTTGGGTAGTGCTTAGAGAAAAGTAGATAAGCATAACGTGACCCAGACTTTTGCTGGTATTACCGACGTGAGAGGCTTTTTGTCTACGAAGTGAATATGCATAGCATGTGCCAGACTTTGGGAATTACAGCCAGAGGCATTTTATACGAAATAAATGGTCCTGGGTAGCTTGCTTCAACTATCCTCAGGACAAGACTTGAGAAGAAATCTATGGGTTCGAATTTGTCGTAACCCCCAGATTAAGAAGCACATATATATAAAAACACGAAGATAGGCTAAATGACAGAAACGCAATGAATGATATCACTAAAAAAAACATTGAATACATTTTACAGCTTCAAAATAAATGACCCTTTATTTAAATACTTTAACATGCAATGCAATTATAATATATATATAGGGAATATTTAGATTTAATAAAATATACGTTAAAATTTGACTTAGCAAAAGAAACATAAAAGATTCACCCCCATCCCTTTTCTGATATTTAAAATAAATAAATCCCACTTTCGTGATTTTTATAATAACTGAAATATATAAATACGGTAGTTGATATTTTAAGCATACATTTTAAGAGTATATAAAAAAAACTAGCAGTTATATATATATAAAACAATTAAGTCACCTTATTTTAGAATTAAATAAATAATATTTTATAAGATTTCAAAGCGTTAATTTGTTTTAACTTTGAATTCACACCGGTAGAAAATTCAGAGTCAAACAAATATATATTATATTAGAACATAAATAAAATGTTGGTACGTAAAACAATCTGGCGATTGTATTAATTAATTAATAACTCATATATATTTTAAGGGGACGTTAATAAACTTGATTCATGAAAGTTTACTTAAAGACAAAAAAGATTTTTTTAGAAAATTCAATTCGTCAGATTGTTTTAGATTGACATATTAATAAGCAAGCAGATATATAAATCAAATAATCAAGTAATAAATAATTACAAATAATTGACCCACTAACGTTAAAGAGCATATAAGAGAGAATTAAATTCATATAAATTATTGAAGAGCAAATTACATGTTATATATATATATATAAAAGGCAAAGTTAAAGAGTACATAAAAAAAAAAGATCTTGAGAGATTATTTAGACTAAACTGACTATTACGTGGCAACTTGAAATTTACCTTTCAGTTTAAGAGTTCAATTTAAAAGATTGCAAGTTTTCCTGTGGCAGCAAGTTTCTATTAAATGTATTTTAAAAGTTCTCCATCGGGCCTTTACTTCACTTGAAGGTAGCAGAATATTATGGCCGCGGAGGATGACCCACCAGGGTCAGCAAGAGGGTGGATTGACTGCTACATCATTTGTTTAGATTTACCGCGATGTTAACCATCATCTATACTAGCGTAGCTAATCTTCTTTCAATAGTAACTGATAACTGATAACTATGTGATTCAAAATTTAGTCATTTCATACTTTTTCTCCTATCAGTTGTTTTCAAGATGCAATTGTTAGATAACGCCAAAAATAAATTCAAATCTATTTCTAGATCAGAAATAGATCTAACAACATGTTTTTAACACAAGTAAATCTTTAATCTAATTAATCCCACTTATCTTAAGTAAAACTTTAATTAAAAAATACCTTTCCCAGATTAAAACAATAGTGCTTCCAACCCCTAATTATTTCCAGACAATTAAACAACACTTGCATCCTCCATATTGGATTTTATATAAAAAAAATGTATAATTTATAGAAAAACAAGCAATTTGAAAAGAAAAAGCTAAAAATGACATATGATAAAATATTTACAAAAACATCAATATTTTGTTAGTAAGTTTTGCTCCTATGTATATACCTGAGCTGCAACTATAATTTTAATAAGAAGAACTAATAATTATTAAAAAGAATCAATAATAATAAATATTGAAAGTTAAACTACAAATTTAGGTGTGCATTCCAAATATATACATACAATATATATATATTACAAAAGGAGCAGGGTGGGATATAGGGGTTTGAACACAGGTTAGTAGGTAGAAACATGAAGCACAATCTTAAGCTAAGATTTACTGCTTCAATATACATTTTTCAAATCGATTGTCTTTTCATCTTTTATTCCAATTTTACTAAGACCAACAATGTTCTATCTAATACAAAACAGATCTTTAAATTATTTGGTATTTCTTCATTTGAAAGTGACTTAAATTTGCAAGTAGCTAAAGAAAAGGTCACTGAATGTCAATCTAAGACTGCAATTGATGTTACAAACATTCTTTGTCCTCCTTCACCAGCATCTAATTTGGCTGAAAATTTTGTAGGATCCTCTGAGTAAGAGCTGATTTTAGTCTGTTATGATTACAAATATAAAAAAGAATAATGTTCCACACACTATACATTCATCCTGTCTTTAAGAAAACTCAAATGATGTTTAATTAAGAATTTTTCGACTTCTGAGACCATTGGTATTTCTTGATCTTAAAATCAGAAATAAAATCCAGTAAATTCACAACACTGAATGATGTGTTTCATGAACAGTCACTTATATCTATTTATAATATCAAAACATCATATGCAAATAACATCTACAATGATAACAACTTATGAAATAGACAATACAAATTCACCTAGCTTGGTTTCTGTAAGGCCTCAAAGTCGAACCAAAGAGTTTCCTTTCGATTAGTAGCAACCTTATTTCTTCAGGTTAAAGACATACAAAAATTGAAATAAAATTAATCAGATTGAAATCAGATAGTTAAATGGAACAAAATACTCTGATCAAATTGCAAAACATTAATCTTTAGTTCAAATTTAATTAAATGCTATTTTTGATTAATAAATAAATTAATTAATATGTAAAATAAATTATCACATACATAAAGAAGCTATTTTTTTATAACAAAAAATTGGAATTTTACAAAATTTAACAGTACATTTGCAATAACAAATGATGGAAACAAAATGAATTTGAAAATAAAAAAATATATATGGTCTTCGAATATCAGGTTTAGAATAATCAAGACTCTTAAAATCATAGGAAATTTATATACGACCTCCAAATCTAATATGACTTTTACCAAAATAGATCTGGTAAAATGACTATATTCACAACATACATTTATCATCTCTATGTGTTATGGTTTAAAAAAATAGTTATAGATAATAAAATGTTTAACTAAGATTAGTGCATAAAAAGTTTATCTTTTCAATACTCATCTTAAACAGTCAATTAAATAAATAATCTGCATTTTCTAGAAACATTCAAATAATAATAAACACAAGTCAAGCATTGGTGACCTAGTGGATAGCATAGCTGCCTTCCAAGCAGCGGGCCTGGGTTCGCCTCCCGATCAACGCATTTGACATATGAAAAAAAAAAAATCACAACGTTAATTTATGATAATTCATCACTACAATTGTAATGACTTCTTTTACTTTTTGTTTAACAAATATAACATTTACTTTTCCTTAATACACATCTTTCCATATTTTAGCTGCATTTTTTCATATTATTTCCTTTAAAAATACGTAAACAAAATTGACAATAAATCCTATTTTCCATTAAGTTAATTAAGAATTTTGTTACTAAAATAATCAAAATCTTCCCATCATGAGCACACTACATGAAATGTCTATTGTATCTTAATGTAAAGATATATATATATATATATAAAGTTAAATAACGAACTGCGGTGCTCCCCTACAATAACTGCATAATCTTTAAAAGATTAAAATAAAAAAAATAAAAATTCTCAATTTTAGTATATTTAGATGATAAAAAAAAATTTTTTTAGCAACTAATTAAAATTCCTACAGCGATTCTATCATTCACAATTAACAATGACTAGTATTTAAACACGAAATTATTGTAAATATAACATTTTTTTAACAGATATTAAAATGCCAACAGATATTAATTTAAAACTATGTTCTATTTTACGATGGCAATAATTAGCTAAAAACTTTTAAGAAAACAAGCTTTTTATTTTCTTTCAATTAAATTAATTTAAAAAGTGAATAAAAATATGAATAACGAAATAAAAAACACTTTTCAATAGTATTTATGAAAGACCATCAAAGAGTTCGCAAATAGTATGATGAAATAATAATAAAAAAAAAAGTGATGTAGTTTGCATCAGTTTGTGCTACCCAAACAAAACAAAAATGACAATATAATTTTTGAAAAATTGAAACTTAAGATATCTAGTTTAACACTTTATTGCTCACTTAAACAAGATTAATAATAACCGTTCTCATATCTTGTTCTCTTTGATAGCTTTTCACAATTATTTTTTTTTAATTTTTAACTACTTGCTACTTTTTCCTTTCATTCCTTATAATAATACTAAAAATAATAAACAGCCGCTCATAAATGAGTATGGTTATGCCAATTCAAAAAAAAAAAAGAGAGAGAGAGTGAACTGTAGAAATGAGTTGTGAAAACTATAATACAAATCAATCTGTAAAACACAAATATGTCCACATGCAGAACAGCTGGACCATTTTTCTGTTTATTTGATTTTTATGATGTCGTTTCTTAATTTCTTCAGCAAAAAATTTTTCTTGTGAAATATGTCAGCACCATGTACAATTATAATTCTCCAATCTATTATATTCCCTGCTACATCTTCCCTGTGAAAATAATTGGCATTGCATTTCTTTAGAATGTCTTTGAAATAATATTTGCAGCACAAATGGATTCTATCTCTGATATAAAAACCATGCTCAAGTTCATCATAAAACACTATTTAAGAAAGGTTTTCATAGTTCATTTGTTTTATAAATCTAATTCAACAAAAGTACAATTTTACAAAAGTGAATTCAATACTATCACAACCAATAATTCAAATGCCTTAATATTACAATGATAGATGTCAAAGTTTGACATTCATACAATAAATTAGATACACTAACAGCTCTATATAAAGCTAACTTAGTTGGAGTATATATTTCCGTTTGATGAAATATTTTATATTTTAACTTACTAAAAACATCTACACCACACAGGAGTCTCTGCTCTATTCCATGATCTTTTAGACCACTTTCTATTTATAAAACTATCAAGATATTTAAATTCATTTATAATCATCCAAGCTAAAAGTCTTTATATGATGCATTCAAAACATTAAGAGCATTTAGTAAATCGTCTTTTGAATAAACCTATCACACACAATCATCAGCATGCTGTATATTCAGAATCCAAGCAGAAAAAGTTATTGTTTACACTTTTAATTGATCTAAATTAAAAACTCCACCTTCAAATCTGTGCCGTATTTGATATCTGTTTGATTAAGCCACCTACAAACAACTCCAAAAATCACTATCATTAAAAACAATGTTGGAACAACTACATATACTTGTTTAATTCAATTGCATCAGATTTTTCAGCTAAGTAATAACACTTGCTCTCCTTCCATCATGTAGAAGGTGTATAATATGAATAAGTTTTGATGAACAATCAATTAATTTCAAACAATGCCACAGACTTGCTTTATTGACTGAATCAAATATCTTGACCACATCAATAAACAATAGCTAAATCACTTCTTTGTTCCTGACACTTTTCTTGCATTTGCCTAACAACCCAAACCATGTCTATAGCACAAAACCATACAGTCCCTGGTAACCTTTCATTTATAATTAGAAGCAACTTATGCAAAAAAATTCTTGAATATAATTTTTCTATAGTGGATAATAATGACATTCCAAGCAAATTATTGCAATCTTGCCTACTCCCTCCATTTTTTAAAAAAATTGAACAATAAAAGTATCCTTAAGATTAGGGTTCTCATTTCATTGGTCTAAATATTCCTAAAAAAATTCAATATTTTTGAAGTTAACTTATCACCACCAGGATACTTCATTAAGACATACAGTCTATCTATTTTTAAGATTATAATGAGCTATTTGACTTCATTAAAATTTGTCATCTCAATTCTTGTAATATTATTCAAAAAGTGATTAAAATATTTTTCCCACCTGTTCAACACATCATTGTTCTCATTTAAGAATTGCTTATATAGTTTCTCAAGTTTATATGTTGCTTTCAATATATCAAATAAAGATCAATGACCACAATTAGCAAATGTCTATAATTTCTTTGGAGATTTAATCTATCAATCATTTTTAAGACTTCTTGTAAGTAATTGAACTTCTGCTTTCAGACTTATATTAATCATCAAGTTCCATATTTAATCTATTATTCTGCCAAGCACATTTCCTTTTAATTAAATGACTAATAATTACAATTATTATCAGAAAACCAGTCATGATTTTTCTTTTTAGAGATCCCAAGAGCATATTTACTTCTATTCATAACTCACTCTTTAAGACAATTCCATGCTTCAGTAATATGACAACTCTGAAGATACAAATTGGCAATTTGTTTTTAACAGCTGTTGAAATTTATATACTGTACCACTAGTAAATATATATAAAACAAACACACATATATAGTATTACACGTTTCATAATTTTTAAAAATTTATATGATTAGTTTTAAGATTTTAAAAATATAATTTTCTAAAATAAAAAAAAGTAAAACTCATTCTCTCCTTTTTAAAATAGTTAAATAAAATGGCTAAAAATAAACAAATGAAAATATTAAAATAAAATTTGTTATAAAAGAAATTTTTGTGAAAATATCTCATCGGTTTTGGAATGCAATTAAGTTTGTAAGATTCCTGGACAATAAGATATTAGATTAATCTATGCAAAATATTAGATTAACAAAAATCAATTAATTAAAAAAATGTAAAAATAATTAAAAACTTTAAGCTATGATCTCAATTAAAAAATAGATTTGTGTGATAAACATTAAAAACTGTGGAAAACAATGAGTGAAAAAAGGTATATAAAGAGCGACTTGGCTATTGTTCTTTAGTTGGGTTTGTGTTATTGCTATACAGTCAGGGCTGCAATCTGCTAGATCATTCCATTCTTCAATCTGTAATTCAGTTCAGTTCGAGTTCAGTTCAAGTCGGGTTTGTGATATACAGTTCATTTTGCTATTAGTCTGGAGTTCAGGTTCTATCTGAAGAATGCAAAATATTCAGAAATTATAAAAGCAGTAATTAGCCCATCAACTGCTGTGGTCAACATTAATGCAGTAGCCATATAAGCCATAGGAGTGTCTGACAGGGCTTCATGTTCCAAGGCCTCACCTATCCCACCTGAATCAATACCTAAATCCAATGCCGAGATTGTGAAGCAGAAGCTGCTGCAAACTATCTTTTTCCCTCTCTCCCATTGTTCAACAGAAAACTGAAAGGAAAACCATGGAACTATCGATGAAACCAAAAAGCCAACCATTGGAACCGATAATCATGAAAACCTAGGTAAAGACATGACGCTTCTCTATAGACACTTTATTTTTATCTTAAATGAACTTTAATTAATGAAGACTATCATAATTTAGCCTGAAAGTAACCATTTATATTATTATGCAAAATATTATATTGTGTTATTTTATATTATATTAAATATCATCATCATCATCATCATTATCAACCATTATCAATCCACTGCAGGATGAAGGTCTCTCCAAGTTTAATCCATCTTCTCCGATCTTTAGCTTCTCTTCTCCACATCACCCCTACACATTTTCTTATTTCATCCATCCATCTTACATGTGGTCTCCTTCTGGGTCTTTTACAATCTCTTGGAATCCAGTTTAAAATTTCAATTGTCCATCTATTATCATCTCTTCTAGCAATATGTCCAGCCCAACTCCACTTCAATCTTTTAATTTTTTCAATGAGGTCAGTAACACCTGTTTGTTCTCTTACCCATACATTGCGTTTTCGATCTCTTCTTGTTACTCCCAACATACATCTCTCCATACTTCTTTGAGTGGTCTAAAGTCTCTGTATTGATCTTCTATTAAGTGTCCAAGTCTCAGATCCATAAGTAAGAACTGGTAAAACACATTTGTTAAAAACCTTTCTTTTCAAACACATAGGCATATTTCCTTTTAATATCAAGTTATTTCTACCAAAAGCACTCCAACCAAGTTTAATTCTATGATTAATTTCCTCTATTATGTTTCCATCTGTATTAATAATCTGACCAAGGTATTTGTAACTCTTAACTTCTTCTAATTCATCATAATCAATCTTTATTTTCATATTTGGAGCAAATCGATTAAACATTACTTTAGTCTTTTTAACATTTATCTTTAGTCCTACTTTCCTACTTTCATCTGATAACTCCTGCAACATTTCCTGCAGCTCGGAAGCATTATTTGCAAAAACAACTACATCATCTGCGAAATCTAAATGACTTAAATAATCTCCATTTACTTTCACTCCTTTAGTTTCCCATTTTAATCCACAAAATACTTCTTGCAGCACTGCTGTAAAAAGTTTTGGAGATATGGAGTCACCTTGTCTTACACCTTTCTCAATGTTGACTTTCCCAGTATCATTATGTAATCTAATTGTTGCTGTTGCATTTTTATAAATATTCTTTAAAATATGACAATATCCTGGATCTATACCTTGATGATCCAATGCTTTAATCACTGAAGAAATGTTTATAGAATCAAATGCCTTTTCATAATCTACAAATCCAAAACATAATGACAACTCATATTCATTTGTCCTTTCTATAACTTCTCTCAATACTTGAATATGATCTACTGTACTAAAACCACTTTTAAATCCAGCTTGTTCTCTTGGTTGGTGAAAATCCAAGGTTCTCTGTAGACGAGTTGTAATTATCTTGGTAAAAATTTTATATAAAACTGATAAAAGGCTGATAGGTCTGTAATTTCTAATATCTTCTTTATCACCTTTTTTAAATATTAATATTATTACTGCATTCTTCCAATCATCCGGTACATCTTTATCATTTAGACATTTGGTATATAACTTTGCTAATATTTTTTCTGTTTCTTCACCTGCTTCTCTTCACCTGCTTCTTTTAATATATCAATTATAATTTCATCATTACCTGGAGCCTTTCCTTTTTTCATACATTTAATTGCATTTCTCACTTCTTCATTTAAAATTCTGGGCAATTCGGAAGATGTAATAGATATAGGAGGTACTTGTTCTTTATTACTATATAATTCTTGATAAAAATCTTCTACCAATTTTATAATGTCATCCCTCTTTTTAAATATATGTGTGCATAAATAAATATTAATGTTTGCTTAAATATTATTTTTGTCTATTTTCTACCTCTCTCTTGTCCCTGTTGACTTAGAAATAGCATTTTCCAAATATAAGATGGAGATAATAAATAAAAACATAAAATACAGATTTATACAACACAAAATAAAACATAATTTTACAATCTTTTATGAATCGATATGTTAAAGCATAATTATTTTTCAGAGTCCTCTTTACACAAAGTTCTTACATTTTATGCATTTTTTATTATAGATGTTGAACTCCTGATGAATTTTATATAGCACATCCTAAATTTATTTAAGTTGGCAGTAAGTAGTTTTATGCTACTCCTCATGTAGATCTTCATCTTGTGTAGATCCAACTTCTCAGGCACTTGAATGGTAGATAGTTAAATATTAATAATCATATGGCCATACTGAATAAAGAAAATGCTCCACCCCAATAACAATTAAGCCTTCTAGCCAATGTATCTCATATTTTAATTATATATATATATAGCTTTATATAATATATGTGGTTTGCATTTAATAAGAATATATTAATAAAATACAGCTATCTATCACTTGTACTATTGGCTATATGAACTTTAAATTAAATCAACTGTTCTGATCTCTTTTTTTTTTAGTTTCTTTTAAATAAAAATCATAATACTTCTTTTTTAAAATTTAAATTGATAAATTATTTTAACTTATCTGACTCTTGAATTAGAAAAAGAAAGTTCTATTCAGTTCCTCTATTTTTTCCCGAATGATGAATTAACTAGAAAAACATTAATATTTGTTGAGACGCTGCTTTAAAAAAAAATGTCCATTTCACAGAAAAAATATTAAAATAATAGTAACTTTTCAGATGAAATGCAGAACAAGAAAAAAAAAATTTAATTGTTTCCTTTTTATACCAGCATTATTCCTATTGTTCAAACCAACGTTGCAACTTTTAAAATATTTTTTATATCGATTCATTTAAAAAAAAAAAAATTATAAAATAAATTTACAATATTTTATTATCATCTCTCTTATATCCAGATATTGATTTATTTTCTATTCCTATAATTATTGTTTTTATTTAAGTCATTGTCAGTTTAATTAACACAATACAATGATCAACATATATATATATATAACTATGTACAAATTTTTTTTAATCAAGATTGATATTTTCTTAGTAATAAAATTTTATTACTAATATATATGTGTGTGTTTCATGGTAATTACGCATCATTCCCAGTACTTAAGATGTAGTTATTACACTATTAAAAATATAAAAATATTTTTTTTCTCCAAAAGGGTTCTAGCAAAAACTTATTTTTATTTAATCTTTAGATGCTAATTACATAAAAAAAACCATTCCATTATTTCAGATGGCTAAGGTTTGTTGTGATAGTGATTTTGAAGCTACATTCACAATATATATATATATGATAATGTTTTGTTAGTTATTACTACTGAACATATGTAAATATTTTATATTTAAGCCACAACAAGTTCTTATTCTTATATACAAGTTTAAGATTTTTATATAGATATATTGCATACTTTTTATAAAAAATTAAAGTAGTCTTTAAGAATAATATTAAACATTTTTTTTAAAATAAAAATTTGGCTCGAGTAAGTTTGGATACAATGAAAGAAATTTAAGAGAGATGAAATTATAGCAAGCAACGATCTTAACTTTTAGCTACTAACTAACGTGTTTTACTATTATTATATAAAGATAAACTAAACTTTAGCGATTTTAATCTTTAAATCACCTAACACAAATGTATAGAAAATAATCCCAGTGCATAACACTATACTGAATGAAATATACAAATATTAAACATTAAATCACCCTACATGGTTAAGAAATCCAGTACTGCCCTCTGTGAACTAATATATAAATACATTAGTTCATATTTCAACATAGCCAGATCAAAATAATACCACTTTGACCTGTCTGCTATATGATGTTATATATTGAAATATGAACAAACTCAAACAAAGAACTTGAAATTATAGCAAGCAACGATCTTAACTTTTTGCTACATCATTTAACAGACAGGTCAAAGTGGTATCATTTTGATCTGGCTATTTTGAAATACGAACTCTAATGTATTTATATATTAGTTCACAGAGGGAGGTACTGGATTTCTTAACCATGTGAATGATTTAATGCTTAATATTTGTATATTTATTTCAGTATAGCGTTATGCACTGAGATTATTTTCTATATATATATATCTGCATTAAAAGTAATAATTGATCCTATAGTTAAAAATAATCAACTGATTTATTGCTTAAGAAGTTGATAAAAAGTTTAAGAACCAGAAGTGATATGACTATGTTGCAATCCTTAGATCTTGAGTAACAGAATCTGTCACCTTATCATTGTAGTAAACAATGCAGGAAATTGGATCTATTATTCTAATTCCAGGGCTGACTATCATAAAATGTTAGCATTGCTATCTAATATCCATTAAGGGATCACACTTACAATAAATAGCTAGAAAATTTTGTAATAAAACAAATTATTATTCACAATACATGTCTATGAGTAACTTAGATAATTTTTAATATTCTATCATACTATATCGATGCTGACAAAATTGATTTCCAATTTTTATTTATAAATATTTCTATTTCCAATATCTATTTCTTTGTACAAACACTTTTCAAATCAATTGCTTTCTCATTCTTTCTAACCTCATAAAGCTCAACAATTTTGCATTTAGTATGAGATCTTTTTTTAAAAAAAAATTCAGTCATTGTTAAATTCCATTTATGAAGTAGATGAGTGCAATGATCATGGGATTGTTCTGAATCTGCTGATATAGATTTGGTCTAATAGAAACCATAAACCCCATAGCTAATCACTGTCAAGAAATAGAATTAAAATAATTAAGTTCAGTGAGTAGTGAATTTAATTTTTATATTGGAATATCTAACAGCTTCTTTATAATATTTTGTTAATAGTTAAGCTGTCCAATTATAGAAATAAAAACGCATACTCTAAATATTTCTCTCCCCAAATCATACTACCTTCTTCATTCAAAAATTATCTGTTGTTACATGTGACAAATGTAAGATCATTTTTGAATAACAGTGTACAAATAGTAAGAGTTTCAGGCAAGAAACAAAAACACAGAAAACAGTCTCAAAGCCAGAAGTAAAAATAGTAAACAACAATGCTAATCTATAGCGGGGAAACAATAAAATTTGCTATTTGATTTGCATATTCAAATCCTCAATAGGGAATTGTAATATTATTTTGTGTTAATATTAAATAATTTTCTGAAACCCTATTAGTCACAGAAATAAATAAATATAACCATTGATAAAATGCATTATATATTAAATGTAATATATATTAACTAAACTAAATTCAAAGCTACGAATGCTTAAAATATCTGAAAAAAATTTCCAGTGTTAAATTTTAAAACTAACGTCGTTTGTTTAAGTGATTTTTTTATTGTTAATAAAAATTACTAAATGACAATTGAGTGATTAGCTGACAGCCAATAAACCAACTAAAACTTTCCAATTTTAAGAATATTGCCAAGGAAATTGATTTCTTTTAATATCAAAACATGCTCATAAACAGAAATTAAACAATTTCCTTTCTTATTTATATTTTTCTTAACTAGATTGAATTTTTTTTGCATGCAGAAGATAATAAAACTCCATTCTAAATAATAAAAGAATAAATCTGGACCATATATATATATAAATCTGTTTAGTAAGAGAAGCTTTCATTGAATTTATCGCTAAACACGGTCATTAGATAAACTAATTTTTTCTGCTTACATTAATCAGATGCCTTTAGAACAGTATTTAGCATTATTTACTTCAGAGCCATCTAATGTAAGCAATGAACACATGAAAGTATTCTGTCAATATTTCTAGAGGAGTATCTAGCAGATGGTCTTTATCAATGATTTTTGTACTTATAGAACACTTCCTAACAACTATCTCTATTTTTTTACATTATCAAGCTAATAACCTGAAATTCAAAATCATCCTAATGTTTTAAATACAAGTCAATGTTCTTTCAGAGTTATACAGATATAATAATAGGTTAGTAACCAAATATTTTGATGATTTTAGAATTATCCTAACTATAAGCATCTACCACTATTTTGATTTGAATTATATATATATATTTAAAAACATTACACATTTTTCTTGTTTATATTAAATATCATTTTCAGGCATACAATGGTAGTGTGATTACTATTCTCTCCATTTACTCTAGACTAACAAATTTTATCCACCACCATATTCTCTTAATACATGCTGTCAATATTGCACTTTTTTAAATATTTGTGATATAATTTTTATAATGTAAATAAAGTCTATTTCTTCCATGCCCAAATTAACTATAAAATACATCTTTAGAAAGATACTTACCATTCATTGACTTCACATGCCCAATCTACATTGAAACCTTTCAATAATAGTATTAACATTATCATATTCAAAAAGCATATTGTTTTTTGATTTAATGCAAATGTAAATTATTGAATTTGATATGTATAGTGCAAATCTTATAATAAGTTCACAGTGCATGTTTTAAATGAAAATTGCAGAGCATTATTTCAATAAGATAAAGATAAATTCCATTTAATCTAAGGTGGAATTTCAATTTCTATGCCAAAAACCTTAATTACCAAAATTGTAGCTAAAATAGTATTGCTTGATAATAGTCTTGGCCTCAATATTATTAATATCACTTCTTCATATAACAAAAAAAGATTTAGATAATTTAGCAATTAAACAGTTTTGCCTTACATTACAAGATATTGTTAACAAAAATGATAATGATTTTAAAAATATATACCAATATGGTTTATACTACTTTTAAAATAATTATACTATAATACATCATATATGTCTTAAATTACACTCTACAATGCAGTTTAACATATGATTTATTTTATTTCCTTCCTTACAGTTTCACCTGTCCAGCAGTCATCATCAGAGCTTTTATCTCAGTACCTTTTGAAACAGTAAGGAAGGAAATAAAATAAATCATATGTTAAACTGCATTGTAGAGTGTAATTTAAGGAGTATATGGTGTATTATAGTATATATAATTAAGCAATGCAAATAAGAAGTGGAATGAAATTTAAAATAATTAATGAAATTTTCTTATTTTCCAAGAATAAATTTCTTTTTGCACACCAAAAAATTTTAAAATTATATGCAAATCTGCCTATAGATTGATCATAAATTTAACTTAAGAGAAAGAGAAAACAGTTTAGCTACTAGTGAAGAATCTAATTCATTGTTTAATTAAACAACAGATTAAATTAAAATATATTAATTTTAACAAAATACTTTCTGGCAATAGGACCAGAGTCTATAAATTTTTTTAAAAGATATGTTTAATATGAATGAAAAGTCTGAAGCGCAGTGCTATTTAGAAAAAAGTTATTGGAAGAAATATCATTATTTAAAAGTTACCAACGAATTATCTTGAGAATAGGTAGAAAGAAAGAGAAAACTCTGAAGAAAGCACATTTGCAATTAGATGAAAACATTAGCAACTTGTCAAATTATTTTTTTTCCTAAAACTATTTTAATTGATTATTAATATATGTGCAGTTTGGCACAGGAGGTAGAGAGTTCAAATTGGGATTAGGAAATCCCAGGATTGATAAAGCTATATGTCTTTTTTTTATACGTAGGTAAATGAAAAAGTTTTCAGACAAGTTTGTGTGACTCACCATTAATGAGACTTATATTTCTTGCAGGCATTCAGTAAGTATAATCATGACTGCTTTTAACACCAAATACAAAGTTTCCCATCAAATAATCATAGATAATTGGACATGTGTATCTGGTAAATGAATATTAATAAATATAGTAACATAAATATATATAAAGTACAACATTAAAAAAAAATTATCCACATAGGAGCGCTTTCGTCTATCTTCATAGTCTTTGTCAACTAACACTTTCACAGGATAACCTTCCCACAATTCCATGATTTGCATTTGCTGCCTGTCTGTTTATTAAGACTTGCTTAATAAGTTTTTTTTTTTAAAATTGTACTTTATACATAATTAGGTTACTATATTTATTAATAATGAATTACAAGATTTTATATATAACTCTGAAGAAATGCAGACATTGAATAAGAATATCATTACAAACATATATTGTAATGGTCCAGATTTTTAACCAGAAGAGGGGGAACACATACTACAGTCAGACCTAGGATCTTTTGGTAGGATACAGTGAATGATTCGATAAAGTACCTAACCAATGATCATATCTACCTCGCTCTAAGTTTACACATTAAATTCAGATACAATTTAGGCTAGTTCATCCATACCGCATCCCTCTACTGGATTCTATTATGTCTCAGTATTCAAACTAGGGGAGAATGTTGCCTTCGGCTTTCCTCTTCATATGTGAATTTACTCTAAATAATAACTTCCACATCTCTATAGTTCCAATTGAGTGAAGGGTTCATCCAACCATATTCCTATATTATGATGTAAAAAGAAAGTGCATGTGTATGCATGTATATCCAGTTATGAATTGATGAACAAATGGATAAATAATTTTGACAAACTAGAAACCATTTTAATGAAAATCAAGTTAACAAGGTTTATTGACTAACAAAATAAAAATTCACAACTCTTTTAACATGATAAAAAAAAGTATGTATATATTTTTGTACATGTCAAGTATGTATCTCTACCATATTAATGATTAAATGTGTTTATTATTCCAATCCTCACCTATGGTAGATATAAATAACAAAGCAGTAACTATCTACAAAGGGGATAAAATAAACAAGAAAAAAAAATCATTAATTCATTATTACAACAATTGTGAAGCTGACTAACTATTTTACAATATTATATCAATGTATGTACAGGAGCTTCATTATCCAATTCCAACTTCTTTAGGGACCCTCTAACTATGTACAAGTTCCCTATGGTTGATGGAAAAGACTGTTCACATAAAAGATCAGTCATTCACACTGAATAAACAAATATAAATGATCATTAGTTAACAAAAAAATAAACTATACAA
Organism: Epiperipatus broadwayi; assembly: GCA_028023455.1. NCBI lineage: Eukaryota > Metazoa > Onychophora > Udeonychophora > Euonychophora > Peripatidae > Epiperipatus > Epiperipatus broadwayi. The sequence goes on along the minus strand of JAQFVV010000056.1, from coordinate 1,000,811 downwards.
ATTCTGTCCTATAATAGTGAATGTACTTAATATGAAATAGTATAAAAAAATCTTACCTCACTCCATATTAATAATGATATTGATCAAATGTCTAGAAACTATGGAGGGAGAATTGCCTAAACTTTATTTAACAAAAAAAAAGATTTTTGTCTAACTTAATAACCTACCTCCTGTACTTTGATGATTTAAATTACAATGGACTCTCCCAAGTTGTAGACATTCAAGTTTCCAAGTACAGAGGTGAAGTAAAAATTAAATTCTACAAATGTATATATACAAAAAAAAACATAATAAATTAAAACTTTCTCCAAATTATCTTGATTAATGTCTGTGAATTTGGCAAATAATGTCTTTCATAGATAGAGTCTATCTTTCTTCAAATCATCCTTCTTTGGCATGCCATGCATCATTCATGGGAACTCATCGGTGATGCTTTTGAAATAATGTTATTTCCATCTTCTGCTGTTGTTTTTGTTCTGGATTCATCTAGATGTTTAAGACAGAGCATTTGATGTTTCATAAAACATTATGCAGATGAATATTAAATCATCACACTTCCTATGGTCAGAGATCACAGTACTCCAGTCCCATGGCACTGTTAAATTAGCCAGAATACATTGCTCTGCAGTTCATAAAAAAATTAAATTTCCTTAATTCACTATTTGGTATTTAATGGCTTTTATGTGAAAATAATTATTTTATCATTTATATATATACAGGCTATGCTCTATTTCTATAATTATTTTATCATTTATATATATACAGGCTATGCTCTATTTCTTTGTTTTATCCAAATTTGAATAATAGCACAGTTTTTATTTTAAATATCAAATTAAAATCAGTTGTTATTTTTATCCAATTGCACAAATCCATCAAAACTTCTTTCTGTTTAAATAACAGATATATTTTTTTTATAATTTAGCGCTGCAAAAATTAGATGAATAGTTTGGAATGTTCGGATAAGTCGTCCATATTCTCTTAGATTCAAACATTCGATTTGAAGATGTTGGTGTTATATAGCTATTATATCCTTTTGAAAACAACAACAAAAGACAATGGAAATGAACTGGGTTTGCTTTTATATTGGGCATAGTTTCCATTGTTTAATTGACTTGCATTTCTATTTCCTTTACCATCATAGTATGTGTCTATTGTTGCATATATTATATTGATTGTAAGTACAAATAAAATTACGTAAGAATTCTGCCTTCACCTTCCATACCTGGTTATCTAGTGACTGGCTTGATATTAGGTCATCGCTATGCTTACTGAGTCTAAGTGTTGTATCAACATAAAATACACTTGACATTTAATTCATTATTGGTATACATATATATTTGTGTGATTTCTTTAACTAGGGTTTTTATCTTTTCATTAGATAAGGGAAATTAGTCTACTGTTACATTTATTTAATATTCTATTTAATAAAATAAATATTTGTTGCATATATATATTGAAACGGAAATCTCCAATCCCTTTCCGTTTCACCATCAAACCTAATGACACTCTCATCTGTGCTAAGTTCGAACCTATTTAAATGTTAATAAATATAAAATTCGTTCATGTCTGTATAAACAGTATTATATATTTACGTGCGAACGAACGCTATAATTAGATAGGATTAGTAAAATTATAGCGTACTAAAGTTATTTAAGATTTCTAAAAATGGTTATTATATTATTTAAGTTAAGAGTAAATTATTAATTTTGTTGTTTAATATTGTAATTTCGTATGTGGATATATAATCTGTGCTATATAGAAGAAAGATATGATTTAAAATATGTAAAAGCCGTTATCTAAAAATACTAGTAAATGTTTCTTTAAAAATTGTTAAAAGATTTCTTGTTTTAAATATATTTCAGAGAAAAGTTTCTCGAAAATATATTTAAAAGCTATATCAAAATATATTTGTAAATTATTTTTAATAAATATGATAAAAATGTTTTCGTTTTAAAAAAATGTTAAAAGGTTGTTTTTAAATAGAAAGAGTTTCTATGTAAGATTAAAAATAAAAGCTGGTCAAGTAATTAAAAGATTTTTGGTTGTAAACAAGTGTCATTAACGACCACACCTGGAATTCGTAAAAAGTAAAACTAGTTAAAAATTTACTAATTAAAATCCCCTTAGATAAGATTTAAGTTATTTTAAAATCTAAATTGGACAATTGTTTGCAACGAAAAATCTTAATTATAATAATAGCTTATGGAATGTTTCTAACATAAGTTATCTAAGATCTGAATTATAAATTGAAAAACACTTAATTAAATTCCTGAGTTTAGTGAGTCTTGAGGCGGGAGATTCCGATAAGGAAAACATATAAATACTCTGTATTTTTAACAAGAGATAGACAGCCATATTGTTAGTGAGAGTTGTAGCCAGTATTCACAATTGTTAATTTGAACATGTCCGGCTAAAAGCGGGCATCTTGTTGCTGTTACTCCGCGGGAGAACGGGGTTTCTCTCGTCGAAATGCCTAAACCACCATCATGCCGATAGAAGAGACGAGCCTAACATAATGGGAAAGATGATGCCGCCCAGTCAAACTAAACCAAACCAACAGCCAAGAACTTGCAGATAAATCATACCGGTACCGTTTTATTTTTCAAACCGCAGAGCTCTGTGTAATTCTGTGTAATTCTAAATGTAATAATATCTATCTAAGTTAGCTAACTTTCCTTTTAAAATAATGATAAAGCTAAATGTAATCAAAACTTAAAATCCATTTAATATTTTAAATATGTCAATTGCTATTCAAAATTTAATGTGTTAAAGTTTAAATAATCTGACTTATTTATATTTTTCCTTCATTTAAAGTACATTATAAGTGTCTAATTTAAAGTTATATCACTGCGGTTGTGTCTATATTTCTTTGTTTATTTTAAATGCTTATTATATTTTATATGCCAATATTTCGAAACAGTGAGCACTTAATTTCATGTATGTTTTAAGAAGATATTATTTGAAAATCTTCGCGTAATTTATTTATAGCATCAACTTTCTACGCTGTTTCGAAATCCTATTTTTTTTATTATTTAAATGATTTAATATGTGAAATGTGGCTCTTTTATAATCAACCATTTAAAAAAAACTTAACTTGATAAGTTTATTTAGAATTAAATTTAGCCTTGATCATATAAGTATATTTGACATTTAAATTCTTAAGTCCATAGAAATATACTTTTCCTCCTTAAATATTTATTATCTATAAGTAACTTAATAGATCGAACATGTCAAAGTACAGATGTAATAATATTCCCTTTAGTAGCATAGACATTTATTATCAGGCTACGCAAGAGTTGGTCCCAATTTGATAGAGCTAATATGCTATTAACTCGTATTTCATAGTATGAAATATACTATTCTTTGCTTGGCGGATGTGATCTTATTTTATAAAATTATTCTCGTTTTGCTGCTATACGTAATATACGTATCTTAAGATGGAGCCACGGCGTTGCCAGCACATCCGATTATAGGGTAGAGCAGTAGCGAAGCCTGAGCCAAGGCCAGGTTAGCACGTAAGACCCCCGCCATTCCTGAACACAATGTTCCTTTTCACGCAGCATTGCGATCGGTTACAGGGTACCGGCGTTTGTCGCAAGAACCCTGAAGTTATTTCATCCATCCGCAGAGCGACTTTTCCTATTATTGTTTACCTGTGCCATAGCGCATTGGTAAAATCTTATTTCAGCCAACTCTCCCACCTTTATATAACGCTTTCAGCATTCTGAAATTTTCTCTCGAAAGCCATGTTCGATCGATCATTACTTGAGCTGGTTTATGCGCTCGTTATTAAATTATATTGGGTATTTTAGTAAATAAATTCATGATCAAAGTTTAATATAATTATTTATATACCAGCCACAAATGTAATAGGATTTGGCTTATCGAGATTTATAGACATAACGTAGTGATTAATTATGTATCAATTGTAAACAATTCCTAAGATGGGCACATGTTAAACTCATCTATGAAATTTAATGATTACTTATGTGAAGTGATTTTGAATTACCAAATGTTTGTACATTCTACGCTGAATACTATTGTAAATAAGTGATATATAGCTATGAGTTGTAAATAAATATATAATTAATTTAATGTATTTCGTTCTCTGTCTCGTTATTGATTTAATTCAATCCAATTCTAATTATCCTTTATAGTCTATATATGTGAAAACTATGCATTAAGTTAAATTAAATTAGTGATATTTTAGTCAATTAAGAACCTTTCTTTTAATTATCAGAGTCTCATTGCTTCTCCGTGACCTATGTCGGCCGTGTGGAAAGAGATATACTACGTGTAATTTCAAGGTGGTCATTCGTAAGGTCGTGAGTCTTGGAATCCTGGTTTACGAGTTGAAGTGCGGTCGGACTCGGGATGTTACAGTCCTAGTCTGGTCAGCTTCGGTCTCTTTTGCTTGGATTCTGAATTCTGTTACGCGAATGTACAAACTTGACTGTTACAATATATATATATTGAATTAAATGTGGTGATTGAATATTCGTTTGGGGTTATAAATTGTGATTTAAATGATAGGAATAAAATAATTAATGAAATAAAAAATAAAACATTTGATAAGCAAAATGATAATGTTTGGTTAAAACAAATTTATGAATTTAAAAAAATTTTAAAAAGTAATAAATTAATTTGTTTGAAGGAGGACAAGGGGTTACGGATGTGCCTAATGAAACAGGATGAATATAATATGAAAATTATGGATCAAATGAAGAAGCTTTGTTTTGAAAAAAGTGAATTAAATAATATTGATACATATAGAATGAAATTTATTAATGACATTTTAATGACTGCTAAAAAGAAAAAAAGTTATTGATGCAAAGACATATTACAGTTTATATCCGTCGTCTGCAGTGTTTCCAAGAATCTTTGCAAATATAAAATTGCATGAAATTGTTATCCATTAAGAGTAATTGTTGATTTTGGTGGTGTTTTTTATTATAATGCTTGTAAATATATTGAAAAAATAATACAAGATGTGCTTGGATTTGGAGATTATACGATTTCATCATCATTTGATTTTATTAATAGGATTAAAAATAAAAAAAATTGATAATAATGATGTTATGTGTACACTTGACATATCTGAAATGTTTGGTTCAATTAATCGTATGGAATCAATAGAGATTATTGAAAGAGCTTTGTTTTTAAAATCTATAGATAATAATATTAGGAATTTTATTGTTAAAATATTAAGATTTGTGAATGATAATATATATGTTAGGTTTAATGATTGCTTTTATAAAATGAATTTTGGTTGGCCAATGAGTCTTCCGGAGGTATCACAGCTTTGTAATTTTTTTATTTCTAATTATGAGGTTAAAATATTGTCTCAGATAAAATATAAAGGAATTAAAGTATATTGTAGATATGTTGATGATGTATTTATATGTGCACATAATGAAATAATAGTTAATTTGTTTAATGAGTTAAATATGATTAATAATGTAAAATGGATGTTAAATGAAGAGAAGGAAGATTCTATAAAGTTTTTAGATATATTTATTAAAAGAAATAATAATGTGTTTGATTATAATATGATTTTAAAGCCTGTGGAAATTAGGGGTTATATTCCATATAATTCTAAAGTTCATATGAGTCATAAATTAGCTGGTTTGAAGTCATTTTTATTTAGAAATGATTATTTGTGCAAATTTGTTAGTGATAAAATTGAAAATATTAATGTATATATTACTGATATGTTGAATGTTGGTTATGGAAGGAATATTATTTATAATACAATTACAAAATATAATCAAAATAAGAATAATAATAAGAAAATATTAAGTAAATTAAAAAGTGATAAATGGATTTCTATTCCTTTTATATCTAATCAACAAGCTAAATTAATTAATAAACTTTTTAGTGGTTTGTGTAGAATTTCTTTTTTCTCTTCAAATAATATAAATGATATGATAAATAACTCCAAAGCCAAGATTTCTAAGTTTGAATTAAGTTCTGTTATATATATGTTGGAATGTGGTTGTGGAATAAAATATATAGGGGAATCCAAATGTACATTACAAAAACGATATAATGATCATAAGACATTATATAAACGTGTACAGAAAAAAAATATATCTTCAGTAAATATGAATACTCCATCAATTATATTTGATCATAATAAAACATGTAATTATGGTTTTAAATTTAATAATAGAGATATAAAAATTATTCAAATTGAAAGGTGTAGTGAAAAACGTAAAATTAAAGAGGCAATGATGATATCTAGGAATAGAGGTGGTTTAATAAATAAACAATCGGCTAATATAAAGACAACAGAATTGTGGGAAATTTGAATAGATTGAATGATGGGTAATGCAAGTTTTTATTTTTTGTACGTTTGTATTAACAGTTGATAAAGATTGTCAGTGAAACAATTGAAAGTACTTCTGGTAAAGAATATATTATTTAATTTTGAATACTGTGTTAAATATATTTGTTTGAATTATTAATATATATATATATATGTGCGTGTGTATGTTTACTCTATAAAATGATAATGCATGCTCAACCTCCTATTAGCTAATCTTACATTTTAAATAAGTTTGATTTGGTGGTGTGAGTAAACAAAGACTGGACTCAATTGGATTGTAAGCTATTCTTACAATATATATATATATATATATATATATATTGTAACTAATTAAAATATAAAAGAAACTAGCTTGGGGGAGAATGACATTATAGTCGTCAGTATTTCTTTTAAGCAGTTTTTATAAATCTTGTGTATATGGTCTATCTGGGTGCCACTAGGCTATCTAAACCTAGATAAAGTTACATTATATAGCTACTTATAGATGTACCTGGTTTGAACCCATTTGGTACATTATTTATAACAGGATGTAGAATTTTCCATTTTAGAACCATATCACATTTGCACTAACATTAAGGAAAAAACATCATTATTATTCTTTAGTTGTGCAAATAAATTATCTGACAAAATTATTATATAAGATTTTAATATCATAAGTGCATATTTAACACTCTCATAAGTCTTACTAACTGATATTAAGATTTATCATAGCAATTCACTAAACCTTGAGTGACATTTGATGATCTTCGATGGTAGTCATTAACTCTAATGATGGCTCACAAATAATAAACAAATACAGTAAAAAACATTATTCATATATAGCCATTAAACACATTTATTTAGACTACTGATTAATAAGATGATGATGATAATATTCCCAGCCACAGCTTTAGAGCTAACTCACAATATAAATTTCATCTTTTATCAACCTATAACTATTTACCTAAAATATTATCATATTTAAATTATGACTTAAACTTGACATTCACAAGTGATGAATGATGATCACAACTAATCTCACAAGACTATGATTAACTTTTAAGAAAGATATAAGCCTCTTTTAATAAAACAAATTAACATTTATGACTCGGTAATCATTAATAATACAAATAGAAAATTTACATAATTAATAATGATAAATTGTTTACATTTAAATACACCCGGGTCTCATTTTATGCAGATTTATTTAATGCGATTTTGAAGTTATGTGATTCATGTTTCTTCTTAATATCTTTGTATGCGGTTTTCTTTTATGCTCTAAAAATTATTAGATCAGAAGTTGAGCTCCGATAATGCGCTATTACTTTAAATATTATAAATTTTGTGCACTCACTTCATATTTAAAGTAATAGCGCATTATCGGAGTTCGACTTCCATCTAATAATTTCAATATTTTCAGTGCTTTATAATAGTACTGTAATAGATTTTATGCAATAAAGAAGTTCATAATTCACTTAAAATCAGAATTTCCCCATTTTATATACACACATTAAATTTTACAAGACTATAATGTAAATCTGTTCAAACATTATAGATGAAAAATACTATGTATGTTGTTGTTTTTGCATTTTAAATCACGTTCTATTTTTGCTTTTTATAAAAAGAGTACATAATCAATTAATCATTTAGTGTCTGCAAGTTTATTTTTAAAAGGTGAGTAACAGCGGTGGGCACAATTAAATTTGACAATTAAAATCTGATTTTTAATTGTAATTAACAATTTAAAAATTACGTAACGTGATTTGAAATTAAGGTGATGTGAAACGATGAAATTTGATTTTTAAATGGAATTGAAAATTAAAAAATTAAAGACAAAAATAAGAATTTAATTTTTAATTGTTAGTTTTAATTAAATTTTGCCCAACAGTGGTGAGTCGGTGTCTTTTTATTATCGTAAGTCTAAGTTCTTATTTTTATTTTAAACTTTTAGTTTATTCTAACGGAACGAAAAAAACACCCAAGAAAATGAATTTCTTTGAAAACAAAAATTTCAATTTTAGATCGCTTAGTGAAATCGGAAGGATCAACATTGATTGGAAAATGTTTTAGTTGTATTTCCTCTTGACTTTGTTTAAGGAGAAGCTACAGTACTCACATCACATCATGACGAATCTGATGTCTCAAATAGCGATAATGTTTAAAATACTGTACATGTATGAAAAAAATGTAAATTACACATAAAAATATATTGTTTTGAATAAAATTAAATACTGTAGTTAATAAAAAAAGTTTGTCTTGTATCAATTTTTTTCAAATTTGAAATTTTTTATTAGTCATATTTTATTTTCTTTTTTTTTATGTGCGAATTTTAAAGTAATTTTACATTGTTGCTTTGCTTTTATGCAATTTTTGAAAAATTACACTATGTATCCCCCATTTTTCAAGGTAAGTTAAGTCTATTTTTGTGCGATTTCTTTTGTACGTGTTTTATGAGGAACCTATCTATCGCATAAAACAAGACCTAGGTGTAATGCTATTAATAATACCAAAGATCTTCCTCTTTTCCCTTAATGAAAAGTAAACTCAATGTTAATATCACATAGTGTGATGTGTGTGCATTAATTTCTCTAGTGGATAAATAAAAAAATCTCGTAACCTAGAAACACTTTTATTTTAAAAATAAACACTCTATGCACGCACACACTTGCCTATTGTGTATCACATTTTTATACTTATAAATTTAAACATAATATTAAAAAGAGAAATGAGTAAAGAAAGGTTGTTAGATCATAGAGATAAGAACATTTAGAGAAATCAGTTTCAAATTATCTATCTCCATTTTCACCAATCTAGGACATTAATTACTTTAAAAATCCATCTTTCCTAATGTCAACCCTGACCATTTTATCTCCTCTCATTAACCTTTGACTTTAGCCTGATTGATCCTAAATAATATAACTGTTTTATAATGAAACTATAAAATGATTTAAATAAAACCTTTTCTTTTAATATATCTGTAACTGTCTCTAAGTTTATGTCTGTAAATACAGCACACACTCACCCATACCCAAATGGATAAAACTTGTCTATTAAAAAAATCTAAATGATTGGAAAAGCTATAAATTAAAATTCATAAAATAAATCAGTATGACAAGTATTAGAATCAAACTATGATTAAAGAACGAATATTAGAATCTACTAAATATAAATTAATTTTAAGAAAGGTTAATAAGCAAAGTCAAAAAAAAAAGATTAATTGAATAGTTTGTGTCTACAGACAACCATTTATTTGTGCTTTAAAATTCTAACTTTTAAGTACAACTACTAAACCATTTAAAGTATATATTATCTCTTATACTAATACCAAGTTGAATAGAGAGAGAAATAAATATTCCTCCCACTCTATCTCTGAGGCTTTGGATACTTGGTCATATAGGGTTTGAACTCTAATGCCCTATAGCTTCCCCCTCTTATTTTATGCACACATTATTGCAATTTAGTCAAGGCTAAATTGGAATGTGTACAATATATATCAAAGGTTATTGAAATATGATGGAAATTTCTGCATAATAATCTAGATACATTTTTTAGCTATGACATAAGTAAGTAGCAGCTTATTAAAACTGAAGATACAAGCTGAAATCATTAATTTAATAATAACAATAGCAAGCTCATGTCAGAATGGTTTTTAGCTTAAAGTGTCTCAGACAAATATTATTCTTAGTACCAGATGAGTACTTTCAGTTTGTTTCATCAGTCTTAATTCTTTATTGTCTTGATTACTTCATAGATAAAAAAATGTATCTATATTATAACATGAAAATTCCCATTATATTTCAATGTTTGCATTATATATTACATGTAATCTAATTTCTTTATTTCACAATGTGTGTATGAAAAAACTCTTAATTCATAGATTATATGTTCAGTCCAGGTTTTTTAAAAAATAATTTTGTCTAATGAATATTTAATTCAATAAATGAGATTTCTAAAGACTGGAATTAATTAAATTCACACTTACATTTCATTTTTTGCTTTCAAATAAAAAAAAACATCATATTCTTAATAATATAAATTCTCATGGTAAATTTTATTTTAAAAAATGGAGATTACTGTCATCCCTAAAAAGATAAAATATAATTACACCTGGGTCTCATTTTATGTGATAGATAGGTTCCTCAAAAAATGCACAAATGAAATCGCGCAAAAATAGACGTAACTCACCTTGAAAAAGAGGGGATATGGACTGTGATTTTTCAAAAATCGCGTAAAAGCACCAACATAAAATTACTTTAAAATTCGTGCAAAAAAAATAAATAAGGAAATAAAATATGATTAATAAAAAATTTCAAATTTGAAAAAAATTGATACAAGACAAACTTTTTTTAACTATAATATTTAATTTTATTCAAAATAATATATTTTTATGCATAATTTACAGTACAGTAATTTACATTTTTTTATACACGTTTGCAAACTGGTAAAAAATCAGATTCTTCACAAGAGGAAATACAACTAGTGCCAACTTCACTCTCATGTTGTGTTAATGGTTTTCTGGTGACAACGAAATTAGTAATTAATCTTTGTAATTTTTAAATTGTTAATTACAATTAAAAAAATCAGATTTTAATTTTTAATTGTCAAATTTAATTGTGCCCACTGCTATTACTCACCTTTTAAAAATAGACTTGCGGACACTAAATGATTAATAATTGATTACGTTCTTCTTTAAAAAGCAAAAACAGAATGTGATTTAAAATGCAAAATTAACACGCACAATGTTTGAACAAATTTACATTATAATCTTGTAAAATTTAATGTGTGTATACATAAAATGTGGAAATCATGATTTTAATTTCATTATTGCATAAAATCTTACTATTATAAAGCACTCAAAATAATGAAATTACTAAGATGAAAGTCAAATTCCAATAAGGTGCTATTACTTTCAATATGTCGTAAGTGCCAAAATTTATTATTTAAAGTAATAGCGCATTATCAGAGTTCAACTTCCGAAGAAACATGAATCGCATAACTTCAAAATCGCGTTAAAGAAATCTGCGTAAAAAGAGACCCAGGTGTATATATATATTCTTTTATATAAATTTAAGATGTCAAATGAAATAATTATGTGTATTAAATTTAAGTGCACTTCCAAATATAGCAAATAAAATCTGTTTGTATAAGTAAGATTCTACATAATCCTAATTTGTGTTAAGTGATTTTAAGAGCTTATCATAGCTAATAAAAAGTAAACTTCTGAAACTACTTTAATAATCTTTGTATTATCATAATTTAGAATTCAAAGGTCAGCTATTATATATTTCGCATTTAACTTAATGAGTACATTTTTTTTTCTCAATGATGAAATGTTTATTCATAAAAAAAACCCAGATACAGTAAAAAAAATGAAATTACAGGAGCAACATTGTAAGAGGGGAAGGATACATGTAAATGGGGAATGGGAAGTGGAGAGGGGAAATGGTGTGTAATCCAGGCTGGTCAGAAATGCATATCTTCATGATTGAGTCCTATGACAGAGGCTGAGAGGATGAAAGTCGGAGGATTGCCCAAGTGTCTGTGAGGAGTGGAGGTGGGGCTAGTTTGGTATCTCGGGTTTTGAGAGCTAATATTTTTGTGACCTGATTCATATTATTGTGTGTGTAGGTGAATGCATATGAATATACTTGCACTGATGCAAAAATAATATTGGATCTATAGCAGGAAACAAAATGATTGATGGATAGTCAATTCTCAATTGGAAATATGAAGTTCTGATAGTAGAAAAAATACCAATTTGGATAGAGTTGTAAGAACAATAAATTTGTTGGGTCATTATAGAAAAAAATGTTTTATAATGAAAACATTTGTGCTTGATGAAAAATAACTTAGATAGAAAGGCACATAAATAAACAAACCAACCAATGAGCTAAATATTACAATCCAAAAGTTAAACAATAATAATAATAGTCAAACTTAATGAAGATAAACAACTAAAGAAATATATATATAGAAAAAAGTTTGTTGCAAATAATAATGAGAAATAGAAACAGAACAATTTGGAGTTATGGATGGTATTGTAATAGATAAAAGACTTCAATAGAAAAACAAATCAGATATACAGTAAAAAAAAGAGACAATTTATGACTAGGGTAATTTCTTTACAACCAAACAAACAAAAAATATTCTAATAAGACAGTTTAAGATAGAACAATTAGATAAAAAAATGTGCTAGATCTTATAAAGAGAAAAAAAGATGTTGCACTAAATAATTAATACTATCCATGGCTGATAAATTGCTTCATTTCAGTATTTTAAAAAAATTCTGAGATTATGTTTGAAATCTAGTGACTCATATGTTGTGGAAGGCATTTTCATTTAATACATTTTTGCTACTTCATTAATGAAAATTTAATATTTTCAGTATTATTGCATCAAAATATTTATCAATTTTCTTCAAAACATAAAAAGTGATATATATTATATTTAATATTTTCACATTATATGATGTAAATAAAGTAGTTTTTTGGTTAAACTGTGTATTATTATTGATTACTTCCTGACGTTTCAATGAAATATCATCTCCATTGTCAAGGTAAATTTTTCAAAGAAAAACCATTAAATCTCAAATAATAATGAGATTGAGTGTGAGGGAAAGAATGAAATTGAGCAAGAAGAAGTTGAACATTCAGAATATGTGAATTAACAGAATGTTTATTTTCTTCAGTTTCACCATTAATTGATTTCAAGTTTATATTAAAAAAAGAGATAAATCAAGTGATCTACATAATGCTGGAAAACTTTATGCTTCATCAGCTCTATTTAAACCAGTTGGTCTTTTTAATATTTCAATTGACTCCCTCATGGTTCTGAATTCCAAATTAGCAAGTATTTTAGCATTATCAAAATCAAGTTTGTGACCAATTTCTAAAAAATGTAAAGTTAAAACTGATATATTTAACTTTTATACTCATTAATTCTAACATTAATGCATATATTAGACTGACATACATAGCTTTTTGACCACTGTAAACATGGAATTTTATAAACATGCTGGCATTCAAAAAGTCAGTCTTCAGATTTATGGAAAAAATCATTTTTTTTTTTGCTAGCAAAAAAAGTAGAGTGGTTTTATACTAAAGAAGTCTCTGATAAAATCAGTAGAAGACTATCTACTTTTAACATAAAAATTACTATTTTCCTCAGTAAAAAAAATTTGATTTTTCCCCATAAACCTAAAGACAGAGTACTTTTGGAATATCAGGATGTTTTTTTGAAATTCCATGTTTACAGTGCTAGAAAAGTTATGTAGTCAGTCTAATTGATGAATTAATGTCAGAATTACTTCACATTTTTTAGAAATTGCTCATACACTTGATTTTTAAAATGCTAAAATATTTGCTAATTTTGGAAAAATATGATTTGAGAACTATGGGGAGTCGAGTGAAATATTAGAAAGACCAACTAGCTTAAATAGAGCTGGTGAAGCACAATGGATACTACTTATTTTATATCTTTCTTCTAATATAAACTTGAAATCAATTAATAGTGAAACTGCTCAATCTCATTCTTTATCTCACACTCAATTTTGTTAGTATTTGAGATTTAATGGTTTTTCCCCAAAAAGTTTACCTTGACAATGATAGATGCTATTTCGTTGAAACATTGGAAAGTAATTAAAAATAACACACAGATTAACTCAAAAACTACTTTTATATATATAAAATTAAGTTAGTAAAAACAAATTGTAGTTATTGTTTGCCAATAAAAAAAAATAATATAGTATCTGAGAAAACTATTAAAACTTATAACAACAAATAGTCAGTGATTAACTGAAAGCTTAATTAATCTATTCTTTCAGTATACTCTTTCAGTATACTGAATATTTATTATTGTAAATAGAAGGATTTGAACTTAGAATTCAGTTTATATTCATCCACTTCATCTCAAACAACATGTGTATCGGTTGTTTGAGATGGAGTGGAAGATAAACATAGACAGAACTTCAAATCCTTTATTTATTATGAAAGCTTAATGTTTTATTTAAAATTGTAAAAATTGAAGGAAAAGGTAGTTTCTGGGGAATGTCATTACAAAACAAATTTGTAAGATTGACATAAAAATTAAAACAAAACAAAAAAAAAAAGGTTTAAAATGTTAAAAATTACATTATATCTTAGTCCTAATTAAATGTTGGACTAATTACTTATTTTAATTTCCTTGAACATACAATGCTAAAAAAATCTAATGAAAAATTTTCTTTTATCTTGATAAAAATAATGATTCATTTTATAAGTCTGCTCTACCCTTTGAGACCGAAAACCGCTTTTTTACGCATTAAAAAAAGTTTGCAATTTCGACCGCAATAGCGTGCAAACCGTATACGTCACAGTTACGCTTTTTTTTTCTTTCTCTCCGCCATTTTTCTATCTTTTTGTATGTCTAAAAATTTTTTCTGTGCGATGAAAATTAGATTTTTTATAGCAATTTTTGTAAAGTACATTATTAAAATTTTGTAATTTTTTTTATCTTTCTAGATTTTATCAACTGATAAAAAAAATATACGGAGAAAACAATTATTTTCGCCGCTAAACGTAATTACGATTCTAACAAACTTTTCTGTTGATGTGTTTGATTTTGAGGTTTCGTATTCCCTGTAAGTATTCAACATTCATCATCATCATCTCCCACTAATATATAATAATTGCTTGTAATTCCTTTGGGTTATTTATTTTATTTTATTTACTGTTTTTATACATTTCATTGTAGATAAGTTTTTATTCATTTTATAGCATACTTTGCTATTATGGTTTGCTATATAATAATGCATAATTTAGCTCACTCTTACCCTCATGATATTCCAATAACGTAGTAATTATTTTTTACATGCATAACTTAGAATTTACTACGTTTTTATTCATTTCATTGTAGATAACTTTTTATTCATTTTATAGCATACTTTGCAGATAACTTTTTATTCATTTGATAGCATACTTTGCTATTATGGTTTGCTATGTAATAATGCATAATTTAGCTCACTCTTACCCTCATGATATTCCAATAATGTACTAATTATTTTTTACATGCATAACTTAGAATTTACTATATTTTTATTCGTTTCATTATAGATAACTTTTTATTTATTTGATAGCATACTTTGCTATTATGGTTTGCTATGTAATAATGCATAATTTAGCTCACTCTTACCCTCATGATATTCCAATAATGTAGTAATTATTTTTTACATGCATAACTTAGAATTTACTATATTTTTATTCGTTTCATTATAGATAACTTTTTATTTATTTGATAGCATACTTTGCTATTATGGTTTGCTATGTAATAATGCATAATTTAGCTCACTCTTACCCTCATGATATTCCAATAATGTAGTAATTATTTTTTACATGCATAACTTAGAATTTACTACATTTTTATTCGTTTCATTGTAGATAAGTTTTTATTCATTTTATAGCATACTTTGCTATTATGGTTTGCTATGTAATAATGCATAATTTAGCTCACTCTTACCCTCATGATATTCCAATAATGTAGTAATTATTTTTTACATGCATAACTTAGAATTTACTACATTTTTATTCGTTTCATTGTAGATAACTTTTTATTCATTTTATAGCATACTTTGCTATTATGGTTTGCTATGTAATAATGCATAATTTAGCTCACTCTTACCCTCATGATATTCCAATAATGTAGTAATTATTTTTTACATGCATAACTTAGAATTTACTACGTTTTTATTCATTTCATTGTAGATAACTTTTTATTCATTTTATAGCATACTTTGCAGATAACTTTTTATTCATTTGATAGCATACTTTGCTATTATGGTTTGCTATGTAATAATGCATAATTTAGCTCACTCTTACCCTCATGATATTCCAATAATGTAGTAATTATTTTTTACATGCATAACTTAGAATTTACTACATTTTTATTCGTTTCATTATAGATAACTTTTTATTCATTTGATAGCATACTTTGCTATTATGATTTCCTATGTAATAATGCATAATTTAGCTCACCCTTACCAGTTGCTCCACATCATCATCATCAGTTATTTTGAAATTGATTTTGCTCATGCATTTATATTTTCAACAATTTGCAAACTGTCTTCAAACTATCCACTCTGTTCTGTGAAACTAACAAGGTGAAAAAAATAAATACCTCACAATGCTGAATCAACAGTCATCATCATCTCCCACTCATATATAATAATTGCTTGTAATTCCTTTTGATTATTTATTTTATTTTATTTACTATGTTGTTATTCATTTTATTTTAGAAACAAATTTTTAAATTATTTATTTGCATATTTGGCAATTATGATCTGCCATGAAATAATGCATAATTTATCTCGCCCCACCCCTGATTTTTCAATAATATAGTCATTATTTTTTACCCCCATAACTTAGAATTTACTATGTTGTTATTCATTTTATTTTAGAAACAAATTTTTAAATTATTTATTTGCATATTTGGCAATTATGATCTGCCATGAAATAATGCATAATTTATCTCGCCCCACCCCTGATTTTTCAATAATATAGTCATTATTTTTTACCCCCATAACTTAGAATTTACTAAAGTTATTACTGTTATTTTTTTTTTGATCCTCACTAAAACCTTGCATTTCTAATAGATATCCCGCATAGAGGGCCTAGAAAAACAACTGCTTGCAAAAATAGAACATATAGAGTGTCAAGCAGAAAAAAGAAATTGAAATGGTCACCTTTTGCCACATTACACCAACAATCTGTAACTCAGGTAGGTCATGTTATATATTATTTTTTTCTGCATTTTATGACGAATGTGATGAAGCTGTCTATGAAATTGTCATTTTAGGCTATATCTTTCAAAATTGAGAGTTTGTGAACCAATGTAAAAATAAAGATATTTAAAAATGTGAAAAATCTCCTTTCTTTAATTATTTTTTTGTGGTAATGACTATTTTATCAGCTTCATTACATTCTTTCATATTTGCACTTTCTAAAAATGTATATATATTTGTTATTTATTGTAATAAATTAGACATTTCATTTAAAATTGTATGTCCTGTAATTTTTTCTGTGAATTCAAAATGGCCGTTCAGGTCTCTAGGGGTTAAATTTAAAAATAAAATTACAAAGGCAAAAATATTGAAGTTAGAAAAGAAGATGACATTTAATCGCTTTTTTTAAAACTAAATAAAAAGAGAAAAAGAGTATGTTAACTTTATAAGGTTTTTTTCTTAATTCCTAATTTGTTTTTATTATTATTATTTTCAGTAAAAGTTATTTACGTCAGTGCATTATCAACAAGGAATAAAAACAGATGCTACAGTTTTATTGTGCTTGCTTTGATTCTAATTCCATATAATTTCAGTAGACATTTTATTTGTGTTTATTATGAATTTGACCATCATACAAACACAATGAATAAAAATCCCAGTATAAATTGATTAGTTAACAAATTAATATATCACCGATTATATATATAACACAATTTTTTATATTCCTTAAATGTATTGTGTTTGGGTTGGGAATTATAATCATATGTTATGAAATCAATACTAATTTCTGATTATCATGCAAAAGGCATTTTACCAAGGCTTTTCATTTGCTTCATTCACGAGCTCTCCTCTATGATCTTCATTGTTATGGAAGTCATTCATATCATAGCTTCTTATATATATATATATTTTATATCTACAACCTAAAAATTCCATACATTTTTATATACATGCCCTTATAACAAATGCAAATACACATGCGCAAACATGCATATATATATATTCATATTTAATCATTTGAAAATCGCAGAATACTAAGATTTTATTATTTTTATATGAGTCGGTTTACTTTTTTAAAGCAGTCTTTATAATTCTCATTGAGAAAAGAAAAAAAGGGCCGAGTGCAATTAGTTTAAAAATTATTGTAGTTCATAAGATTTGTCCACCAAATGAAAAATGAGTCCCTATGGACCATATATCTCCATCCCCAACCTTGTCTAATGTTTTCTATATCTAAAAAAAATAACTGATTAGAAACTTCTTTAATTGCTGGATATAAAAAGTAAAACGATGCTTCTGGAAATTAATGCAAAAAATACGTGAATGTTAGGCTTTTAATATTTTTATTTATAATATATCTAGGGCCAACCAGTCAATTGACAGTTGGATAAATTCAATGATTTATTTTAAAAAAATAACCAAGTTTAATAAGAAATTTAGAGTTTTTTTTAGTAATCCAACTTGCAATTTGCTACTTGGGAACAGAATCTATTAAATCGCTTAACAGTTCACATCTTTACAGAAATGTAATATATATATGTCTATTTAACTCTGCAACTTTGTGAGTACATTATTGCTCATACCCATTATTATGAAATAATCTAATTAGATTTTTAACTAGAGCTCTTCTTTACTAATTTTCAAAACATCAGAAATGACTACAAAACAAAACTCAATACCCAATTCACCATTTCTGCCTTATTTATTTTTTCTTCTTCTGCAGGCTTTTTTATCAGCTATGCCTAAGTTGCATAACCAAGACTTTTATTAATATGCAAATTTGCCTGCTTCTTTTTGCAGTTAACGATTTCTTTTTCTGCCTATCAATTGTTTATTTCTTCTCTGAAATATTCTAGCAATATCAGTAATATTTATTTTATGTAAAGCGTAGATAGTTAGTTGAAATTAAATTGAAAGGCTGCAAACCTTTCGCGCTTATTATAATACTGTAAGCGGGGAAATGTTTGTAGCAATATCAATATATTTATGTTTGTAGTGTTTATTTATTCTTTAATAAAATATATGTACAGATATAGCAATTTACATATACTAGTATGAATGCACACAAATAAAACAATACTCACTACATTATATATGGGTGTGTCATAAAACAACTAGCTGAATAACTGTAAGAATTATTACTTCATGCAAAAGATTATACTTACTCTTTGATAAATTATTTTCGTAAAATTTCCAAATATATTTAATTTATTTAAACCTTTTAAATTTTTAATTCTAATCACTAATCGACTTATTTCAAAGCAATGCATCACCGATTAGAATGATGGACTCCAGATAAAAATTCTTAGTTAGAAATTCAGCTTAATAACTGATAGTTTGAAATTTGACTTCTTAAACTACTAATAATTTCAATTAACATTTTAATCAAAGTAATTCTAAAAATACACTATCAAAGTGTGATTTAGTTAATGAAATAACTGAATAATAGTCAAATCTTTTCTTAAAGAATATATCTATAAACTGTTAGTTTTGATCTTCAAATATAATACAATATATGACGAATGCATAATTTCCTGGTCTTGATAAAAAAATATTCTCATAGTCATCCAATGCAAACATTTCTTATCTATTGACCAATAAACCAGCATTCTAATCTCATGAACATAAAAAATATTAATAAAAAATATATAATCCAGAATAAAAAAGTTAGAGTCCTCATTAAAACAGATGTGGAAATAATGATAATTGGCTAATTTTGCATAGATTTTTTAAAATAATAAATAGTGGAAAACCTTTAAGATATTAATTGACTCATACCTCCACCTCACCACATAAAAAATGACCACAAAAGCATTAATGAAAAAAACAACAACAACAATCCATTATGTTTCTTTACAGGTAGTGCTGTTGAATCTCATTAAAAATATCTACAGTGTAATACAACATAATCTTGCATTGTTCTGCACTACATTCATTTTTTTATATTCTACATCATTCTTAAATAAATTACAACATAAAAAACAAACATAAACCCTCCCTGTATTTGCTTATGCTCGAAATTATTAGTACCTTGTCAAAAACTATGGAATAAAATTATATATAATAATGAGGGAAAGATTATAAATGTAACTATTCAAATACATTCCATTTATTCATTTAAAAAAAATAATTCATTAAAATATATATATAGTAAAACTTTTGATTCAATATTTATGCATACATTGTTCTTGAAATATTATTTTATTTGATATACCATAGATTGACAAATCATTGTCCCAAAGCAATATTAATCTGCATGGATAGTTTTTATTTTTATTTGAAGCAACAATTATATTTTTATAAATAAGGGGGAAGGAATTATTAATTAATCCTTCTTATAGTCTTTATTTTGATACATGAGTACTTCCATTGCCCGCTATATTTGTCATTCAGTCTAATAGAGTATATAATGAATATATATATATTAAAAATATTTTTAAAAATAAAAAAAAATATCTTTGGGAAAAAAAAATCACTAGAAACAAAAAACAAACAATAGTTAATACTGCTGAAATAAAATATTTATTTATCCTGTTACATATAGGGGGTTTGAACTCAGACTTTCACACGATCCTTAACTATCCATGCTATCTCATACTGCTGACACACATGATCACATACATGTCGAAAAGATAAATAATCACCAATAAATGTATTTCGTGCTAAACCAGCACTCATCAGTTGGCCCAGATTATCATCTCCACACCTGGATCAATTGACGAGTGCTGGTTTAGCATAAAATATGGATATTGTTGGTTATTTATGTTTTTGCCATGTGAGTGATCAAGTGTGTCAGCAGTATGAGATAGTGTGGATAGTTGAGGGTCATGTGAAAGTCTTAGTTCCAACCCCCCTAATACATATTGGAGTGCAGGAATGAAAAAACCTGTACTGTATAAAAATTCATATATTATCCTGTTACATAATTTTACAATAGCATTATATAATTATAAAAATGAAATATACAGTGGAACTGTGAACTACGCTATATCTAACTACATAACTTCAATTACATGCTGTCCAAAGAAAAATATATACAAACAAAAATGTAAACAAAACATTAAAATTCACAAATTTTATATTCAAGCAACTTTTTTTCTTTCTGACAGAACATGATTATATAAATTAATAAAATTTCTTTAGTTTATATTAAAAGAACATACATTTTATTCTTTCTTCATTATTCTTCCCGAATTTGTGGTGCAGTACTTTGCATAATAAATTATTTTCTAGAATTTAATGTTTAAAGTATGACTTAAAATAAGAAATCTATTGCTAGACTTGTCTATTATGTTTTTATTAAGAAAAAAAAAGTTATTGAAACAAAACAAAAAAATTACCCAGCTGACTTTATTTTAAAAATAAAAACATGGGAATTATTATTATTATTCTTGCTTCAGTGAATATATGAGTGCACACACAATAAAATATAGGGAAATGTGTCTCCCCCATTTTTTTTATTTATTAATAATTATAATATTAATGTAAAAAAAAAAATTGTTGCATATACATATAAAAATCATTTGTGCTTTATATATGTGCATGCCAAAAAGTACTGTGCATTTGTAGTTCAATAAACAATATGTATTTTATTCTAATTCATGATTATCAACAAAAAGTGAGCTATGATACTATATACATTGAATGCAAGAGAGGGCTGGAACAAAATATAGCACAGTTCATGGTTCGACTGCACATTTAAGAAATTACTTATAACATCATATATTTATATATACAAAATTAATAACTTAAATAAAAGAATTTTAGAGTAAAAAAACAAGCATCTCCATTATCAATGTAATGTACGAAAACTGCTAGAATCTATTTCCTAATGCACAATTATTAAAAGTTTTTTAGCTCCTGATTATAGTTTCTATGAAAAACAATAGTTAAAACTAAAATATGTCACACTTTAAATCCAATCTTTATATGACCAAAGAAGTCATTAACTTCTGCATGATAAAAGAAACAGAGAGATTTAAGCTTTAATCTTGTAATTCTAAATTTAAACAGTATTGTTTTTTTTATAATAAAATGAATCACAAGATAATTTATTAAAAAAATAGGTTTATCTAATTGATATAATTACTACTGTTTTTAAATATATGCAATTGGTGTGATATTAAAATTATTTTCTGGATAGTTAGTATGGATGTTCTGAATTACAATATCTAAATAATACTTAAAATAATAGCTACATAAAATTATATATATATATATAATATTTCAATGAATAATCATTAAATTAGTCTTATCTATAATAAGTATTAATAGACTTTCATTTTATGGCTTTGCTGCATCTACAGTTCATTTTCTCTAATCCCTTGAAAAACAGTATGTTGAGTTTACACCACTAACATTAACACATTACTATTGATTACATATTTAATTAAATTACAATTATTGAGTGTTTTAAAATATTATACCAGCAAAACTTCATAAAACATTTGCAATCATACTGACACACACATTACATTTATTATGTAATCACTCAAACTGATTTCTGTATGCTAAATTACAATGAATAAATACCCAATCCCAAATATCAGAAAAATATTGAAAGTAAATCCCATCAATCAAAAAAAAAATTAATCTGTATAAGTTTGCTATTCTATAATTTTTCTCTAATCTTATTTGTCTTTGTCACAGCAGTACCAAAAGTTGGAAAAAAAAAACAACAATTACAGAACAATTTTCAGATGAAACTGTTTGATGTTCCTATAATGGTTATTGCATAAAATTTTTTAAAAACTATAGAAATTTCTTACACAAATAATAAGCAGTCAGCCAAAAATTTATAAGTAATATATATATTGGCTTTTTAATTTTTACTGAAAATAAAGATGTTAATAGAATTTTTGAAACTTCTTAATATTAAAACACACACACACACACAATCATTAAAAGTATACCATGAATTTTCACTATTATGTTGAAAAACTTGATTATGTTTTGTCAAAATTAAATATTTAGAAATAATTTTTAAAAAGGGGGGAGGGAGGAGGAATGAAGAAAAGCATTAAATGTTGAATTATTGACAAATACATTTTCTAATACAACTGCAGAGAAATTAACATTCAGCTTGTGCTTTAACAAAATGTATGTGCTCTTTGACTATATCCTAACACTTTATTCCCATGATATTTCATATAATAACTTGATCTACCATGATAAGGGAGAATCTCTTTTCTGATTAGATAAAACATTTTAACTGCATTGTAGTTTGATTTCCATAAAGATCCAAAATGTATAAATAATAATTTTGCATAAAAAGAATATAATCAATACATATTGGGAAGAAAATTAGGAATTTACAAACCAAGCCATAACATCTTTAGACCTTTAAGTGGTATAGGAATTCAGAAGAGAAGAAATATAATCCACCTAAAGATATCAAACAGTCTTATTGGTAGAAGACAGTGTAGTATTTAAGATGATGTATTATTAAACTATGGAATATTACAATTACTTGAAGTCTGAATCAAAATAAAAACTGAGAAATCAAAATTGGTAAGAATAACTTTGAAATTAATAATCTGGCAAACAAGAACAATTTACTAATATAGGAAATCCAATAATCCAAATAGAGTATTTAATTTGATTTACAATTATTAGCATGCAATCAGGTATCATATTAATGAGAAAATGTCAATATAAGTTAAATGCAAAAAGTGTTCTTTTACATGATAATGTAAAATATTAAAAAGATGAAAAGATTATTTTGATCATCTTCTGAATAATAATACTGCATAAAAGTCAATATATCTTATTTGAATTAAGGCAAAGGATGCCAGAATAGTATAGCTAATACAACTGGTTCTTTGTAATCTTAAATGAGAAATAATGTGTATCCTAATGAGAATATAGAAAAAGTTTTAAAAGATGGTGCTTTTCAATTAACTTCAATATTATTGAAATTTTCATAAATATATGGACTTATGAAGTTGTCCCAGTAAATTTTTAAGGGTACTTGAATTGTTCCAATATATAAAAATAAAAAAAAAGTACTTTCAAAAATAATCTTAAAAAGATTGTTTCCAATCATAGATAAATGGTTACTAAAGACTTAATATATTTTAAAGAATCAAGAAGCATATCAGTCAATTAATTGGGTCCAGGCAAGTGATTTAATTAATTGAGTGATAATGTTTGAAAATAGCTACATGTCTATAGATGTTTTATATAGATTGTATAATTGAATCACATGATGAAGCGAGAGAGGACTTATTATTGACAGTGATGAATCTCAGATATTTGAAATGAAAATTGGTGTAACAAAGAAATATACTATGCTATTGCAACTTTTAATGTTTGCAGTATTTGGAAACATATCATCAAAAAAAATAAAGTATTGATGGTGGTAATTTTAATTGGAATAAATTTTAAAAAAAAAAATACATTTTTTGACTTTTAGTTTTAAATGCAATTTACAAAAAGTTTAGTTTAGTGATTAAATTTCATATTCTGCATCATCCAATGAAAAAAAAAAATTTAGCAAATTTTGTTCTGAATGGTTATCACTTTAACATTGTGGATTATGTTAAATATATTCATAGTTTATCTATTATAACACGTAATAAATAAAACCACTAAACATCTCATGATCACCATTTCTTATGCTTGCTCCTAACGGTATGAAGAGTTTTGCCCGTTTTAATGTAATAAATAAACAAGTCAGAATACTTTATCATAATATATACTTACTTCAATGAAAGTAGTTGTATGTTAAAGACTGTTCATAAGACAAAATATGACTGTATGGAAGTGCAATGTGGATTTCTTAAAAATCCAAATTAAAGTCACTAGAAAAATTTCATTTATGAATGTTGAGTAATCTGAATATGTGATAAAAAAATCATTTGGCAATTGTTATACTTTTCAACTATCATATGTGATGATAGTGAATTTATAATTGTAAGGCTACATATTCATAGGATTGAGTAATTGCTTTTGGGAAAGATGCTATCAATTAACAAAAATTATAATTAGAATAAAAAATAATACTTAAAAATGATTACAAATTATCATTGCACAGCAAAA
Source organism: Epiperipatus broadwayi (assembly GCA_028023455.1). Classification (NCBI taxonomy): domain Eukaryota; kingdom Metazoa; phylum Onychophora; class Udeonychophora; order Euonychophora; family Peripatidae; genus Epiperipatus; species Epiperipatus broadwayi. The sequence goes on along the minus strand of JAQFVV010000056.1, from coordinate 975,711 downwards.
AAAAAAAAAGAGTGGGGAGTTCCCACAGAAGAAATCAAAATAGAAACCTCTATTTGAAAATCATATGATATGCAAGATTTAAGTATGCAAAATTCTACTCCTAACAAAACTAGCAAAATATTAATTCAGTGTTTAAAGATATTGCTTTATCGTCAGTCTGTAAATATAGAAACAAAATAAAATTTTGCAATATTATTGTCATATCTCACCTTGTTGTCGGAAGTGGACTAGCCCAGATTCCTTTCTTATCCAATTGGATTGAGCATTCACTGCTGCTAACCAATGGGTAAACAGATGTGTAAAACATAGCCAATGGTTAGTACTGACCAATGGGCAGTGGTGTTCTCAGGGTCCGATGACTTCCAGTAAGGTTAGGGATCTGGTAATAAATAATCAGCCTTTATGATGAAAGCTGAGAATGTTAGTCTAACCTAAATGACTGAACACACTCTCATTTGAAACCACTGCCAACAGTGCACATTTATATTAAACTCATTACACTATAAGTCTGCCACAGTGAGGCAAGTCTACGATAGGACTGAAAGCTGCAAAGACTAGGGTTGATTCTAGGAAAGCTGTCTATTACAGCTTAAAGAGTCTCAGCTAAAACTCACAAGGCAAGCTATTATATACAGCTGGAAGTGAATCCCGTCATTCAGGATCAATTAGCCCAGTACTAATTAAGTTTATAGATGTGATGTTGTATTTATTGATTGTACAATATATATATATATATTCAGATGGTCACAATATATATATATTACTGAGGCACATGATTTTACTTTCAGAAAAGTGACCAATAACAATACTAGTTGTCACTAGCTGAAGATTAAAATAAAAATGCAAAACTGCAGAAATCCTCACCATCTTAAATTACACTGTTTCTCTATGAATAACAATTAGAGATCCCTTGACAATTTAAATATATTTTAATAATGATAACTTCAACAATAATGAGTTTTGGTTTAAGTACCATTACAACATTCATATGTCAAAAAAACATGAAATTATTTCAAATAAATTTTTGATAATATTAAGAATTAAAGATATATATATATTGTTTATATTTAAAATTAGTCAAAATGTTATTAAAGAATAATATAAGAAGCATTTTCATAGATACTAGATTAAATTAAAATTATTCTTACTACAAAAATCAAAATGTAATTTTCTTTTAGAAAATATAAATTAATAGATAATTAGTTAAAAGGAAACTTTGGAAAAAACCAGTGTATCTTTGTCTTGTTTTGTTTTTCTTATTCACTGTTTTGTTGTGAAAGTGTAATGACAATAAACAAAAATAAAGCTTACCTCATCAAATCTAAGAATCAATAAAAAATTCAAAGCAGCAAGCTCTTGATGTAATCTGAACCTTGGATAAATGTCTGCAAAAAAAAAAAAAAAAAACAACAATAAATAAATAAACAAATACTATTTACTTGAAAAATATTTATCAACTAAAAATAATGCAAATAGTTATTAGGATTTACAAAAAGAAAGAAAGAAGAAAAATGAGTTTGACATTATACAAAAATAAAAATATATTTCTAATTTTAAATTATTTATAAAAATTTAGTATTTTTTTAAAAAATTCTTTATAGGATTTCATTGAAAAAAAAAAAGTAATGTTAATGACTCAGACAAACTATCAGAAATAATGAGGGAGCAAATAACAAGCACCATCTTAAAAATCATATTTTCTCAAAAATTATTAGAATATTATTTAAAATCATAATCATTTTCAATTGCTTTCCATTAACTGCAGGATATAAGTTTCTAAACAATGAATTCAGTTTTTCCAATCCTGGTTTCTTTTCCCCACATTATTCTTGAAAACTTCTTTTTCAAATCCAATCATTTTACAAACGATATAGTTGCAAATCTTTTTCAATCTCTTAGAATCAAATTTAAGACTTCAACTGTTCATTCATCTGTAGTTATATATTGAACTATTTATAAAAGTTTTTCTTAAAAAAGTTCAAACTTTATTTATAGTTTTCCAAATATATTTAACTACTAATAATAATACACACAGGTTAGTATGGAATCCAGTGGTATTATTCTCTTTTCTTCTAGATGTCATTAGCCTGACTGGCAACAATCAGCATGAGAATTGAACTGGTGACCATTAGATAAGGAATAGGTTATATCCTAACCAACTAGATCTCTGACAAAAAACATAACTGGCTAAAGCTCACCTTAAAACCAATATTCACATGAAGAAGAGAGAAGAAATAATACCACTCAAAATGTTGTTTGCAAACAAACTTTAAATTCCTAATAATTGAATATATTTTGAAAAGATAAAGTTTAAATTTTTGTATAACAAAACAAAAAGAAAACATATTTGAACTAGTTAATAGAAACAGAACTACAAGTAAAATGCCACTATTATAAATTTTTGACCATCATTTTTCACCTATGATTATTTCTACAGACATTTTCAGTTCCACTCCATTTTAATCTAATTATTTCAATGATGCATATTATATTTATTTGTTTTTTCATCCATACATTTTGTTTTGAGATTTCTCCAATGTTACTCCCAATGTATAGACCCATCTCAATAGTTTATTGTGTGACTAAAAATCTTTCTATTGTTCTTCTATTTAAACGTCTCAGATCATTATAAAAAATGATAAACACAATATTATAAATCTTCCTTTTCAACCACATATGTACACTTTTAATTTTGTCATTTCAATCAAAACATGATTAAATCATCGAATATATATAAGAATTATGAAAAAAACATTGTACATTATTCGAGACTTATTTACTTTCTTGTTTCACTTAATAAATCATATAACATTTTGCAATGTTCTGAAGTATTATTTAAAAAATAAATGCATTATTTGCAAAATCTAGATGATTCAAATAAGTATCATTTATTTTTATTTCGTTATCTTCCCATTTTATTCCAAAAAGTACTTCCTAATATACACTTGTAAAAAGGTTTAAAGCAATAGAATCACTGTAAAACTCCATTATCAATGATGATATGTTTAGGGTCACCTTATAATCACTTTTGCTGGCTTTTGATAAATATTCTTTAAAAATTGACAATATCCTGGATCTATGTTTTAATATTATAAAGCTTTAATCATTATTCATAATCTAAAACCCTATGCATAATGACAACTTGTAATTATTGATCCTTTTTATAACTTTTCATGATAGATGAGTGTGATCTATAACGAATTTTAAATTCAGTTCTTTATTTTGGATGGCTTGAGTCCAATGTACTATACGATGAAATAAAGTGATTTTAGTCAAGATCTTGTATAGAAATGATATAAGACTGAAAAATATGTATTTTCTAATATATTCTTATTCATGTTACTTAAATGTTAATATTACCCCTGCATTTTGCAAATATCAAATGCATTGTAAACAACCATTCTTCATAGACTTAATTGCAAGTTTCATCTGTTTATTTAAAATATTTGCTTTTCAAATATAGCTGAAGTTGAATATAATTTGAAAATTTTATAAATATACATGATGAATGTGCTTTCTTTCAAAGTTAAGAGTATTTCTTTCAATGTTAAGATTATTTCTATTCTACTTTAGACTTAACTAAGATGATAGTGCATATTACAATGAATCATGTGTGTGGGTGTGTGTATATACATATTATTTTGGTAAGAATAATATTCATTCTATTCAAACTATGGAACCACAATGTATATATCAAAGAAGAAAAGAAAAACTAATTATTGAGTTTAATTTTTTTTGTGAAAAACCAAAACAATAAAAGCTGAAAATAATATTTATAATATGTTTAAAAGCATGAACATAATCTATTTAGTAAACAAATATGAAAATATTTAACAATCAAAGTAATGCACAGTGATTACAAACAAAGCAAGAATTTCTTAAATTCAAGTAGAGATGAAGCAAAATGCAATTCCATAAGAAATTAAACACCAAAAAATTGTCTATAAATATATGAAGAAAAAAAAGACAAAAATACCATAAAAAACCCAGTTCAGATTTTAAATTTATGTTTCCACATTGTTATTTATTTCCACTGTTATATTTCAAATCATTACTGTTGAAAATGTTCATTTTCACATTTACACCATCCAACTCAACCTGCAATTCATCAAGTTTTTTATGTGTGGAAATATACACTCATTAATCTAAGAAGTCAAAATATTGAGATGCATAGCACTTACTTACCCTTGGCTTCAATTTGAAGCTGTACACATGTTTATGTCAACACACAACAGTTTTGTTTCTTATAATTTCAAGTATCGATTAGGACAGCAAACTTGTGACTGTTTCAAAACATAGTGTTTTACGACAACTACAATTTAATTCCTCACAAGGAAGGAATGTCTTCAAAATACAAAAAAAAAAAAAAATATCTGACAAAAATAGAATGTTTTAAAACAATTGGGAAGAATATTTTATTGTGAAAATACTACAAAGTTCGGAAACTTTCTTGAATTGACATGAAAGTATTATATTAAAAAAAATATAATATTGTTCATCATTACACCATGAAATACAAATCATTAAAGAACTCAATTCCTTATACAATTTTAATAAGGTGTGAAAAAGAGAAATAATTATAGCAATGTTCTTTTATATATCTCATTGTAATGGATAAGCACAGAAAAAATACTGGATCTTTTTTTTTTCTTTACGGAAATAAATTATTTTATTTTTTAAAATAATAAAGTGTACAATAAACTGGGTGGTGTCTTTTAGTCTTTCTATGCAACATCAGGAGAAAACTTAATGAGCTCAATCGTGGTTAAGAGATTGAAAATAAAATTACTTCATATACGACTAATAAAGTATTTGCTTTGAAGAGAAATTAAGCATCTATTACAAAAAAATATAAAACCAAATATAATACTGCACGATTTTCCAAGCAATGTAAAAAGTAAACAAGATGTCACTGTCATTTCTCCAGAAAACTATACAATCATTTCAAATTATTTAGCTATTTTATACAAGAAATTTAAAAGCACATTTCGGGATTTAAAAAATATTAAAAATTGTCTGTTACTTATAGAAAATCCCTGGTATTTAGAAACAGCAATTGTTATTTTATAAAGTCATCGAGCTCAAAGATGATACAAATCTGAAGATCATTTTTGAAATAAGGGAGGAAAAAGAGTGTGGGAAATTTTGAAAATTAGGTCCTGAGAAATACAAGATAGTACAAAAGTATATTTACTGTTCATGTTGTTTACATCAATGTATCTTTGCAAAAATCATTCTATTCTATAAAGAAAAATGCAAAAACATATATAAAGATATAATTAATAATTTGTTAAGCGCATACTCATTACCTAAGTAATATATATTCCGGCTATAACCTTAAGACTATGCACCTAGATGTGACAGTAGGGACCTCTACAAATCGCCTATATAATTAAAAAGTAGATAGAAAATAAGAGTGGCCACTCTTGTCTTTTAAAGTCATTAATTCTGTGTTAAGATTTGTAGAGGTCCCTACTCTCGCATCTAAGCGCATAGTCTTAAGGTTATAGCCTTAAAAACATATATAGAAAATGGTTTACTGATTCTCACCTTGAAGATATATTAAGAGTAGCATATAAAAATTATAAAACATTTATCTAAAATAGATGAAAGTTTGTCTCAACATCAAAAATCTCAACAATTTTAAATAAATACTTAGACACATTTAGGCTTATTTTTTAAAATTATTATATAATGTGGTATATTGTACTATGTTTTCAGTCTGCATTACAGTCCATGTAATATACCAAACATATGTATGTGGCCAGGAAGGGAAAAGTTGAGTATGGCTGATTTACATAGATTATTGCGTATTTTTCATACAACCATATTTTCCATTTTCCCTATATATGAAAAAATTTTGTGAAATTTAATTTCTTACAGACTTACTTCAATTATTTATTTTCTTATAGATTACATGGTTTACTTTTTGTATTGTGGTGCATGTTAAATCCTTACTTATATTCAATCCCAGAATTAATTTTGTACTTTCATTTCTTATGGATTTGTATTTGCCTTCATCATTAATTTAATTTCTTATAGAATGCATGTTTTTTAATCACTGAACAATTGTTTGATCAGTAAATATATTTTCAGGTTTGTTTTGTTAATATATTATTTTCACATTTCATTTGTTTTTCATGTCAATATATTAAATTATTTTCGGGCTTTGTTTTTTTTTTTTTGTCATTGTTCATCAAAAACATGTCACATCAGTTTTTTTCTTTGAGTCATTGGTACTTAGATGGTGATTCTATTCTATGGGTAGAGTACAGGCTTTACAATCACTATTATACCTAATATTAGCTTAGTTTTATAGAAAAGGAAAATAATAATACTGTAATTACAAAATTCATTATTTATTATTTGTTAATATTTGATACTAATATTTATAACAAAAAAGAAATTACAAATTTATTATTTAAAAAAAAAAGATAAATAAGTGACAACCAATGAAATGAATAAAAATAGCAATAATCAAAGGAAGTAATTTTTCAAATATATGATATTGAAATTATCTGCAAGTTGTCTAACAATTTCATATTTTAAAAAGGTAAAATATGACAGTTTTCCCCCATTGTTTGTATTGAAACAGGTGGTTATTTACATGAAAACTTGTCATTAATAATTAAATCTATGACAATTATATGTACAGCAAAAAAAAAATTATCATACAATTAGAGAAAGTATAAAGTTAAAAGTTAAATATTAAACAACAATCTCATACGGCTAATTTAAAAAGTAGAATAATAGAATAACTGATATGCATTAATAATTCAACTGGGGAAATTTATACACATTTTATATTAGTCTGGGAAAAAGGGCATATTTTAAAAAAAGCTAAAGTAGATAATTTTTTGTGAGAATATGATCAAATAAACAAAACAAAAACAACAACAAATGTGACTTCATTTTTAAAAACTTCTTCAAAATTAAGACAGTTTAATTTTTTTCTGATTATGACTAACATATTTATTAATTTACAAAAGCTATCTATATAATAAGTATAAGACAAGATATACAACAACAAGTTTATGAAAAAAGGTTTGCTTATTTTTTGTTTAATTTTTTGTGATATGCCAAAAAAAAAAAAAACTTGTCAAAGAATACTAAATGCACTCCAGCAAAAAAAAATTATAATAGTTAATATTTTTAAGTGCGCAAAGTATAAATTAATTATTTTTTAATTGCCTTATAAAAATAACTTATTCTGTAGAAGAAAATTCAATAAAATGTTATCACCACAAAGCAAACTTTTATTTTCTAGATTGATCATGGACACACATACATATACCCATATTTTATATATAGAGTAAGTATGTGATTTTTTATCAATATACCCATATATACATGTCATGTTATGTGATATGATTTAGTTTAAACATTTCCTTACGTTTTTTTTTTTGCATATTTTTAAATATTTACAACTGCTTCATAAAAGATATTTATATTCTTTAAGATTATAAAAGTGCCAAAATTAATAATCATGAACAAATAACTTTCTTTCATGAAATAAATAATGGTTAAAAACAGTTTCCAACTCAAATAATTAGACTATTCTAAAATATTTTGTATAACTCAATCTATGTATAAGATAAAATAATTATACACATTAAAGCAAGACTTTTTTGAATGATTCCATTTACAAAATGTTATGACAGTAAAAAAAATAATAATTCATATTTAAAAAGTGCATACTATTTGAAACACGTTTCTAAAAATATTATAAATAATATTTATCTTAGTTTCCAAAATAATTTATTAAAGATTACATTAAAGTTTATTTGGTACATATTTTGTTCAAAGTGTTTTCTCATTCCTTCATTTGGTTTTCCCGAATTTGAATCAATTACTCTTCTCTTTTTTGGAGCATCCTGCTATTGGTTGGGCCATGGAGAGGATAAATCCAGCATGTTCCAAGTCATGGTAAAAATAATCTCAGGGGTTATCAGGCTATCTCTTGTTCTTGTTTTCTTTAGATTGTTCTGCATGAAGTTAATAGGATTAAAATTTTGATGACTAAATACTAGCTTACACCTAGTAATCCACAATAGATGATCAAGAATTAATGAGAATCTAATTTCTGGGTATGATCTTTTTCTGATGCATTCTTTCAAATTAAATAATTTAGATTGATGTGCCTTGATCTGACTCATTAGTGTATTTTTAAGTTGCATTAGCTGATTACATCTGAATCTGAAATGGTTGATGGTTTCATCTTCTTTTTTGCAAATCATGCAAGTTGAGTCAATTTTTGAGTACCCTCTTTTATTAACTAAAAATTCATTAGTAGGTAAAATGCATTTACATTGATTTTGATTAAATAATCCAGATATTTGGACTCTAAGCTCCATCTTTTGAATTTCCTTATTAATTTTATCATTTGTGATGGCTAAACTTGAGAGATGGTATTTTAAGTCAGTGTGCTTTATACTAAAGGCCTGCCAGTATGTTAATTTGTTTGAAATGTATCTTTATTGATTGCTATGCATTTCATAAGCTCATTTAGTTGGAGATCCAGCCAGTTTCTTCTCCGTGGTGCAGAGCCCGGTCTGTTGGAATGATGAGTGTTGGAATTTCTTCATTCTGTTAATTCATTTTTAATTTATGGAGAAAATTGTAAGACTTCTGGAACCATAAGGTAGAAATGCCATGGAGACCATTCCATTAATTGCCCTGGGTCATTGCATTTGTCTGTAGCTTATTGTTATTGCTTTCTTTTTCCAGAACAGCCCAGAGAATAAAAATGCAATTTGCGAAATGAACCGTTTAGTGGGCTTAATCACAGGGAGAAAATAATTAATCTTTGTCAATACCACCATGTTTAATAATGTGACTTTATAATACACAAAGAGATATATTCCAGACAATGATGTAGTTATCTTTTTGGTTGCCTCCAGCAGGGATTGTTGGATATTGCTTCTCATTGAAATTGAAGACAAGTGCATTGGGAAAGCTTGACCACAAATCTTGAGGCAACCATTTGTCCCGAGATCAACCTCCAAGCCGCAGACTTTGCCAGGTTAAATTTTAGGCCATAACATTTTGAATATTCATCTATCACCTCTTGTAGTTTCAGAATATGTTTTTCAGATTGGAGAATCACTAGTAAGTCATTCATGTAGGACAGATGTTTAATTATTTTCTTAATTGGAGAAATATATAGTCCAGGGAGATTTGATTCAATACTTTTGATAAGAGGATTTATATATACGACAAATAGGAGAGCACACAATGGGGAGCCCTGTGGGATAGAAAGTAAAAACTTAAATCCCAGGGCAATCTTTCCATCAAGTGTCATTAATATTTCCTTGTTCACCAAGAGGTTCTTAATGATTGTTAAGAATACCTTTGGGATTGAATATCTGTTTAGGATTTCAAGCAAAGTATCTATTCTGACTGAGACGAATGCTGCTGAAATGTCCAATTGAACATCAATCGGCCCAGCTTTCCTTGATGTTCTAATGTATTCAACAGTAAGCTTAAGCTGGCATACTGCATCTGCAATAGACAAGCCCTTTTTGGAAAACTGTGAATGTGATATATGCTTGTATATAGCATCATGTATGTGATTTTTGATTAGGTCTTCGATGACCTTGATTAATAGTGGGGTCATCGAGATTGGCCTCAAATTGTTAATGTCTGTGGGGACACCTTGCTTTTTTACAAAAGGTGCCAGCGAGATTGGGTAAAGACTTTGTAAGTCCTTGCACCGCTTAGATAACTCATCAATCATGTTTTTAATAATTGGAATGGTGAAGATCTTATAATTAACAATGTTATAAATAATAAAGTTGATATTTTATTCTAATACTATATTTTCTGAAAAATAAGACCTGACCTTACATTAATTTCTGCTCCAAAAGACCGAGTATATTTTCAGATAATGTCTTATTTTTTTTCATGTATAAACATATACATTTATTCAAGTATAAAAAATATATTTATTTAAATACAAACACCTATACTTATTTAAATATAAAATTCTACATTTATTCAATATTACCAATTTCAACAGCACTGTAAATAACTTTTACTACTACTTGAATATGTGACAGTTCGGATTATAATCATATCACAGAACATTCTCATTATATATGAGAATATTAAAAAAATATTTACATATTGAAATTAAAAGTATTTAATTCAAAATAATATATGAAACATTAAGGTGGTTTGATTAATTTGGAAACTAAAACCACTCGCTAGTAATAAGCATCAATCTTTTCAAATATCAAGGTTGAGTCAATTACAATAGATATGGTTGGATGTGAAAATAATTAGTTATGAGTCTACCTGCAAAATAATTTTTGAGTAGCATTTATTCAAGTACAAAAATCTACATTTATATTTATTTATACATTCATTACTTTAATTCAAAATGTTTTTTTTTTCTTTTCTTATGCTAATTGTAATATATATAATATAAATCTTTTCAACATTAAATCCATTACATGACAATCTTAACTAGGTCTTATATTTGGGCTATGGTTTATATTAACAACATCCTAAAAATTCATACTAGGGCTTATTTTGAGGTTATGTCTTATTTTTGGAGAAACACAATGTATTGAAGCACTTAGATTCAAAGCTAGGTGAAGGCAAATAAACAAGATTATAATAATCAGAACAATAAAAGTAATAATGATAATGAAGATAAAATTGATCATATGATAATATAAATATTGGTCAATATTCATTAAATTATTTATAAAGATAAGATTAGCAACAGAAAAAATGACTCCAAAGACATTATTTATATAATAGGACTTAAATTTTAAAATTAGTTTTTACTTAATAATCTGTTATAACATTTTATCCTTTAATTTACATACACACAAGAAAAGTGCAAGTATAAAATTTATTTTATAAAACATATTATTTTCAGGTATGTATGTTTCAAAACATTCAATAGTAATTTCTAAATAAATAAAATTTAAAGTCCATATATATAATGAAACTGTATGGGTTTCATGGCATACAACTACATACTACACAATATATATATATATTGTAACTACATACTACACAATATATATATATATTGTAACGAGATGTGGTGGATGATATCGTGCTGAACCTGGTTGATGGGAAAATCAATAATTTATAAAGTATCTATAAATAAGATATTTTAAGGGAACATGAGATCAAAGATCTTCAAGAGATCATCATCAACCCCAAGTAAATACAAAATCAATAATTTGAAAAATTATCTTTAAATAAATATTTAAAGATATAAGTGTATGAGATTAAAGAATCTCTGAGAACATTGAGAGATCAGAAGCTAACTCAGAAGAGCAACTATAACAATTAATCATCAACCAGCATTATAAATAGTATGAGTACTCAAGAGAAATAATCACTCATCATGAATGATCCACAATATAATACATCAGTAAAGTAAATCAACAGTCAACCTTGTGACTGGATTGGAAATGGGTCTTCTGTAGACCAGGCTAACTACTGAGCCTTTGCCAGCTTGGGCAATTATATAAACATAACTTGGATGCACCAGTTTAGTGCCCATCCATAAAAAATACACAATAATCAGAAATTGAAACAATAATGCTGGGACATTTAAAACATGCTGATCATCATCAATGCTCAGGTCACTTGTACTGGCCAACTATAAACTTATTTTAATAAGACTAAAGTAAAATAAAAAATAATAGTGTGTGGGCTTTAAAGAGTATCCTCTTTTGCGCCAACCAGGATAATGATTGATCATCACTGGATGCCCAAAGCACTAAACACATCCCCATTTATCCATGTCCGAAATCTAGCTCAGAGAACTTGGGCTCTATTACTGTATGTGAACAAGAGATGATGGAATACAATTTTTAACGATTAAATATAAGTTTAGTAATAACCAAAAAAAATAAATAAATGATTAAGGTCTTATAAGGGTTTTGATTTTGAAAAGTATACAATAATAAAGTCATCACACCAATTTACAAGATTACTACAAAATTCAAATTATTACACTAACAGTATTTATAAATTAGTTTCTATAAACACACACACACACACACATATATATATATCCGTACACAGACGTGCGTTTTATAATATATGATGAAAATCTTTCAATTAACATAAAATAATTATAAAAAAAATGATAAAATGTTACATATGTGTTATACTTATCAAGCATTAGTATTTGCAATATAATTGACAAATATACGCACACATACATGCGTGTGCATGAAATTTCTGAATATATTTAACTTGTTACATATGAATATTTTTAATTGTCACTTTTAAATGATATAAAATACATAGGTTTACATATATGTTCCAATAGGTTCACTCAAAACACGTATATATATCAGTACAGACGTGCGTTTTATAATATACAAGGAATACATTTCAATTAACATAAAATAGTTATATAAAAAAAAAATGATTAAACTTTACATGTATATGCGCACAGACGCGCGATTTAGGTATATACAATTAATATTCAATAACAAAATGCTTAAAATTGCATATATGTCCTATTTGACAAGCATTGAGATATATGTACACACAGATTATTTATAAATTTAATTTTGTCAAACAATAAATAACAATAATTTCTACAATTACAAATTGCGTTTGAATATACATAAAATTTACATTTTTAATCAATATTAAAAAAAATCACTTTATCAAGTTCTATTATAGCTTTCTTTTATTCTTTTACAAAAATTATATATAGTCAATTTTCCAGAGGTTAGAAAGCTTTTCTTAACGAATTATCAATGTCTTTAAATTTAAAAATATAGATTTAAAAATGTCCCTCAAATAAATTATTGAAAAACAATTCACTTTTGTATGCAAGTTTATCTGTGCTTCTCTTCGCATATGTAGACACAGCAGCATACATATAACTACTTCTCTATTCAGCTGCTATCTTGGGCAAGCTGTTTTTTGGTCATTCCAGGAAATTGTCATCATCAGGTAAAAGTACATAATTCAGGTATGGTTGGCTTTTTCCGTTCTGTAGTCAGTTCCACTTATACTTGGATCTTTTTTAAGTTTCAGGTCAGCAAGCTATGAATTACAAAGAATCTTGACCCGTTTTCTCCATGTAAATTCAAACTCCTCCAGTGAAATGTAGAGCAGCCACTTCCTTGCATTCTTAAATCCTCATGGCAGTTCTCTTGATAATTATACTAGCCATCTTTGCAGATAGCTTTACTATGGCTATTTTCTGCTACAGTTACCAACTCTTCATAAAATACTTGAGCCAACTTTATAGCTAGCTCTTCTGCTAACTCTTATAAAACTGCAAGCAGAACTGTTCTTTTCAAAATCACTATCCAGACTGGAGAAAATTTGTTATCAGCCCGTTTATAAAATCAGCTGAGGTGATAACAGCAGCTTGATTAAAAACAGAGTTTTTATTTTTATCTCACTAATCTCTTTGAAAACATATACATGTTTTTACATAGGGGATTTCTAATAGATAAAAATTTTGTTTAATTAAAATTTCAAAAATACAACAGGGTGTTTTTAAATTTCAAAATCAGAGTAATAATTAATAATAATGCAATATTTATATTTATTCAGACCTTTTTAAAATATTAATTTCATAATGAAATTTTACCTTAAACCCAGAGTTATTTAACCCTTTGCTTATTATTATTTTATTTTAGGAAATATAAAAAAAATATCTACAAAAATTTATTCTGTGTTTATTTCTACTTTTCCTTTATTTTAGGTATATATATGCATATACACTATATTAGGGTGTGATGTAAGCCAACTGGTTATAATATATATATATATATATATATATATATATTGTAACCTTCTCCCTAGACCGCTGTACTATAAATGAATCATATCACATTTTAGGCACCATAATCACTACTGTACCCTAGCTACAGCCAATCATCATGCCATCCACATTGGTCAGCATAATCGCAACTGTAACCTGGCTTCCTGATCTAGCTGGTCCCCAATGAATCATACAGGATATTTTAGTGATCAAATTCTCTTAAGGAACCTAACGTACTCACACGATCAAGAATATAAGCATGAAGAAACAAAATGCAAAACTAACGAAATGATTCCTGGATTGAATAAAACTAGCATGAACTGTCGATCTAAAGATCACAAGGCGACTAATAAAGATAAAAATTTCTGGTCAAAACAGCTTTGAAATCCACACAAACAAAATGAGATGAGTTAAATTTGATATTCAGAAAATTAATAAATAACTACTAATTGTATCTTTGGAGTGATTATGAATTAAACTTATAAATGAAATGATAAGTAAATTATGATGTAGATGACTAAATGGATGATAGCAAGAAGTAATAATTAAATAGTGGAATGAAATGAGTCTAAGAATGAAGAGAATAAGGAATGATTGAAATGATAATAGAATAAGAGTTAATGAATAGTTGAGATGATAAAAAAATGAAAGTTAATGTATGATTAATCAGTTATGATAATGAATTAATGTCAAATGAGAATGAATAAATAAAAGAATGGATAAAGATGAAATTGAAGAACAATGTTAATGATGGAGACTAAAATCTTAAACTATGACCTAATATGGCATTAAATGGCAAAAAGAAATAAGCTAAATAAAAATAGGGATTTCAAGCTTGACACAACCAGAATATCTATCATGAAGTTAAAACAAACTGTCCATTCTATGCCAAAATAAGTAATTTACATATTAAAGCTTAGTCAACTTTCATAAAACAGTGAAAGTAATCTATTTTAAGTTCAACTATGATAATTAACTAAATATAAACTTTATTACAAACTTAAATTCTATCTTAAAACTTAACAACTAATTCTTCTCAGGGTTCAAACATGCAAAATCATTATATAAACTATATTTGGGTCAGTAAGAGGGATTTTACCACTACCCAAACATAATGCACCTAATAGCTCTCAATATAACTTAAATTAAGAATTATATTTAGCAGTTCTAGAGAAACTTTATAATTAATATAAACTTTAAAATTTATGAATGGAAATGACTTTTTGAAAATTAAAAACAACAACTTACCAAATTCCTTTTCTTAAATAATTATAAACCATGTGAGCAAGATCAGTGAATGATAGCTCTGCAGATTTAACTAAATCAATTAAATCAATATTATGTTTATATTTAATCTATTACTTGCATTAATCTGTGCTCTAAGTTATTAACATTTTGATTATTGTGTGATGATGCATTAGATGTACCAATAAATTATAAGACTTACCAACATTATTATGATATAGCATAATATAGTTAATAGTGCTATATTGGTTGATGATGATTTCAATTTATAATCTTCTGATAGGTTGATAGCAATAACAATAATAGTGTATATATGTGGTAATTAGCAATAAGATTACATGCAACTACATAAATTTTTAAATACAACAAACTTTATTTACACTATGTACAAATTTTTAATTCACAGATATGGCATGAAATAAAACTAATCTAGTAAAATAATTTATGGATGGAACAAATACTTATTATCCCCTTGACCATATACTCAGCAAATGATACAACCTGCTTAGAAAATAATATTCAACATTATCATTTGTTACTCTTTGGCATATTTTTAAGAATAAAATACTAAAACTTATTTATGCTGATTAGCATTTAAATTACAAAACTAGCAGTATTTCTGGAACTTTAGGATATGCACCAAGTAAAAATTTAGAATTCAGACAAAATTCCAAAAATATTGCATTCTCCTAAAACCCTTGCTTTTATCAGAATATGATAAGGGCAATTATCATATTCTGTGCAATTACTAACTTATTTAACTTTGAAATGAATACGTTTAGTGCATTAAATGAAGACCAGACATTAAAAGTCAAATACACATAGATCTCCTTAAGCATTACCTATGTCCTAAGCTCAACCCTTGAATAAGTAATTCATCTTACAATTCTATTGTCACATCATTATTTGATCAAGATGAATCCATTCTGCTAATGTGCATCTCTTACTTTTACATTTAAATTTTTCTACCATCATTAATAGATCTTGGTTTGGTCTGACAACAACTGACGATGATCCCACAACATCATAAACACTACTTCGATTAAGAAAACACTATGCTAGATGAGTATTCCTAAATTTAATATTATTTTGTACTTGCTACATGATCTGGACCTATTATACTTCACCATACACAGTGGAAAAACTATCTCTATATTATCATGAGGAATTTAACACTAAGATGGGAGACTTTATAAAACAACATGACAGTTGTGTAATAATCTGGTTGATTCTACTACCACTTAATGGGTATATGCATGTGTGTGGGCCTTGCCTCACCATGAATAGACTAGAATTCGAACCATAGATATCCTTTCTTTTAGTATTATTTATACTAATGAGCATTAATTCCTACTCAGCTTCTACCCATCTTTTCTCTCATGAAATTGGCCATAGGTGACACTCCATCAGACTATGCTCCATATAACTATTAATATATTGGATGCCATTCAATTGGAACATCCTATTAACTAAAAACTGTCACTAGTCATTCTCAATATCATAGCAAGACAAAACAATACCAACACTAACAATGAAAATCTACATATTCCATTTTATAATGTAAAACCATTAATGCATTGACAGCCAAACCAAAATACCTATATCCAATGATCATTAATCATTTTAGAATGACAACTATACTTTTATTAAAGATAGCACAACGGATTTAAGCAATTAAGATCAAACCTGCATTTGTATTCAAAGTGGACAAGTTCATTTCTATACAGAATTGAAAAAATGAAAAAGGCCTATATCAAATTTTCTTTTATATCAGAAAATAATTCAGTCATGCCAATATATATCTTTTTGATAAAATGTCTGTATCTTTATCTCTTTCTTAATATACCTTACAATTAGTTTTAAAATATGAGAGAAGTAAATAGTTTTTTATCACTCTCTCTAAATAAACAATATATATATATTTTCTGGTTTTCTCTTAACTAAAAAAAAAACATACATAAAATAGACATACATATATATTTAACGCATTTCTTTTTCTTCTTTAACTCAATATATATATTTTTCATGCCACAGTAAAATACATATGTTTTTAAAACAAAATTTCCAAGTAACACATTACGTAAGTAATAACACAGCAATGATAAAGAAAAATAAAAGCACATTTTTATCCATTAAATTTTATACTCTGTTTATCCAAGTTATCTTCTCCTGGTGAGTTAGAATAATAAAACGGTTATTAGGATGAGCAATCATTCCAGACTAAACATATATATTTCATTATCCTGTTGGATGTACAATGAACAATATTCAACACTTATCCAAAAGCAGAAATTATTTGTTTCCATAGTGATAATTAATTAGGTAATTAACATTCATGTTTCCAATTGTAGCAGATTTTAAAAATAAATTTATCTACTTTACTCTAGATAATTCAAAACAAACTTATTAAAATCTTTATTGATTTATTCTGTAAGCGTTTCAAATGAAGTATAACAAGAATCATTTATTTACATTTAAATCAAGATAATTTTTCCTTGAAAAATTAGTGGAATTTCATCACACTTATCATATTTATATTTCTTCTTTTTAAAACTCTGTTAATTTTATTTCTCTCTGCACGGTAATACACATTTATATGTGTAGCAATATTTAAACAGTCAGGGTATATTCCAACATTGCAAAACATTATTATAGCGGCATAATACGGAGTATATTTCTCAATAAAAATTTAACAGTAAATATTTATTTCATTTCATTCTTATTGGTAAAGTATGATGTGATTATTAATATTAGAATGAATTTATTCAATTATCTCTATGACATTTTTAGCATTTTAATTAATTGATAACTGATTATTTTTGTCATTACATAGGTTCCCGCTAGAAAATTTAGCAGACAATAGAGAATAAAATCACAAATATTTTCATGTTTACTTTATTAAAAATTAGATGATTAAAAATTGACTTTGTAATTTATTTGCTATATATATCATACATAACACTTGTATTCAAAATTATTTCAACTTATTATTATTATTTTTTAACTTTAATTTACAAGCACATACATCATTCTGCTATATAATAAGAAGGCACAAAATTCAAACACTATCAACTTCTTAGTTTACAAATAAATAATTTGTGCGTTATTTTTAAAGATAATAATTTAAATGTATAAATACAATAAAAGCAAATGCTTACTTCCTCTTGAATTTTCCTGGGTTTGAAAGAAGATTTATGTGAGACAGTTATGATGCATAGGGTTTTATCAATCAATAGAAGAATGGTGTTCAAACAATTGCAAGGTTTTTTGAGATTTTCTATTCCAGCATTTTTAGATATCAAGATCTTATAATTTCCTTGAATTAAATTTCAGAATTTTCTGCTATTTAGTTTTTTTTTCCTTATTTGAGATCAGACTGGAATTCTGTAGTTACTTAGTTCGTTTTCTTAATTAGTCCACCCCCTACAGCTTTGTTAAAACATATATAGCTTTTATTATATTGCACTCTGGGAGTGAATTGGCCAATCATTTTGGTATGCATAATTAGTATTACCCCCTCTGGCTTCATTTTTAATAACTATCCATTATTATTCAAGACTGCTTTATGTTTAGTACTAAAAAATATGCTTAAGTAATTTATTATAATAATTCATTTTACAAAACTTTAACAATTTGATTTAATTATTTATTTATTTCAATTGCTATTCAAAACTAATAAAATAGCAATGTATTTATCTACCAAATAATAATACTTTTAAATTATTATTTTAGTCTAGTCAGAGCCTAGACTGGGTTTGAAATCTTATCTCTACTCAAGCAAATTTCTCAGTGCATTCAAAACAATCTCTATTGAAAAACACTCATTTAAAAATTTAATGCCAAATATATCATCATTTAAAATTTTGGAATTATTAACTACAGGGACCTAAATAAAAGGTCACAATATATATATAAAGTTGAAAGGAAAAGTAGAAATAAACACAATCAAATTTTTTTGCAGATATTTTCTACATTTTACTGGAATAACACACAAAAAATTGAATAATTTTGAATTTAAAATATTTTATTACAAATTAACATTTACAAAGGTCTAAATAAATATTTTTATTGAATTCTGATTTTGAAATTATAGCATGTTTTATGTTAAGAGATCTACTGACAATTGTAAAAATCCACCATCTAATTTAGAAATCTTTTTTAAAATTAAAATTTGTAGAACATTTTTGTAAAATTATACTATCTGTTTTGAAATCTTTGTAGATCATACTTTGACAAAATTCAA
Source organism: Epiperipatus broadwayi (assembly GCA_028023455.1). Classification (NCBI taxonomy): domain Eukaryota; kingdom Metazoa; phylum Onychophora; class Udeonychophora; order Euonychophora; family Peripatidae; genus Epiperipatus; species Epiperipatus broadwayi. The sequence goes on along the minus strand of JAQFVV010000056.1, from coordinate 956,458 downwards.
AGTTGCTTTTAAAAGGATTAAAGTAGATTTTAAAAAAATGATATAGATAGGAAAAACATTCTTGAGTTAATGAATTTTTCCTCTCTACCCTAGCTATAAAAATGGTTGCTAAAAATTTATTTAGTAGCTGGTATTGAGTTATACAGTGCTCCTCTGAAAATATAATGGAAGGCAAAGAGAGCAAGTTCAGCAGTTGCTCTATAATTCACTATGGAGAAGTTCTGATTCATATGGAAGCCAGACCCAACTTTTCTGTATTTCATACCCTTAATATGGACAAGACAGCTTGCTTGCCTGAAGTCTATCCAATCCTAGACAGAAGAGACATCACTGCAAACCAACTGTTACCTGGATTATACTATTCTTGATGATGTCAATCTAGGAATTGTCCCTATCAAGAGAATCCATCAGCTGGTTGAAGTAGTTATACATATATATAAAAGAATAATATATAAACACACCTGGGTCTTGTTTTATGTATATTATTTTATGCTATTTTGAAGTTATGCAATTCATGTTTCTTCTTAATATCTTTTATATTTCACTATATTTATTAGATATCAAGAAATTTAAGGTGACTTGAAATACTTTTTTTTCCAAAAATCAAATGTTATATTAGCAGCTAACAGGAATATGGTGTGAAGTTGTATTTAGAATCTTAGCTTCTAAGTAAATAACCTACTTATACTAATGAGTAAATAATAATAATAGATTTATACGTACATATAAAAATATTGCAATAAATATTCAAAAATTTTAAACTTTTAAAATGTATTTTGTTAGATATAACAGAAACAATTATTTTTTAGAATAAATAATAATGAAGATTTTATTGATTTTATAAACTGAAAATAATCTTTCTAATTATAATCTTTTTGTTTTGATTGCAATCTCATTTTTTTAATATAGAAACAGCATAAGATTGAAAGTGGTGCTAGTTGTACATTACATCACGAATCTGATGTAAAATTAAATACTGTAGTTAATTAAAAAAGGAAAAAAAAACTTTTTCTTGTATTAATTTTTTTCAAATATTTGAAATTTTTTATTAGTCATACTTTATTTCCTTATTTTTTAATGTGAATTTTAAAGTAATTTTTCTTTGTTGCTTTGCTTTTATGCTGACTTCTGAAAATTACAGCATCTATCCCCCATTTTTCAATGTAAGTTACATTTATTTTTGTGTGATTTCTTATGTGCGCATTTTCTGAGGAACCTATCTACTGCATAAAACCCAGGTGTGAGTATATATATATATTAAGAGAATATTACTTTAAATCATTTATTAAGAAAAAATATATTTGAAATCTATATTTTAAATAAGTAAAACAAATAAATAATTTTTGCTTGAGTTAAATGTCTAAAAATAAGAATTAATTCCTAGACAATTTTATATTCTATAAAAAAAGGGAAGTAAACTCCAAAGTATTTGTAGATTAAAAACAAAAAAAATCTGCTGGAGTATTTGTTTTAAGGATGTTTACAACTGATTAATAGTAATCTGTCAATGGCTGATTTATTTATTTCTAAAAAAGAAAAAGAAAAGAGAAAAACTTACTATTGAAATAACAAATGGATTTTTATATACTTTCAACAAAGAAGTAATTGTGAAAATATATTTTTAATAATCTTATTTTTTTGACAAATTCAAATGTTAATAAATTATTATACCACACATATGTGCACATACATATTAATATATATTATGTAAACCTAGTATAAAGTATTTGTATCATTAAACTATGATAACTTAAAATTTTAATCATTTATTTCATTCTTATATGGCGATTCAAATATGTTAATAAATTATTGTACCACACATCAGAGTGATGATATATATATATATATATGTTTAAGTAAATCTAGTATGAGGTATTTATATCATAAAAAGTGAAAACTTAAAATTTTTATTAAATGTCAATTAAAATATGTTCATTTTATATTGTACCACACATCTGTGCACTGATATATATACATGTGATGTGCGTAAACGCATTACACGGTGTTGGTATCATTAAATATGATTATTTAAAATTTTTATTATTTTATGACACTTCAAATATGTTCAGAAATTATTATACCACATATCTGTGTGATAAGTAAGCCTATTGAAACATACGTAAACTGCAATTTAATAACTTGAATTTTGTATATTAATCAAAATCAGAAGGTTTAATTTCTGTGTGTAGCTATAATCTACAGACCTTAATGTTATTTTTTATTGTTATTAATAAACATTCAATTGTTAAAATTATTCCAGTGAAATTAATTCTAGATAGTATAGAATATTTTGGGTTGCATCATCTCTTGGTCACAATAAGTTATAGAGCTTGTGTTCTCTGAAGAAAATTCATACATAAGACTTTTATATAAAAAAGGAGTATATTAGTCTATGTGCATCCAGTTGATGATGATGATCATTCCTGGATTGGTGCAAAGATAATATTCTTTAAAGTCCCTGCAATTACATTTTATTTTAGTTTAGTCTCTATTAGACATTAAGTTTATAGTAGTCAGTACATCAATAATACTAAATGGCCAGGACATTCATCATGATCAGCATGTTTCAATATCCCAGCATTATTGTTTTTAAAGTTATATATTCTGATGGATGAGCACTTAATTTGTGCATACAAGTTATGTTTAAATAATTGCCCCAAGCTGGCAAGGGCTAAATAGTTAGCCTGGTCTATTGTAGACCCATTTCAAATCCACTCATAAGATTGACTGTTGATTTATTTTATTGTTAATCACCCATAATGATGAATATTACTTATACTTATTTATAATGCTGGTGAACTCTTTATTTAATTATACTTATAGTCACTCTAGTGAATTAATTGGGCTAATCACTCAGTGTGATCTCAGTGATCTCTCATGCTCATTCTTTTATATTGATATTTAAATTTATATTTATTTAGAACTGGGGTTGATGATGAACTTTCCCATCGCACCAGGTTCACTCCATTTTGATTCTGTACAATTATAATATATATATAAAGTTTAGAAAACAAATAGAAAGGATAAAAAACAAGTCTTTTATCGATCTAAACAAATATAAAAAAATTTTCTCTGTGAGTAAAAAAGAAAGAGATCTAGTTGAAAACTTTAATTGCTATATTGATTGTTAAATGAAACTGGATACTTTATACTGTGATTAACTAAGACCAGAAGATCAGTTTAATATTCAATATTTATTTTACTTTCAAAAAGAATTTTATTATTGCTATAAAAATTATTACATTTACTCTTTTGAGTCATTTTGCATATATATGTTTATATTGTGAGTAAAAAAAGATAATATGGTTATATACATATGGGGAACAGGAAGAAGGGAATAGTTGGCCAGTGTTTTTTTTTTTTTAATAATACAAATTAATTTCATTAAAAAAGTCTCTGAGTGTTTTATGTAGACCATTTGGAACAATTGATTTTTTGGTATTTTGTTGTTCAAGAAGGTCAGCAGTCTTAACAAAATGATCTCTATTTCCTATGTGGTTTGAAGAGAAAGGTTCAGTTCCTTCCATGAATAATTATAGGGATGTTAGGATGCTGTGGATTTTGAATAGTCTCCAAGTATTCTCATAAAGAAACTTTGTTGATATAATTTCATCTTTTTTTTAATCTTGTTTAAAGTACTGATGAATATTGTCATTGCATTCGGTGGTGGGATATTGAAGGTGATTTTGCATCTAGTTATCCAGTGAGTATATAATAAAAGTCGATATTCTTATGTGAATGAAGTTTCGGTCTTTCATGCAATCTTTAATAGACAGCATCTTATAAAAGTCCATTGAGGTATTTTGGGCTATCATTAGCCGTACAGATGTCAAGCCAGTACAGGATAGAATCATATGCTCAAAGGTTTCTTCCTCTCTATTACAGACAGGACAGCAAGGATCTATGTTTTTTATAAATCTTCTGTAATGGAGGAAATAGTTTGTTGGAACTGCATTCAAGTTAGCCTTGATTAAAAAAATCCAAGAACTTTGGCTCCATCCATAAGAATTTGAATAGTGTAGTAATTTTTTGATTTGTTACTCCAAGTTTTGGTCTTAATTGTGAAGGTTGGGAGTTCATTAATGAGTGGGCGGTCCATATGGAGATTTTGGTAAGAAAGCACTCGGAGGAGTTGCCATTGAATTTGTAAAGATGGGAGAGGATTTGGTCTATCCAAGAGGACTTCTCAGGTGGAGGCGTATCTGTGGGAGTTATTGGTTCTGTTGCAAGGATGCTATCGTATTTTTGTATCAGGTTGACTACCACTGTGTGTGCTTTTTGATAGAATATTGCCTGAATGGAATGAAGGGACATTCCATTCTGTTTTCTATGGAATTGCATTTTTGCTGTGCTGTTATTTTAGTACCCATCTTATCATACTGAAATAATCCTAAAATGCTTGTTAGCTGCTTCTGATTTATAAGAAAAATAGAAATACTTTATATGTAAAATAATTGTATAGTTAAAAGACTCAAAAAAGAGACTGACTTCCAGCATGATATTCACATGACAGAGAAAATTGTTTCCAAATTGTTAAAAAAAAAAAAAAAGTAAAATACTAAACACCATTGAAAAAATCTATTCACAAACAATAAATATTTTGTAATAAAAAAAATTGACTTGCACAATAAAGTAATTAAAATTTCCAAATATAAATAAACAATTGCCCAAAAGAAAGAAATTATATGTATTTTAAAAATTCTTCCATTCAAAGTAAAATTTTAAAGCATTACTAAAGTAATTCAATCTTTATCAAAGCAATATTTGAATGACTAATGAACTCATCAATAAAAAACTTCAGAAATAAAAAAAAATTAAAACATACATTGATCCACTGCAAGATGAAGGTGTCTCCAAGTTTAATCCAGTTTCCCCAATTTCTAGCCTCTCTTCTCCATATTACACCAGCAAACTTCCTTATTTTAAGCATTCATCTCAATCCTTTAAATCTCTTGGAATCCAGTTTAAGATTTCAATTGTCCATTTATTATCATCTCTTCTAGCAATATGCCCAGTTCAACTCTACTTCAATCTCTTAATTCTTTCAAAGATGTCAGTAACATCTGTTTATTCTCTCATCCACATGCAATTCATTTTTGATCTCTTCTTGTTACTCCTAATATTCATTCCAATAATTTGTTGAGTAATCTAAAGTCTCTATATTGCTCTTCTGTTAAGTATTCAAGTGTCAGATTCTTAAGAAACAATTGATAAAACACATTTATTAAAAGCCTTCCTTTTCAAACACGTAGATATATGTCCTTTTAATATTAAGTTATTTCTACCAACAACACACCCATTCACGTTTAATTCCATGACTAATTTCATTCATTATTTTCAATCTGTATTAATAATGTGACCAATGTATATTTATTTGTTAACTTCTTCTAATTTATCAATATCAATATTCATTTTCCTTTACTGAGAAAACTCTTTAAACATTACTTTAATCTTTTTAGCATTTATGTTGAGTCTTAATTTTTTTATTTTAATCTGACAACTCTTGCAATATTTTCTGATGATCTGAAGCACTATTTGCAAAAACAACCACATCAACCACAAAATGTAGATGATTTAAATAATCTCCATTTACTTCTAATTCTTCTGAAACTAGCTGTGAAGAAGATAGCCTAGAGACTTCAGATATGGACAATATCCACCCAGATAGCAATTCATACAAAAAATAAAGCATAATGACATTAATAAAGAAATAGAAATGCAAGACACTACTGCAACATCATCATAAGATGATTAAAACATTAGTTAGACAAATGGAATTGAAGATAGAGCATAATCTACAGTTAATATAGCAAATAAATCAAACTATAGAAAATAAGCAAAAAAGTTAATCAAAAGCAAATGCAACAAATAACAAAAATAGAAAATAATCAAAAAGTGAATCAAAACCAAGTGGAGCATAATCAAAAGCAAATTCGCCAATCTATAAAAAAATAATCATAAAAATAATCAAAAGCAACCGGAGAAAATAAACCAAAAGTTGATAATCATAAAGCTAATCAAAAACAGATGGATAATTTTTGCAAACCATTTAAACTAAAGCAAAAATTAAATGATGAACAAGTACAAACTAAAGAAAAAACAATGGATCAAATCATGAACAATGATCAAAGACAATTGCTTTTAATATCAGAAAATGAACCAAAATCATGTGATAAACTTTTAAATGAATCTGAACCAAAACAATTATATAAAAATGTACAAAATGAACACAAAACAATTCAAATAAAAGAACAAATATCAAAAGGTGAACCTGCTGGACTAACACAAGTGGATGATAAAAAACTGAGATTACTGAAAGTAACTGAAAGAAAACAGGAACTGTTAAAACTAAATATCCAAATATATGAGGATAAGCTTGAAGATTCACAACAAAAGTTAGATGCATCAAAAGAATATGATGTACTATACCAAGTGCCACCCATAATCTCACAGCTAAATAAACAAATACAAATAAACATAGAGCAAAGTTTACATTATAGCCAAAATGAAAGGAAATAATGATTGACACAAAAACAAAATGAAGACTTGCCTCCCATGCTGATTAATCTATTGCATAAAGAAATCCAACAGCATCAAGAAAACATCAAATCAATGTTTCATTTATATACTGGACAATTTCCATCATCTAATATTAAATACTGAATGTCTGTAGAAAAATTTAACTTTTAATATTTCAATTACATTCAACTGTTAACAATAGGGCACAGTTTGAATGTAATTGAAATATTTAAATAAAGTTAAATTTTTCTAAAGACATTCAATACTTAATATTAGATGATGGAAATATAGGAGTGCCAAAGCACAAAATCATTGGTCTGGGTTTGGGTGTGGTTTCTGATAGATATTTTAAATGCTTTCTCTTGCTAAGCATTTGTCACAAAGTTTGTTGAGCAATTAGAAAAGCTCTTTGTTTATATTTTACAAGCTTAAAAAAAAAGAAAGCGGGGTCAAGTGATATATGACTCTATTTTTATTTTTACTGACTATTTATAGTCCTTGCTTTAAGTCTTAAGTGATATTATATTGCTAAGACTAGTAATATATGGTTTGGCTGAAGATCTCTCAGCCCCATATAACTATTGAGTTAGATAGTTTGAAGACATTTAAGTGTCTGAAAATATCATATTTTCTACTCAATGGTTAACTCTTAGATAAATGCTGGCTTTGGGTTGGTATTTTTAGATCTACTATCTGAAACTACCCTAGCACCTCACTGAGGAGTGCCAAGGCACAAAACCATTGGTCTGTTGTTTGGGTGTGGTTTCTAATAGATATTTTAAATGCTTTCTCTTGCTAAGCATTTATCACAAAGCTTGTTGAGCAATTAGGGAAGCTCTATGTTTATATTTTACAAGTTTAAAAAAAAAAGTGGGATCATGTGATATATGACTATTTCTTTTTTTATATGTATTTTATTTTAAATACTTTGGATTCGTAAACACAGCTTGTTATCTGGTATTATTTTAAAAGAAACTTGCCAATTAAAAAAAAGAAATGAATTTGTAATAACCTTTATTTGTTAAATTATGTTTTTATGGAAGAACATGTTTATATGTATGTTAAGCTTATGAATTTTTATAAGTTATTAATAAAAGGAAAAGTAAATAAATAATGATAACCATATAAATATGATGTATACACATAAATATCTAAATCACAAATAACTGTAATTAACGGTGTAATTATTTCCATTAGTTTTCATTTGTCCATAGTTAAAACTACATTTGATTACTGAAAATTGGACTTTTATGTAGATGGATTTATATATATGCAGTTCTTTGTTCAATGTTTAATAATTTACATATGTTCATATCCATACAGGAGAACACATCCCCATAAGTTTGATGAGTGAGGGATCGATTTCAGAGCAAGACATTGTTGTTTAAATTGTATTATTTTAGGTATAGGACAAAATAAGAGCCACTCTTTATAATGATTGTATAGAAGGTTTATTCAGTTAGGGTTCAGGCCACAAGGCCGTCCCTTGATAGTTATTATTATATAAGTAGTTATGTTTAGGGAATAGGATCTAAAAAAGACTATTCACTAATATTATTGTAATAAAGATAATGTAGATGTCTATCCCATATAGAGCATATCTATATGTAAGGACTAGGAGACATGCGAGTCAAAAAATGTTATATTTATGAATTCATACATGCTTAGAATTACATTTAAGTTTATTGAAGTCAGGATTAATGGTACAGCAAATGTGACACTATCTATTGTACTGATCAAAACATGTTGATCCATCTAACATGAGATGGAATTCAAAAAATGTACTTTAAACCCAGTCAAACCCGAGATTTAGGTCAGGGACCAATTTGGATTCGAGCACACTCCCTAAGCCCCACACGAGAATTTATTCTAAAATCTGGCCCACTAGCAGAGCAAAGAAGACAATGAGACAAATATTAACTACATTATAACTGAACTAAAATAGATATATGCATGGCTGTATGTGTGGAAATGGAGAAAAGGGAATTTGAATGGCTCAAACAAATTAAATTAAAAAAAAAGTTTAATATAATGAATTAATTATATACATTAATGTGTGCGTGAATAAGTGGTCTATCAAACAGTAGATACTTACATATTGAGATTCATGCTGATAATTTTCATATGCTCTTTTATCAACTAAATAGTATATATACATTAACACACATTGTTGGTGGGTATGGTATTAAGATGCCAATCAATTATTTAAAAAATTACATAATATTGCTATTAACGCTTTGGTTCATGGTTCTGAAATGCTGTGACTAACATATTATTTTGGGGAGCATTACAGGATTCATTACATATATATAAAAAAAAACTATTTTCATATCATTGCGGTAGTGAAAATAAACAAAATATATTTGAAAAATTATATTTGATTATATGACAAAATATTTATTGAAGATTCTTTTAATTAACATTTAAAAGATAAAACACTTGATTTTCCCCAAGGCAGATACTCTTAAATACGGAAATAATAAATTACAACAGTGGGATTGTATAATAAGACTGAAATAACATTTTTTTATTAATAAAACTAGTGATATTCAGAATTTATGTATATTTTTGAGCAGAGCACAATTTTAATATTATGACATCAAAACTGGGTCATGAAGCAAAAGAAATAATAATCTTAGAAGTGGCGGTACTGACATAATGGTGAAGAAATCAAGGTAAGGTCATGCTTCTCAATGAACAATGAAATCTAAGACCCTCTTCTTAGGGCAGTGCTTAGAGAAATGTCATTAGGCATAGCATGGATCCGGAATCACCGCTGTGCAGAGGCCCTTTTTATAAGGAGAAGATCCCGGGAAACTCAACTATCTGCATGACAGGACATGAGGAGAAATCCATGGGTTCAATCTTGTCGCAAAACCCAGATTGGAACACGTATATATAATCACAAAAATAAGCCGAATGTCAGAAACACAGTATAGATAAATGTCACTAATAACAATGAATAGGATTTACTGCTTTAAAATAAATGACTCCTTGTTTTAATGCCATAATTTATACAAACAATATGCTATGCCACTATAATATATATAAAGATTTCTTTTAATAAAAAAAAAATACATTAAGATTTTACCCCCTCCTTTTCTGCTATTTAAAATAATTCAATCCCATCTTTGTGGATTTTGATAATAACTAGAATATTTAAATATTTGATATTTTAAGAGTATGAAAAATAAAAATAAACTAGCAGTTGTACCCTTTCAGAATTTAAATAAATAACATTTTAAAAAATTTCAAAGTGCTAATTAGCTTGAGTGATGGATTTACCCCGTGTAGAATTACTTCATTCTATTTGGAGTTGAATTAATAACAATTTTTATAATAAAAACAACAGAAAATGTTGACTCATAAAAACAATCTGGTGAGGGTCTTAATTAATCATATATTATGCTTCAAGGGGACAGTAATAATCTTAATTCATGGAGGTTTAACTAAAAGGAGGAAAGGAAAGATTTTGAGAAATTCAGCTTGTCAGGTTGTTTGAGATTGGCAAATTAAGTAATAAATACATATAAATAATAGACCGCACCAAAATTAAAGCAAGTTAGAGCATATGAGATAGAATTAGATTTATCAAATATTTGAGAGCAGTTACATTTACATATTAGACTGAGATAAAGTTGAGTAAATTGTTAAGAGAGCTCTTGATAATAGACTAGCTTTACTTTCAGGTTGCGACAGGAAAATAGTGAGTTACCTTGCATATTTCTTAGCGTCCATTTTAAAAAGCCCAGCTCATGCACAGCAGTTCAAGGATTCATGTGAGTTCTTATGTGACAGCAAGCTTCTACTCAGCACTTCAAAGTTCTCAGGTTAGACTTTTCCTTCATTCTAGGGTAGCAGGATGGTATGGCTGCAGAAGATGACCCTACAAGAGTCGAGTAGGGTAATTGGCTTTCTACTCTATCATAATTTTAAATTTCACCCCAGCATGGAGTATATCAGGGGTCCCCAACCTTTTTGCACTTAAGAGCACATTCTATAATACCGGGCAGGTGGCAGGCACCATTTATTTTTTCAACCAAGTGGCGGGCGCCATTTATTTTTTCAATGTAAATGTATAATTGGATATTGTTAATAATACACATAATGTACAAAAAAATATTTATTTCAAAAATAAAGTTTTAACATATAATTAATGTTTATATTTTTACACTGTAAAAGTATAGTATGCCCTACAATTTGATTACAATATAATATAATAATTTATAAGAAATTTTAAAAATTAAATTTATTTGTATCAGATAAATAATTTTTTATCGTGTTTGGATAGTGGCAAGCATACGTAAAATGGTCTGCAGACACTATGATGCCCGCAGGCATAAGTTGGGGACCCCTGGAGTATGTTAACCACAGTTTTTTCAATAGTAACTAAACTATGGTGTTTAAAATCAGCCCATTTTATATCTAGCTCAGGTATTTGTGGAATGCTTTTAATTTTTATTTCTAGCTCAAACTGTAATCTTCGATGTAACAAAATCTTACATTTTCTTCATCCATTGTTCTTGAAGATGCAATCATTAGATAATGTTCTAAAAATATACTCAAATCTATTTCCAGATTGGAAATAGATTTGACAAAAATGTTTATAACAAAAGCACAATCCATTAGTCTTATTCTCTGTTTTATTTTCAGTAAAAACTTTGATTAAAATTCCTTTCCGAAAGCGCTAAGTCCATAAATAGAGGCTCACTAATAACAAACTTATAGCTTCACCTTAGCTATTAATCTTAGCTTAACAGTAATTAAAACAATATTATATCCCCCCCCCCTTAATTATCTTTGGACAATTAATGGTTGTATCTTCCATTTTATAAAAATATACAGTTTAATAAAAAAAAAAAAATTAAAAAGAAAAAGTTTTATAAATGACGTATAATACAATATTTATAAAATTAATATTTTGTTAGTATGTTTGCTCCTGTAATATATATATATATATATTTGAGCCACACCTAGGTATTTTAATGTGAGGAAAAAAATAATAATAATAAAAAAAAATATTGAAAAGCTAAAATTTATAATTTTTAGGCGCACTTCTCAGATATGTATACATGAAACATATATACATAACTAAAGGAGTGGGGTGGGGCATAAGGTTTGGATTTAGATTAGTAGATAGAACCATGAAGCTCAATCTTGGGCTAAGATTGACTGCTTCACTATGAATATTAAAGAAATAAATTATGTATCAATTAATGGTTATACTTAGTAAAAAATTATTGTTATATGATTTGTTAATTTTATAAAAAAAAAAAAAAAAACGTAAGTTGAACACCAATGAATAAGTACAGTTCTAAATTGTTAATCTCAAAAGCTTTTATTTATGAAAAATGTTTACATACTTATAACAGACAGAAAAAAAAAATGTTTTACACATCATCAACAGTCTGAGACCATTTGTATATTGATTATCTTCTGATAAATAATAGTATACTGATGTAGCTTTTCTATTCACCTATCAGCATTGATGCGAAATGAATCTATTATTCATCTTTTGCTTAGCCACTAATGATTTGGTGGATCTGGTATATTAAGTAACTTCCACGTTTCACTATTCATGAATTTTGATGCAATGATGAAGTCTGTTTTTTACTTTCCTAATAATGTTCATGAAAAGACTGACTGGTTCAGGGACAGGCACTGTGAACAATAGCTTACATCTGACATTCCATATAGCATGTACAATAAAGATTGAAAGTCTAATAATATACAGTCTTTAAATTTGCAGAAGTACTTTTGGTTAATTCCTAAATTCTCCTCAACTATCATTAAATTCGAAACATAACAGAAGCAAACATCATCAATTCAAATCCCATGAATCCCAAATTTTAAAGTTAGCAGCTTGTCTATTAATTATATTCATTTTATTTCTATTTATTAAAATTACCTCCTTAATTTTTCTTTCATTATTATTATGCATATATATTAAAAACAAGCAGAAATGCTGACTTGTTTAAGTTTAAATCCCAGATAAACATATTACAATGAATGGGCTGAATAATATGTAAATATATAGGAAGCCATTTGACTTCAATATATCTTATAACTCTGAATTGCAATTATTACATAAATGCAAATATATAAATCAGATAATTTCTTCTCATTTATAGCTCTATATGGATAGATAAATCCCATTATATATATATAAACCATATCTCTGCATTATGTTGTTGTAGCCAATCAAGAAGGCCAATATATAATACATTTTAAACTTCTGATAGTTTGAAGATAGTGATTACATTTAAAATATTTATATATAGAAAAGAGAAGTATTCTGACTTTTCAGCTGGAGCTTGACTTACTTTATTATAGATTCTTGTTTTCTTTAAATTGCATTTCTGATAGATTACAGTTATATATAGTTCAGTATTATTTCTTATACTGCAGTGAAAAGAGATTGGGATCACTGCAATCATTTCTATTTTATAAAGCATGATTAACCCATGCATATATTAATAAAAAATGATGATGAAATCAGGTACAATTTCACTTGCAAGTATATTATATTTAAATCCTTTGAGAATGTTGATTACAATTCCAGAATTCATAATTCGTCTGTAAACTCTTTCCATCTTGGTCAGCTAAAATACCATCTGATAATGAAAATTTTATATAAATTTGACTAAAATTATTTCAAATGGATACCATCTCCTTAACTAAAAGACTACCTTTACAGAACTATTTCTTAACCCCTTTACATTACACCAAATTTCTTCCCCATTAGAATTTCTCATCTCTAGCTGAACAACAATCATATTACATTTATAATAATAATTGCACACATCCAAGAATGGAAACTGAGATTAGAATTTACTAATAACAATAACAATTTATGAAATCTTAAACTCAAAATAAAAAATCTATCATTAAGTAAACTCAAGACAAATAAAGTTATTCTTGGACACTAGAGCAAGATAATTTAGTCTTAGGACTATCAATAGTAAATGGTACATTTCTTAACAGCATCACTGGTTAAACATATCTCTGGTTATTACATGTAAATATATCCACATTCTACTTTGTTTATATTATAATAAATCCATGAAATATTTAATCTAGAATATTGAGTTCTCTGAAAGAGATCAATTAATATTTATAGAATGTTAAGCCATCATAGTTGTGTCTGAGTTTAAATCCATATTACAACTGCAGTAAGATATAGAAGAACTCCTTTTTAATTAAACTCGAGCCAAAAAAGTTATTATTAGGTTCTAGTGAAAAATGTTTTAGCCTCAGGACTGCAATACCTTTGACTAAACTTATCTTCAGTAAAATAGCCCTACAATTCATGCAAAAAATTGTTTCACAAATATCCATATATCTGCAAAATACAACAAGTAATCTTATTATATATGGTTAATTAAAAAATTAGTTTCTAGGAAATGGTTTACTATGACCAAGCAGTAACACTTATTTACTATCAGTAATAATTTGCCACTGTTTACTTTGTCTAAAGCAATTTATTTTAGCAATCTTTTTCATAATTCAGATGTTTATTGTTAGAATTTAAAAAATAATAAAAAAAAGCTTAATAGACAATAATAACATGTTGTGTTTGTATATATGCATTAACATATTACTACTGATAGATAATAAAATATGTAGCATCAGGCATGTTAAACGATTACAATCTCTTATAATTATGAGTTACTTGCTAAAGTTTACTTATTAATTATTATAATTAAATCTAACTTCACAATTTTTTTTCCTAACAGTTATAATTAACTTATGAACAAAATGAATCATTTTATTATTCTAAATATGATCATTTAGTTTATTAAAAATATTAATAACATTATAAATTCTGCTAGTAATTGAAAATACTATATAATAAACTATTTTTTTATTGTTATGGTTGCAGTTTAAAACAATAATATATTAATGAGATGTGTAGCAGTCATAGGTTTATCAGAAAACTTATTAGCTAAAATTAGAATACATAAGATGCTAGCTATTAAAAAAAAAAAAACAACAACCTAGGTTTCAGTAAAAGAATTAATATTAACTTCAAGTTTAATTAAATAAATAGCTGAAATAGTTGTATAAAGTAAAAAGTAACAACTTTTCTTTAAAAAAAAATTATGGTGAACTAGAGAGTGGTTTTCATCTATCTATATTATCTGCAGGGCCACCACATGGGTAAGAAGCACCTTTGTGAAAGTTAAATTTCAGCACCTCTAGCTTTGTTACAGTGTGCCCACACAGGATCTCACATAACACCTTTTATCACATGCTAAATTAAACTACGTTTCCTTTTTTTTCCTTCAAAATACTATATAATTTGTAGGTCCTAAAAAGAATATCATATACTAAATAATAAAATTCTAGAAGCACTGATTATGCAGTAATGCCGATTTTTTAGTTCTGTTGTTTACCTCTCCATTAGCATTTTTATATATTGAATCAGTAGTCACAAAAAAAAAATTAAATTATGACAATGTTATTTTTAACAGATTCACAATAAAGTATTGAAGAAAAAAAAATCTATGTTTTTGCAATAATTATATGTATTTTATTTTGTTTTCTCAAATATTGATTCAAATTCATATTTATAATATATAAGTAATTATTAATATATTATAAGTACCCAATTTGTGCAATTTTAATATAACTATATTTACAAGTAAAATAATTTATTTTGTTAAGTATTTAAATGTTTTTATCACATGAAAAAGACACCTCCTCCCATGGTATAAAATCAGTCAAGTAGAACAAAATACATTCTAGTTTCAATAATAATTTATTATTCTAATGTATATAGTGATGTGTAATCATACAATTGGGGTTTACATTGTTGTTCTAACTATCTTGTTATTTCCATTTGGGTTCTGACGAGTCTATGTTGTCCAATATGGTGTGAACATTAGATCTTTCACATATTTGTTATCTGATTGTTAGCCCCCCCCCCCTTTTGCCTTGTTGTTAGTTTGGCATATTGTATAATGTCCAAGTGTCTTCAAATGTTTTCGACGATGCCAGGAGTTGGTCTCTCTTCTGGATTTTAGTCATTGTTTTGGAAAAAACCTGTTTTATATTAGGTTGTGGGTGTTCCATGATTAGTTTACAACGTGTAACCCATATGGCATAGTTCAAAAACACTGAGAGACGTTTTATTGGATAGGTTTTAGTATTGATATTATCTTTCAGAGATGAGATCAGTTGGAAATCTATCTTGGTGTTGGAGAGTATGATTTCTCGGATCACTCCGAATCCCATACATTGTGAGAAAAGGTGTTCCAATGTCTCATCGCCGTTCATGCAAATGCTGCAAGTAGGGTGTATGTTGTGACCACGTTTGTAAAAGAGAAAGTGATTAGTAGGTAGTCCAGTAATGTTGTATTTAATGAGGAAGTCTAGGTATTTGGCCTCTAGACTCCATCTTTTAAAGTTGGATACCAGTTTCTGATTATTGTAATAAAATGTGTTGATTATAGGATGTAAGATTTGATGGAGGATTGTGTATGCTTGCCATAATGATATTTTAGAATTGAATGTGGAGTCATTTATTGGGCAGTGCTGTTTGATAAAGCTTGTGTTTCTAGTGATCCATGTTTGTCTGTCTGGTGGGGGTCGGTCAGTGGGTGTTACCTTTTGAAGGAAAGTTTTTTGGAGAACACATGATGCTACCAAGTTGTGTATGACATTGTGGGTTTTTTGGTAAATCAATGCCTGAATGGAGTGGAGAGCTAGACATTTAGCTTTCTTGGTCGCTGAGTGCCTTTGAGGCTGATCATGACCGTTTTACCTTTCCAGAAAAGCCTTGAGCACAAGCCATTTATTTTATTTATGAAGCTTTTGTTGCATTTGATAAATGGAAGAAAGTATGCTATTTTTGGCATTACATTCATGTTAATTAGTGCTACCTTGCCAGGGAGGGAAAGGTAGACTTGTGACAAGGAAGTGATGAATTTGTTTGTTGTTTCTAGGATGTTATCCTGAATCTCTTTGGTCATTGCTGTGGTAGACTTGAATATGAAAAACCCAAGATATCTCTGTGGCTTGGCAGAGAAGAGGGTGTTAATTTTCCTTCCTGAAACAATTTTCCAGGAGACCGACTTGCTGGGGTTGAATTGCAGCCTGCATTTCTCAGTATAGCGGCTTAATATTGTTTGTAGCAAAGGAATATGTTTTCTTGATGGTAGGATGATCATTACATCATCCATGTAGGCAAACGTGTTGAATTCTCTGCTTAAATTGGGTATAAAAAGACCTGGTAGATTTTTTTCCAAATCCATCTGGAGAGGATTTATATATGTGATGAAGCACAGGGCACTGAGGGGAGAATCCTGAGGGAGAGCTTGTGTCGGTTTAAATCCGGAGGTGATGTTATCATCCATAGTGATAAAAATTTCCCTGTTGTATAGTAAATTGCTTATGATCTGGACAGCAGCTGCAGGAACATCATACTTGGCCAAAATATTTAAGAGTATGTCTATATGTACCGAGTCAAAGGCTGTAGCAATGTCCAGTTGAATAGCTATAGGCCCTGACTTCCGGTGGATTCTGACATAGTCAATGATGGAGATTATATGGCCCATTGCATGTGCAGTAGAGGATCCCTTCTTGGCATATTGGTTGTTAGATATGTGCTTTAAGACATTTGGTTGGATGAGGTCTTCGATCACGGACTCAGGGGTGTCATGGAAATAGGTCTGATGTTTGAGAGATCCATAACCTGATTTTTTTTTTTTTATAAATGGAACTAGTGCCACTGGGTAAAGGTTAGGTATCCCTCTATTACCAGTTGCTAGGTAATCCACCATCTTCTTCATTATGGGAATTGCAAATTGATTGAGGTGTAGGATTAGGAATCTGGGAATCCCATGTAATCCAGGATGTACACCATCTGGAAGGGAAGATATTTTCTGTTGGAGTAGGTTTTCTGTGATCCCATGTGGTGCCAGTGGATCAACTTCAGACCAGGTTGTGTGCCATTGAAGATTGCGGTTTGCATTCTTTGCTGGAAGTGTTCTTTTATTGTGTTCATCATAGGTGTTCCCAGTAAGGTTTTCCCATCTGCAATGATGGAGGTGGGAGTGGTTTTGTTATTTTTCCCTCCAGGTGCCCATCTCAAGTAGCCTTTTGTCCAGTGATGTTGTTGTGATAAATAGCATTTGGCTCTCCTAATGGATAGGTATTCCGCCAGGGATTTTTGTCTTGATCGGTATAGGTTTTTAAGACTATATATATCTTGTGTTTTGATAGGTTGACTTTGGAGCATCTGAAGCTGATTCTCTATTTGTAGAAGATCTCTGAAAAGGCCATTAGGGTCTTTGACTTTCATGGTGTGGTGTTTTAATATTGTCTGTAGGATGCCTATAAATGAAAACCAGGCTTCTTCAGCAGGTCTTGAAAGGATGTTGATTTTGTGAAAATATATATAAGATTCGGACACTATGGCCTTTGTCATGTTTGATTTTGTTACCAATCCACATGGTTTTGTGAAGAGCCTCTGGGGTTGGGAGGCCAGCCATGGTTTCAAGAGTAACTACAAGGGCCATATGGTCCGAAAATGAAACCGGTAAAAGTTTTGCATTTAGATGAAAATATAAATCTGGTGAATAATATAATAGGTCTATTAGGGTTTGGTGGGATTTGGTGTAAAAGGAGTAGGATCTGGGAGGAAGAAATCCTTCCCCACACATCAAGTTTCTATTTATCAGTGGAAGAAATTTTAGGTTAAAGCAACCATATGTGGTGTTAAAATCTCCCAATATAAAAGAAGTAGGATCTGGGAGGAAGGAATCCTTCCCCACACATCAAGTTTCTATTTATCAGTGGAAGAAATTTTAGGTTAAAGCGACCATATGTGGTGTTAAAATCTCCCAATATAAGTAAAGAGCCTGATTTGTTGCTAAGGATAGCAATTTAAAATCTGAATGATTTTGTGATAGATAGTAGGATTGTTTGAAGTGTATATATAAGCTAGATTTATGCTGTAGCCCCAATAGTCTATTTCTAATAAGATTAAGTTGTTATCCAAATAGAGAATACGGAATTTGTTTGGCGGAAATTTTTTGTTAATTAATACTCCAACCCCTCCAACTGTTGAATGTCCAACTGAAAATTTAGTGAAGCCCATAGGGGCAATTAATGTTTCTATTTTAGTGTCAGTGTTATTATGGAATTTGGTTTCCCCCATTAGAAGGATGTGGGGAGAGTTAATGCTTATCCAATTTCTAATTGCATGAGCACGGGCCAATGAGTTGAGGCCACGGACATTAATCCCTGCAATTTTATAGTTCATAATATAGTGTCCCTGCCCTCCTAGCTGGCCCCTGGTCTTGGGGAGAATTTGGAAGTAAATGACTATAATTGGTTTCTTGATATGATGCTTCTTCCAATGAGAGATGATGTAAATTTGATTCCATGAGTACTGGAAGGTCCTCATTTTCCATAGAATCTGGTAATTCCAAATAGGGATCATCTTCCATTGGTGCTGAATCAGTATCAGAGTGCTCAGAGGTTTTTCTTTTTTTTTTCCCATGACACTTTGTGATTCTTGTGAATATGGTTTTAATGTAGGTAGTTGTGTTATAAACCCAGAATTCACATCATCATCTGAGCTTGATTTATCCGGAACATCTGATTTCCATTTATTAATATTTGGTATAGCTTGTTGTGTTAGCTCTACTTCTTGTGAAAGATCCGGATTCCAATGTCCAGATAAACCATCCTTTTCCCCCAGGTTTGAAGTTTTGGTGTGTGCTGGGTTGAATTTTTTCCTTGGTTTATTGGTTTTGCTACTTTCTTTTTGAGGATGTGGAGTTATTGTATTTTGTTTACTTTGTGACTTTCTAGGTGATTGGGTGTTATTTTTGTCTATTTTGATTCTGGTGTCTGTTTCTTCTATTGGAAGTGATTTCAAGTCTGAAGGATTGTCAAGCATTGATTCATAGCCCTTTTTTCCCAATGTTGTACTGTTTATTGACTGAATATTATCTGTGTATTGGTTTGAAATGAGATGAGGTGTACTTAATGTAGTTGTTTGTTTATCATTTCTATTTTTGGTTGTATTGTTGTGGAATTCCATTTCAGTTTGTTGGGAAAGATTATCATCTTGATCTTCATCTCTAGATATTATGTGGTGTGGTGTTACATCTGTGGGAGCTATGTCTATAGATTCGATGTAGTTTGATGTTGTAGCGCTGTGATTATCAGTGTGGTTTTCAATGTTATTGTCTGTTTTAGGTGACTGTTTGGTATCTGTAGTTGTTGTTGTTTCTATATTCTTTCCACTGCAGCGGTGAAACTTGCCTTTCTTTTGATTGCAGGTAGTGCAGATACGTGCCAAACAGTCTTTTATAAAGTGTGTCCTTTGTAAACAGTGAAAGCACTGAGGCCGCACCCCCCTGAATATTAAGACCATTGGTGAACCTCTTGCATTAACTACAGTAGGGATGTCAGTGGGAGAAACTTTTTTTTCATGGCTAGTGAGAAAATTGCTGCATTTGATATTATGTTTCTGTTCAAGATGGGGTCTGGAAGGAATTTAAATTTTGATACAGTGCCGTAGGGATTGAGGATATTTTGGACTCTTGTTCAGTGAATATTGTTAGGCAGTTTTTGATTTTCCCTTGTAGTATCGTAGGTCTGTTCATTTCTACAGTGCAAAGTATTTTATTTCCCAGTATTTTAATATTGTTTTTAAATTGGAGCCTGTCTGCCCAGGTTTTAAATTCTATTGCCACATTTCTGTCATTAGGGTGTGTTAGTATTTGATAAATTCCCAACTCTGAATCATGTTGTTTAATTACGGAATATAAATGCTCCATGGGGAATTTGTATAATGATAAGTTTTCATTCGTTACTGCTAGGATTAGAGTTTTGTCATTGTAATAATTTTAAAAAGATTTATAGAGCATGTTTGGAATAGTTTTGTTGAAATTATAGTTTATGTTTTGATGCATTTCATCGGTAATATTATTATAATTTAATATCTTAATTGATTGGGGGTGTTGATTGTCTTTTGTTGTGATTTCTCTTTCATATTTTGATATGCCTATAAGCATTTCATTAATATTGCTGACCGAGTTAGTCTCCGTGGTTTTAACATCTTTGTTGATACTTAAAGCGTTAGCATAGGATATAGATTTTTTTGGAAGGGTTTGTATTTGTGAGTCTGTTTTGAAATGTTCGAACGATGTAGATATTAAAGGTTCATCTAGTTTGAAATTTTCGTTTGTTTGTGAATGGGTTTTGTTGATTTTTTTTTTTATCTGTTATTTCGTTTTTTTCTCCCAAAATACTGTTGACAGTCTCTGGTGTTACAGCAGTGAATTTGGTGACCTCTGGTGATTTAAAAAAAATTTTTTTTTTTTCCTTTCTTCAGATAGATTTTGCTGATATTTTATTTTTTGTTCCAAATTATTCTGAGAGTGTTTCGCGGTTGTGGATGAATTGTGTTTATTTACTTCTCCTAAAGGAGTTTGGGAAATACAGTGAGTGTTGTTACTGTTTTCGTATGTATTATTAATATGGCTGTTACTTCGCCCGATGGAAAACTAACACTACTGCATATAACTGACGAAGTTTGTATAATTTCTTGCATTTTAATATTGTCAGTAATTATTTGGTGCTTAGTATTGCTAATGGGAAGGTTTTTGATCTCAGATGGAGCCTGAGATTTGTTATTATAGCTATGTAGATTTCGGCCATCGCTTCTGTTGAACGACTGAATGTGACATTTTAAGCTTGAATTGCTATGTACATTATCTATATCATTGTCACATTCCATTTTTAAATATATAAAACTTCTCTTACCTTATATTTAGGGGTTTGGAATGGGGTTTGATACCCCCTTTCCTGCTGATTTCAATTTTTGAGGAGAGCTATCGTTCACGTTGTTTGCTGTTTAAGAACCGAAAGCGATTGATTGAACAAAATACATTCTATATAATTTTGTTTAACAGAAGACACAGTAGAATCTTAATCAAAAATATAATTGTCTTGCATTATTAGGCGAGAGGTATGCAAGCAAGTAGTTGGTTGCAGATAGTTGTGGGTTCGCGTCCCGGCCGATGCTATGACATATAAAAAGAGAAAAAAATATAATTATTTACACTTTTATCTTTTTATTTATATATCAACTCTGTTGACTTCTGTAACCACAATACGATAAATAGCAATCAGCTTTAGCTAGATCAACTATAATCAAAATATTAAATAGTTAAAAACTCATTTTTTTATTTTATTTCATTCAGAATTTCTGAAGCATAACTTATGTTTTCTATTAACAAAGTTAATTTTTTAGACATTCATTCAATAATAAAATGTGTACATCACTTCATGATTTAATTTTTTAAAATCCTAATTATTTCAATATAAAAACTTAATCAAACTATATTGTGAGGTATCTAGGGATTTTAAGAGTTTACATTACATTTACTCAAAAAAAAAAAATTTCATACAAATTTTTCACGCAATATGTCTTACACTTCCTTTCATAAGTGTTTATTTGTAATATACAGAGTTTGAACTCCACTAACCTCAATTTAGGATCTCACTTTTTTCTGTAAAAAAAAAACACTTATGAATATATTACCCTCTGGTATTATCATCACATTTCTCAGGTAACTATTCTGCTATAATCCAGCTCAGAATATAAACTATCATTATCAATGGAGGATTGTTAAGTGAGCATTAAAAATAAGATTACTGAGAGAAGAAGAGCACAAAAAAAAAAAAAAAAACTAAATAACTTAGATAACATAATTTACTTCAGAAAATCTCGATTGATGCAATGAAATTATATGCGAGCTCTATATATAACATTTACTCATTACTTTATGAAAATGTAACACACTAATAAATATAATAAAGAAATACTATTTAAGATTAAATATAAATGTTAAATTTAGATATACATATACATTTAAATAAAATATGAGGAGGGTCACAAAAATAACTACAATCATTCTCTGGTTTGTGCACCTGTTGTAGTACATGCTTCTGCTGTTACATACATCTTGCAAAAACCCTTCTGCATCAATCTTCCAAATGACATCACCATGTGAAATCGTGAGCCCACATAGCTCATTGTTTTGTAAAGGGCATTTTGAATTTTTGTCAAATTTCTTATAATAGCTGAAAAGTTCAACAATGTGAAATCCTGTTTTTGTTCACAGAAAATGACAAGAAAAAAAGTTGGAATGCTTGAAACAGGTTACAAGGAAGCTGATCTGATAAAAACACAAGATTGTGTTAAATTCACCATATCCGTAAAAAGCATCACAAGTAAAGTCCAGAGACAAAACAATGCTGATCCTTTTTGATGCAAACACCTTTTTTTTTATGCAAACACCATTTTTCTCTCAATTTTGGTTTGTAATGATCAAGCATTTTATCTGAAACTTCACATTCCATTTTGGAACAAAGAAAAGAGTGCAAGCTCCATTCCCGCAAAGTGTCATCTCTCAAAACCTCGAATGTGAAACATTTTTTAATTAAATTCAGCACAAACCAGCTTATTTGTGAGCAATATTTGCTCGATCTCGCTTCATGCAATTGTTTTCTAATCTCTCAATTTTTTTTTTGCGGTCTTAAAGTGTTGGGAAAAAAATAATAGAGACATTAAAAAGCATGACTTTGCAAGTATTTCCAGATTAATTCAAAAATTGAAAAGCATGTTTAGACTGGTGTATTGCATCAAATAGTTAGTAATTTGAAAATATTAAATTTATAACAATTAAAAGTAAATAAACATTTTTCATTATAAAATTCTGATTATTTTTTGGTAGCTCTATGAATATAATAATGTACACTATACTAATAATATTCATCAATAACAAATTTAAACAATGTTTATACCAAAAATAGTTGTAATAAAATATATGTATGAAATTTGTTTATTATGGAGGCCTCTTATCTACATGCATATACATTTAAAAAGTCTTATCATGGGTTTTTTAATTAGTTTAATAAAATTACTGTACAGATTTATAGACAATTAAATCAATCTCCATTGTTTGATTTAGGTTGGATTCTTCTTGGCATTGACAGTGTGATGCTTTTAAATGTGAGAGCTATGCAAATACAGGCAATGCGAAACAATTCTCCTTGAGCAAACAAGCTATATTAGATATGTTCTCCTTCTGAATTTTGATAGACATTTTTCAAAATTGATCAAGCTACATTGTACAGTCACTAGCTAGCACATACTGGGTGAGCTTAGCAATCATTTTATTATTTTTACTGCACAGAATTTCAACATTCTACCTGTGTTTGAGTTGGTCTAAAAATACTATAACAATAGTTTTCTATGATTTTGTATATTGCTTGCAAAGCTAGAAGTAATATCTTTAAAAGCTATACACAGAAGTTGTTGCTTTTTCCTATTTTTTCTCTTTTTATAGCCTTTTCCTGAAGGATGATCTCTCCTAAAAGGCTGTTTGTTTTCTTTCTTATCATTAAGCCTGTTTTTTTTTTTTTCACTGATTTGCCACTATTTTTTTTTTTTCCCTTTATCCTTTAATTATCTTTAATTAGTTCTTGATTTTCTTTTCTTTTTTGAATAAATTTAACTTCCACCATCTTTAATAAGTTTTTATTGTTTATTTTATTTTTAGATAGAATTAAGTGTTCTCCTAAAAGAATTTTTGCTCCAAAAGACACTGTAGGGCTTATTTACAGGGGATGTCTTATTTTTTCTTGTCCAAAATGTACATTTATTCAAGTAGTTCTTCTCTTTACAGAAAGCTGTAAGATTCTTACTCAGAGAGCCCTTCACAATTTTTTACTCCCTGGAATAGCTCTTCCCTTTTGCACTCATTTTATTTGAAGATCAAAATATTCTGTTTAACTTCATCATTAAATCAAGTGTAAATGAAGACCTATGACAAAAATGTAGTATCAAAAATAATTACAGTTAAGAAAGATTTGTCCAAACAAAAGCAACAAAAAATGCAGGCACAAAATTTCAGAAAATGTTTCTGTATTTCACACATTAGCAAGATTCATATATGTCCACATACATCCATTATTAAGTATGCATACTGTAAACAGATTCCACATTACTTGTAATAACCCTGCTTGGGTATTCTTATTAAAAAATTTTCATTAGAGAAAGACTGATGATTTAACTTAAGCTAAATACTGATTTTTAAAATCACTTCCTTATTTAAATTATTTTAAAAGGAAAAAAATGTTTAAGAAATCAAACTGATTTTTCTTTTATCTTGAATATTTAAAAGCTATTATGATAAAATTCTAAAACTAAATCAAGCATTCTAAATCTAAGTACAGTATTAAATATAAATAAAATGAATATCTAAAAATACATAAATGAATTTATAAATTGTGCGCTATACTAGCTTGTGGTAGATAAAATGGTAAAATTTTGTTAAGTCATTCATAAAGTCAATAAACTGATTATCCCAAGTCCAAGATTTGGCTGAGAGTAAATTGTTTCTCTATTCAAGTAACATTACATTTGCCAAAAATGTTAGCTGGGAAAATACATAAGTGCCATATAACGTATATTACAATTTATTTAAAGCATTATTGTTTATTTACACATTCACTACTTTATAATTCAATACATCCATTACGCATTTCAAGGAACAAACAAAAATTGTCTATCTGGCCGATGATCTTAATGACCACTTATATTTGGAATAGGGCTGATATTATTAGCATCCTGAAATACTAGGGTTTAATTTTTGGTTCTTATTTTCAGACAAACATATCATAGGCATATGTAAAATTTTATAAATGTTACTAATATCTTTTTATGAATAAAAATATGTTATATAATTATCTAAATATAAATTAAAGTATATTTTCGAATTAAATCATCAAGAGAGAGAATCTTTTTTTTCTTTCTACATTAAATTTTCTTCATTTTTTTCAAGAATATTTTGTTAATTTCCCTATTTAAAGTTGATTGATTGAGGATGCTTGCAATATATGACTACACTAGAGTTAGCTAAACTCAACATTACAATATATATATATATATATATATATATATATATATAATATATATATATATGCTATATATATATATATATATATATATATATATATTATAGCATTATAAATTAAATGATTTTCAAAACTTACCACTAGAAATTCCATGTATATTTATAATCTTTGAGAAAAATTTTTTGTAACTCTGCAGTAAAGAGTTCTTATCACCTTTATAATTGTAAAGCCTAAAATATTAAAAATAAGAATAGTAAAATGCTTTGCAAACTCATTTATAATATCAAATAAAATTAATACATTTATCAAATCATTGAAACGCACCATTATTAAAAGTTATTAAAAATAAAAAAATAATTAATATATATTGATACAATTATATATATATATGATACAAATCTTATATTAGATAAAAAAAAAAAAAGGTTATAGCTCAATTTGTAACAGGCTTTCATAGAAAAACCATGAAAGGAAAGGCAATATAGTCAGGCTTTCCAACTGCTGTGTAAACAATATTTAAGCAAATTTTCAGCCTTATTTGATCTTCTAACTATGAATAGCTAAATAACTATATATATATTAATATTGTGGAATGTGATCTGCCCATTTAAAATATTATCTCATGATCACTATTTCTTATGCTTGCCCTTAACTGTTATTAAAACAAGTAACTCTCTATATGTATTGCCATTCCGTGCACGCCCGAGTAATCAATGGATGCCCGAAACTAGTCTGGGGATATTGGATGAGTAGACACTAGATGGAGATTCTTCTGGCATCCAATGATTACTCTGGGTTGCAGTGAGTGGTGATACATATAGAGTTTTACCTGTTTTAAAATATCATCTGTGTTAAATTGAATTTTTCTGTTTACTAACTTAAAAAGCTAAAGAAAATGAGTCTACTTTCATTCATGGCTGATGATGTATAGGTTAAAACTATTATACTGAAATCTCTGATTCCAAACTTTTTTTGAATGTACAAATTCCTCAGATTTCAAGAATGAAATATTTTAAGGTCTTCATAGCAAATTTAAAATCTGTTCAGATAATTTTGTTTGTAAACATTATTTTATTTATTGTAAAAGTGTAAAGATCATCTTAAAACATGTTTAGATAATAGAAATTTTTGAATAGGTATTTGGATTATAGATATTCTATCTGTATATAAATGAAATAGATTTGAATAATGACAATTTTAAGATTCAATATTATATATTTAAGATGGATTTTATTATTTACAAGGTTATTAATATGAATACTGTAATGGTCAAGTTTCTATAATTTGCTATCAAGACCAAAAAACCAAGCAGTGATTCTTAACCAGCATACACAGAACTACATCATGATCATAGTTTAAACCCTTACATGGCTTCCTAATCTCTACCACCTAATTAACACCCCTCATGTCATATAGTTTCCCTTCTTCATATAGCATGATGTAGCTCAGGGTTTGAACAAGTACTCCTCTTCTCAGGATTCTTCATTGACTCGCAACCTTATAACACACTAGCACTCATTATGGCCCTACTTTGATTAATTTATCAACCTCTAATTTGTATGATTCTGGGATTTTATTATTTCTATATGACTACAAAATGGAACACTATTACAGTAATGTACAAAAACCATGGATATGCTTGTTTGGCAATTCAATAACTCTACTTAATTCTACATATAATTATCTCTATAGTTCCAACTCACCAATAACAACACAATTGCAATTAACAATGACAATATAAGGTTTATTACAGAAATTAAAATAACGAATATAGTAGCTTACATATTATTAGAATAAAATAATCACCTGGCTTTTACATGATATAAAGGAAAGTGACAGCGACTTATAGAAATTAAGTGTGCCCTATCTAATCTGAACTTAAGGTATATTATGGGTTTGAATCTTGCAATCTATCACATTTTTACATTTAATGGGACCATTGTTGGCGGGTTTGATTTAAGACTACCTAGAGTTACTGATGAGCACAGGTGAAGATTAAATATAAAGAATTAATTAGATATTGTGGTGTTTAGTGCTAAAAAATATAATAATGATCAGCTTAGCAATCTGATAGCATGGTTCATGACTAACTAAAAATGTCTCTGTCTGCAGGAGTGCTCCTGCCTCTAACCGATGGCACATACCAATAAAGAAATGTGCTAAATGTAGGATTTGGGTGGTGCTAAGGCTTCAGCTCCATTGCACAATACAGACTGGTGCTAATACTGTGATGCGAAAATCAGGCATGCATGATGATGTATAGCATGCCCTTGACACACTGACTATACATAGATGAATGAACCATGCAGAAAGTGGAGGTAAAAGAATATATATTAATGAAGCTTTAATAAAAATAAATAAAAAATTATTATAGAAAACTAAAAATGTAGCAAAACAAAAAAAAAAAATATATATATATATATGGATTAAAAATGGTCAAATTTTTTGCAAAAAAAAAAATGAAGAAAAAAATGTATATAGAGAGTCAACATGACATTCTTAATATTTTGTGAGTTCTATTTTAAATGTTTTGAATATATTCTAATCCAAAATAAAAAAGCTTGAAATATTAAAAGATATTGAAGATATTTATGTAAAAAATTTTAATACATTTAAAGATTGGGAAATAGAAATCAAAGAATTTATCATTGAAAAACTATTTATAATATACTTCATGTTAACCTTAGAAGTAGAAGAAAAATTGGGATGAAATGATTGCAACTGTATGCTGTTATATTAACTTCATTGATTTTCTAATATTAATGGAAACAAATATTAAAAAATGAAATTAATCTTTATAATATTATAAATTATAAAAAAATTGCATACTGAAAAAATCATAAAAAAGGTAGAGGCATATTGAGTTTTATTAAAGAAAATATTTTTGTTGAACACTGGAAGTCAATTTTAATAGCTTTGAAGTGATTTATACAACTTTTGAATTAAATAGCAATAAAGTTATGTTGCTAGCAATATATGCAGATCATCAGATAATGATAATAAAATGTTTATAGATTAATTAAATTCTTGGTTAAAATATTTTAGACTAATTAATAATAAAATAATACTAATAGGTGTTATGAACATTAATTTAAGTAAAAATTCTAAGATTATATAGATGCATTAGCTACTTATAAAAAAAAATTGTCATGTTAAAACATACACAAGAGAAGAAATTATAATTAATATTATAGTTTCTTCACAAATTGATCATATTAATATAAGTCTAAATAAAAATAATGTTTAACTGTTGTTATTAAAGAAAAGATCTCTGATCATTACTTTGCATTTATATCTATTCCAAACAAAATACATCATGATAGAATATCAACACTAGCGGAAAATAAATTGATATCATATAACAATAAACTAGTTAGAAATTTTTTATAAGAAGCTGACTGGAATGAAATCAAAAAAATTAATGGCATTAATATTATGTATAAGAAGTTTGTAGAAATTTTCAAAGATGTATACACTAAATCACAATAAATCATTGTGATTAAAAATAATAAAAAAATTCCATATTAATTGGATAGATAAAAAATATT
The DNA here is from genome assembly GCA_028023455.1 of Epiperipatus broadwayi. Lineage (NCBI taxonomy): Eukaryota > Metazoa > Onychophora > Udeonychophora > Euonychophora > Peripatidae > Epiperipatus > Epiperipatus broadwayi. The sequence continues at coordinate 927,446 of JAQFVV010000056.1, read as the reverse complement.
AAAATAAATAATAGAAAAAACAATTTATGGAAAGAATGTAAAAACTAAACAAAATCATGATTTATTTCTTAAATATAAGGTATTAAGAACTAAAATTAATTCTATAATAAGGGCAGAGAAAAGATTGTTTTATAATAAATGTTTCAATGAAAATAGATGTGACATATAAAAAACTTGGAGGAAAATAAATAAAATATTATTAAGCAAATCTATAGTATAAATGACAAAGATTTAAAAAAATATTTTAATATAAATGGCAGTTTTATTCTAGAAAATATTTTTAATAATATATTTGTAGAAAGTATTAACAAACTAAAACAAAATGATCATTATAATAATACTTTGAAAACATATAATAGTTAAACTAATTCAATATTTATACCAAATATTAATGAAGAAGAATTATATAAAATAATAAAATAATGTAGAGATAACATAAGCCCAGGTATAGATACAATCATAATGATAGACATAAAAAATAATACTGACATTATTAGATGATATAATTTATATGATTAACAAAATAATAGAAAAAAGTGAGGTTTACATTATTAAAAACATCTACAGCAAATCTGCTTCTAAAAATAATTTTAATAACTATAGAGTTATATCTATTCTTCCTTCAATTGCTAAAACAATAGAAAAATATATTTATAAAATATTTAAAAAAAATTTAAGATAAAAATACTTTTTTTAATGAAAATGAATATGGATTTATAGAAGGAAGAAACACAATTATGTTATTAGAGAATTTTACAGATAAATCAATAGTGCATTAAATGATAAAAAAATATGTAACTGTAATTTGTTTAGACTTTTTTAAGGCTTTTGACATTGTTGAGCACAAGCAATTGATCCAAAGTTTACAAAATTGTACAGTTAAAGGAAAATTGCAATTTTTTTTTTTTTAATTTATTTAAATGATAGATATGTTGTAGCAAAAAATATCAAATATATTGAGTAATGAACAAAAAAAAATTATATGGGGTTCCTCAAGGTTCTATACTTAGTGCATCGTTTTTTTCCAATTTTCGTAAATGATCTAGGAAATATGTATATTGAAGAATCAATATATCAATATGCAGATGATATTGTTATTAGCAGTGCAATTAAAGAATGCCAAGAAAGTCTGAACAAAATCTTTTGATGTTTTGAGAGAGAAATTTATATAAATGGAGAAAAAAAAATTGGTTAATATGCTTGTCTCACATGAAATATAAAAATATTTAAATACATTTGTATTCATGTGAGTGTTTATATGACAATAATGTAATATGTAATGATAAGTGTATAAAAATAGAAGTAAAATTTATTAGATATTTTAGAATATTAGATGAAAAAATGTTTTGCAAACAACATATAAACTTACTAATTAATAAATTGATATTTTATAACAATGTTCTACAAAATCAAATATATTTTTCCTTTAAATATTCTTATGTTATATATAAATCTTTATGTGAATCTTTATTGAGATTTGGAATAACCCTTTATGGTTTTGAAAGCTTTTTTAATATTAAAAGATTAACATTACTAAAAAAAAAAAAATCTAATAGAAAAAAATATATCAATAAAGAAACAGTATATACAAAAATAATATTTTATTATCCAATCAACCTCTGCATTATATAATTATGGAGGAAAAAAAAGATAATACTTTCAGAAAAACCTTATATAAAACAATTTGAAAGATGTCTAAGAAAAATAGATATATACATAGTGTTTTTCTGAAGGTTTGTGATGATGGTGTTCTAGCTTTATTTTTATATTGGAATATTTCCATCATCTAATATGTGTGTTGAATGTCTTTAGAAAAGTTTAGTTTTTAGTTAAATATTCCAAATGCATTCAACTGTTAGTAATATCACAGCAAACAGATTAGTATATGCACCAACTGTTAGTAATATCACAGCAAACAAATGTTAGTAATATTACAGCAAACAGGTTAGTATATGCACTAACTGTTAGTAATATCACAGCAAGCAGGTTAGTATATACACAACATTTTGAGAGATATTTTTCTCCCCTCTTCTTCAGGTGTTGCTGGCCTGACCAGTGACAGTACTAGCATGGGATTCAAACCTGGGCCCTTAGAATCTTGATAATTGAAATGTTAAGGTAACGCTCTAACCAACTGAGCCATCCTGTTTGCTGTGATATTACTAACAGTTAGTGCATATACTAACCTGTTTGCTGTGATATTACTAACAGTTGAATGCATTTGGAATATTTAACTAAAAATTAAACTTTTCTAAAGACATTCAACACACATATTAGATGATGGAAATAGTCCAATATAAAAATACAGATATGTACATACTTTCAAAATATTGCAATAAATATGGAACTAGAGTAAGAAATCATTATGTTCCTAAATTATTTAATAATTTACCTATTGAATTAAGAAGCTTGCAACATTATAGGGAAATAAAAAAGCAAATTAAAAAATATATTAAAGAGGGGAGGGGAAAATTAGTATATAGAAAAAATATATGAGCATGTAATGTTGTATAATCAATGTTTTTATTATATAATAATATAATTATTGAAATATAATTTATTATTGTTTTTATTATTGGCATACTTTATATTATGTTTTAAATTTCATGTAAATATTTAAAATGTTATAAAAATTTTCTTCTATATAAAAGTGCATCTTATGTTAAATCAGTATTCAGCTATAAACACTATAATAAAATTCAATTATAGAGAAAAGGTAATAAATTTTATTCTATACAAATTAGAGTGATTTGCTTTAATAATATTCAGTTTTTTGATGCAGATCATAAATTCAGTTTAGATATTACATATAATCTTTCATATGTCCTGATAGTTACAGTCTAAAATTTTCACAATATAGCTTTATTAAATTGAGGAGTAGTTGAGCATTAAATAAGAATATTTATATATTGATGTAAATGGATATTATTGATTTTACTGTTATCTATTAGGATTTTACTTTATAGCATTACAAGTTGGTGAAAATGGAGAGATATGTTAGATTAATGGATTTCATATAATTATTAAATATTTAATCTTATTATAATTGACTTAAGAAGTACACATTGGTACTAGTGAAATAGCAAGGCTGAGTTAATATTATTTTTTATTTTATCTACTTATACTTAGAAATCAGTTAATGATTTATAAATTTATTTATATATCATTGATATTTTAGATTGGTAGGGTATATTAAATTATAATTTCATCCATTCATGAATCATTTCATTTAAGTATAAATATTAATAACATTTAATTTCTAATATAAATTTGTGTTATTATAAATGGTAATTTTATTCATAAGGAATATTAAGGTTTATTTGTCTAATTCTTTGACTTTATTTTTATTCTAGTATAAATGGTTTATATATTAGGAAGAGACCATTGCTTACTAGATAGTGGTATTATTGCTTTATCTTTAATCTATTGCAAATAATGCCCATATTTTTAGGATAGCTTGAAACAATGATTTTATATATTTTCTATCCATTCTAAATGCTATTTGAATTTATGAGGTTACAACAAATATTATTATCATCAGTGACTTAAGTGTTAGATTGTTATTCATTGATTGATATTCACTTTAGTTTAGTTCATTATTTTTATTTGTTATAAACAACACTATAATGCATGGGCATTATTAAATTAGGATTGTTCTTTCATGATTCATATTTTTATTCTGTTACAAATGGTGATCAATAATTAGGCTATGATGAAAGATACAGTGTGACCCATATTTTTATTCTGTTATAAATGGCATCTGACTTCAGGGAATATTTTTATTCTGTTACAAATGGCAACCAATGATTGGGCTATACTTTCTTTCAGATTATATTAAAGTAATCATGTCTCATTATCATTATTTTTATTCTGTTTACAAATGGTGACCAATGACTGAGATATATTTTCATTCAGATTATATTAAATAATCATTCCCATCATCATTATTTTTATTGTTACAAATGGTGCCCAATGTGGCGCAATTAAATAAGAGCTTAGCACATTTTTATTCAATTACAATAGATTGAAGATTGAATCTAGTAATTGACCTTGCCTCAATCTGTTTCTGATATATTGTAGCAGTGAAGACACCATTTTAAAATAAATTAGTCTGATCTGACAAGCTTTTCATTAAATACTAAAATAGATATATAAAATAAATGAGACATAATGGAATTACTTCATGTTATATAAAATTTAAATTGGATCAACAGTCAAATGGCCTATTAATTGATGATAGACAATGAACTTAGCAATGGTTATTAAACCTGATTTTTTTTAAAAAAGGTGAAATTATATAATTAATATGTTTTAAAAGGAAACTGGATGGATAAACCATCTATCCCACATACAACCATAAAATCTCTTAAAGGTCCAAGTTATAAGCAAAAGTACTCAAGTCGAAATTATTAATTTTTTATTGTAAAAGTCGCAAGTCTCTTTATTTATTTCATTTACCGATCGTATCAATTATATATATATAAAAGAAGTAAAATTTTATCTAAATTATGTACTTCGCTAATAAAAAATGAAAAAGTAGATTTATTTAGAAGTTATTGAAAATTTATTACATATCTAGTAATAATTTTTTAAAAAAATATCTAGAAAATTTATCTATTTAAATTTTAAAAAAATGTTAATCAATGAAACTAGATAAAAATATTTTTATACTTTTTTTTTTTTGTAAGGATAATTGTGGACAAATGTAATCAATTTCAAAAACTAATTAATTTGGGATGCCCAACACTATCCAAGATCATATACAAGTTTGATCTTAGATAATGTTGGCATATAAAATAATAGGATACCAGTGGGTGTTTTTCTGGTTTTAAAAGGCTATAACATTGACCCAGTCAAGGATTCAGCTCAATCAAGCGAGAAATTGTTTTTAAGACCATTCCAGTTATTTAAGAAGCTTCTAACTTGTGAACTATTAACCCAGCTAACATGAAAAACCATGCAATGACTGAAAATCTCACTATAAAAAAGTAAAAAGTTTTATTAGTATACTGATTGATTAAATCTTGAACTATGTAGTCTTCTGCCATTCCTGCCTCTACCAACTGCTGATAAACTAGAACATGTAGTGTCTGTTGCATTTTGCTCATATCTTTGTTTTTGCCAGCCTATCCATGATGAATGCATAACCCATCTATACCATCATTCTACCTGAAGTTGTCAAAAAAGTACACCAGAAAAAAACTTGAATTTTACTGATAGTCATGGTCCAATAGGTAAATTTTTCAAAAAATATTCAAACCTATTTTTTTTTAGTCGACTAATGGTAGCATCAGAATTCTAATAATATAGTAAGATTATTTGATATATAATGAAAGACCTCCAAACTAATTATAAGAAAATTATAAATTGATTGCTATTTAATATTTATCAAACATATTTATTTTTTTAAAGTTAATATTTGAAAGCTATAGCAAACAGAATTTACAAATCATTTCTTGTTTGATGAGTAATATACCATTATATACTTTTATTACTATCAGAATGGTTTCTCCAGTTCATATCAATTCATATTATAAGTTTGTACATAATTAAAAAAATATATCAAATGAATTTATTAATCAAAAAATAAATCAAGACTAATATTATCAAATGTGACACATTTAAAACACAATGCACATGAATGTCTTCCCTATCCTATACATTTTTGTTAAATCATAGCACACTTTGTTTAGTTTGTCTGTCTTTTTTGATAGACAAATACTACAGTTTCTTGGATATTCCACTGTCTACTACTTCTCTAAGTCTAGATTTTTTCCCTATTTTTTGCTTTCCTTGTATTTTGATGTATTTCTAACTCAATCACAAAGTTGCTTTCTGTTTTCATTTTCATGTCCCCAAGCTCATTGGATTTGATTAGTATTCATATGGTATCTGTGCATTATGTCTGAAAAAGCTACTGTTTACATTTTGTTATGCTAAATAGCTCAAAATTTCTTATAAGGTGCCCATGTTTCTTCTTTTTTGGGTGCAAAAATATACCTCATGGGCCTAGCCCACAAGTTTGACTTTGTTGCCTTACAGAATAATGTTATTGCATCAATACATTAAAAAAAAACCAAATTTTCTTCTTAATGAACATGCTGGTGGTAATGATAAAATAAGGTCCAAGTTTAACATAAATAATAAACTCTAAGCTTTTGTTATTATGAAATTTTTGTATAAAGCATTTGGATTTAATATTAAAGACTTTGTTTTAGCAAAATATTAATACTACTACTAATAATAATTAAAGCAGAAAAACTTTGGACTGTAAGAATCAAATGTGAAAAAAGTCTAATCTCACAGAGTTAATGAACTAATAAGAAACTTTTACTCCAAAATTTAAAATGACAGTTTCCTTAAAAATAGACAGATCACAAATATAAAATAGACATTATCTTAATAAATTTGGAGAAAATATTTACTTTTTTAACAAGTAACTGTTACACTGTTAATTTTCAATAACTATGAAATACTAATGTAGATAATTAGTTTTCAAACTAGTCATATTTTTAAATAGTTGTATGTTATGAATTAATTCAGTTTGTCATTAGAACACTAAAAAAAAATCAGTTTTTTTTTTAAATAGGATTATATTATTAATAACTTGTTAAAATAATAAAAAAGAATGTAGAGCTTTATGTAAGCATTTTAAATATTTAATTTTATTTATATCTTTTTTTCTTCTGGTATTACAATCAATCATTTATGAATTGCTGCTAATAAACTAAATATCAAATTTTCAAACAACAAGTGAATAATTCGCTGAATTAGAATGGACTGTATATCTGAAAAAAAAAAAAAATTCTAAGCTTGCTTGGAAAATGGGAAGGGTGTCTCCAAGTTCGTAAATTTATCCATGCATATGACATATAGATGCGTTAATAACTACATCATATAATATTTATCAAAAATTAATGATACTAATAAATTAATCAGTATAAATATTTATTTTCACACAATTTTAAATAGAAAATGACTATGAAATACCATATACAAAAACTATTTTTACATAACATATAAAAATTTAATTCAGAATAGACAAATGGGTTATATAAATTTTCTTTTAAGCTAATATCCCCCCCCCCTCTTATCTTTACCTTTATAATGATTATTTAAAAGATTTCACATTATTCTATGATTTATGCCCACTGAAATGAACAAATGTTAAAAGAAAAAAAAGAATATTTAAAGATAATATATAAAATGTTTCAGTAATTAAAAAGTCTTTACACTTAGAAAAATAACACACTTTAAATAGAGTATATTGAAAGAAATCCGATAAGATTGGTCTTGCTAATAGTTTTTTTCCCAGCCTTCATGAATAAATCATATTGCATTTCTATGTTAAAAATTAAAATTTTCCCAATAAAAACATTGTTATTTAAATTATGAAGCTAATATAATCAATTGATAAATAATCAAAACTATATAAAAGATATACGCGTCAATGATATGGACTTCATATATAGATATATGTACAGTGATCAATTTTGCACAAAAGTGTACAGATTTAAAAGTATTGCTTAAATGTGATATATATTTTTTTCTTATTCGTGTTCTTTTTTATTTTGATATAAATATGACGTCAAATATATATATATTGTATAAATATTTAAATCATTAAGTAACAAATGAAATACACTTACAGAAAAATATTAAGTAATCCATTCTAATTATTCAAATTATTAATTGAGAAACTAACAAATTAAAAAAAACAACAAAAACATGTTAGTCCAATTGGATAAAATAAAAATATATCAAGTGAATATCAAGACAATCCTATTAAAGCTGAAATACCAACAATAACTGTATATCAAACTTCAGATAATATTAGAAAGAAAAAAAACATGAGATAGAAGAACAACACTCTCTACTTAGCCTAATTGAAATCAATCAACAACTAAAATAACTGGAAGATCAGTGTGCTAAAAACAGCTGAGCAACACCCTTCAGCAGAAAAAGGATATATCTAAAAAAAAAAAAAACAACTCTACAGATATAAAGTAGATCTATGGGCTTTTTAATAAGTTGCCTCAGCCTTATAACTATTTTGTAAGCTTTACAGTGACAACTTATATAAATTTCAAAAAGTTTTTTTTTTTATTAAAATACATAAATTCATATTTTACTATTATTTATTGCATTGGAATTATTTAATTATTATAACATATCTGTGTATGTGGATTATATTTTACTGATTCTATTCATACTGCTATTGTGCTCATCTGACCTATACACACAGGGATCAAACATATCAGTCTTATATATTTAGAGAATTTCAGTGTAAACTTCTCCAAAACATTGACTGCTTATATATATATTGGATTAAATATTTTCCTTGGATTGTTATTCTAACAAAAAACAGAATTATGATTATATCCATATAAACAGAGATAATCTTTACCTCTGATATTGCCAAATACTATCAATTACTAATAAGTGGCAATCTCCCTAAGTCTGCCAAATAAGTTTTCTCCATTAATCTATAATAGCTCTTTTGTTGGGTTTATTATTAAAATAAAAATAATTCCTTTTCTTTAATCCAAATACCTATTATTCAAAAGATTTTCCAGACAAAATTTCAAAGATGATTTTAATCCTTTTACAATAAAAAAATTAATTTAAACATTATATATATATATATTATCAATGGTTTTATTTACTTTGCCTAAAAACAATTGTTTCTTTAACCACAACTGCGGTATTTGTTTCTAACTTGAAATTAAGTATGAGGGAAAGGGGGTGTCCAGAAATTATTGAGATCAATCCCTTCTTATAAAAAGTAGGGATTAACTTAAATAACTTCTACCCCTCCCCCCAAGTTAAACATAAAAACTCCAATTGAGGTTAAAAAAACAATTTGTTCTTTTAAAGGCGAAGTAAATAAAAGCATTAATTATAAAATATTTTTTATAACATTATTACTTAGTTTTTAGCACTAAGATTGTAATCAAACATTTGTTCTTATTTCAATTTTAAATGAAGTTTAAATACTTTTAAGATTGAAAATAAAATCATAAGTATAAAATCAACCTTGTTTACAAAATAGTTTTGTTCACCAACCCACTACTCTATATATCAAATTTCAACCAATTCTGTTGTATTATTGATTTTTCCCTTACTTTGTATTTGTAATTCAAATTTGCATATGTTTGTTAATTTTCATAACAAAGATGTTTCTTCTTTATAATCTAAAACAGAATGCACTTCCAGTAAAGTGCACCACAATCATAGCTCTGATTATGGCGAACTTCACTGAAAGTAAACTCAGCTTTAGATTATATAAAAAAAAGAAACCATTTCATTACATAGAGAAACAAACGTATGCAACTTTGAAATTCTATTGTATATATTATACCTCAATTTTAAAATTTTATTCTAACTTAAATAAAAGTGTTTAGAAACAAACAAAAATAGTAAATTAAATAAATGCATTTAAAAACATTTACAAACAAAACTGAGAAGAAAAAAAAGATAGTCAATAAATATTCATAAATTAAAAATCTAATTACATTAGTTAAAAAAAGATGAGGAGGCAGTGGTGTTTTTTTCTTTGTTTCATGACAATCCTGGTCAGAGGATAGAGGGTCTATCTTTATTAAAAAACTAAAAACATCAAATATATAGATATAAAAATAGTGTTAGATGCAAAAAAATATGCTAGTAACTTGATTTGGAATCAAAACATTAAGATGTTTTTGAATTTCAGATTGGCAACATGATAGTTCAAAAAATAATAAAACATGACTTCTGAATGAAAAGTACAATACATCAAGATGCATTAGATCTAAGAGCAAAACTACTTCTTGATATAAACTATAACCCAAAAAGTAATCTAAGGATATGCCTAGAACATCACTTGATAAGGTCTTGATAAGTACTATCATCTACTACCTATTGATTCATTAAGCTTATAACTGTTTGCAAAATTGTATTACTATAAATATTTTGCATCTGAAAAAACATTGCTTGTTGAACCATATGATAAAAGTTCTGGAAATTGTCCTTGATTAATTAAGATCTGCTAATGGACAGTGATTTAAAAAGCCAAAAGAATATTATGTATTCACCATCATATGAGTTGTATTCAAATGAATAAACTTTATATCTCTGCCGATATCTCAAAACTATATTTTTGTTTCTTTCCTATCCTCTTCCTTTATAATTCAATTTAGTTTTCTTTTACATTTTAGTTTCAATTACTTCAGCAAGAGATATATCATTTCACTTTTTACTATACATTTTGTTTCTCATTTTAGTCTGATTTTTTTTCTTCTATATTATATATTTCAAGTTTTTCTACTTTTTATTTGTTCTGTCCTTTGATTATAATCCTAAATTTATTTTTATTAACTATATTATTATTTAACTAACTATTTAAATAATTAAAGCCTATTGATATGGTAAAACTTCAAATCTTATGCTGATATTAAGTTATTATTACTATTTCCAGCTTTGTAAATTTCAGGATTCTTAAAATCGATTTTCATTTTTATTAATAGTATTTTCAGTTATATATAAACTAGGGGACTCTGTCCCTGACACTTTTGGGTTGACTAAATTCTTTTGCATGATGCTTGAACATGGGACTATTTTCATACTATGGTTACATTTTCTTCCTTTTCTGTTTTGGAAAGGAATGAATTATTTTATTAACAGTACTTTGTTCTCTTGAAACTGTCTTCTTGCAATTCTCTCACACACTCTGAAGTATAGAGTATTTAGAATTTAAATCCACTTTGCCAGCTGTTGCTGATTCAGCTTATTTATTATGTATTTTTTTAAATGTAGAATAAAAAGTAGCCAAAGCTTTCAATAACAAACATAAATCATTTCAATATATATATCATATTCAATTATAAATATAAGTTATAATTTATTAATCATAGAGACCGTAAATGATTTTATATACACATACAAATAAAATATTCGTTAATTAAAAAAACTATTGTATACAGTCTTTCAATCGGCAGAAGTACTTTTGGTTAATTCAAATAACCAAATGGAAACAAACGTCATCAACTCAATTCCCATAAATCCAAAATTTTAATGTTAGCAACTTGTCTATTAATTAAATTCATTTTATTTCTATTTATTAAAATTGCCTCCTTATTTTTTCTTTTATTATGGTTTCTCTCTTCATGAAAAATCTTCACATTTTCAATATCAAACTTAAATTTATATTTACATGTCTTTTCATGATACAAGAAAACTGAAGCTGTCATTAAATCATTATTATTTTTACTTTTCACACAGGTTTATATAACAATTTATGCTCCTTTAATCTTTTTTCAATACTGCACCTCCATTCATCTACATATGATAACAAACATCCACAAAAAAATTGATACACAATATTACTTTTCTGCTTGACAGATATGACATTTTTAGAATTATTCACTAATTTATTAATATTATTTGTAACACAAAATGAAAAAGTTAAACACATTCTTATATATATCCTTAAAAAAATTTCACTTGTGAATTTGAAATAAATGGAATAGATATCCATTTTCTACTATCAATCTTCAACTCCTTTAAACGATTATAACACCTTTTAAAATGACAAAGTATTGTTAATCTGTTCCATTTTATGACTAACTTCAAGCAATTCCTTGGTAAATATCTCAATATTTTTTAATTTATCACACTGGTAACAATATAATTTTTGATTATGAAACAAAAAAATCTAAAACTTGTTGTCATCTTATGCATAATTGATACTTTTGATTTACAATTTATATATTCCCTTTATTGCAATGGTTTGATTATTAATTTATAACTTAACATATTATTATCTCCTATAATAATTAAATCCAAATAGTTAATACTTTTGACCTGTTCCTTTTCAATAGTCCATTTCAAGCCATTCAAATTATTTAACTCCTCTACAAGCAAATTTATAATATTGGTATTTCCACACACAAAAACATCATCCACATATCTTTATAAATTTTAATATCTTTAAAAGAACACATATTTAAAATACTACTCTCATATGTAGACAAAACAAAATTGCAAACTTGTACAACAACAGACAGATCCATAGGCCAACCTTTAGATATTTTATAATAGCCACCTTCAACAACAACAACAAAAAAACAATGTTATCATCAAAATTTTTTAAAGAATCAATAATAAATTTTATCACATATTTACAAATACCTTTACTTTTTAATGCACGTTCAATTATTTTTATGGAATCCACTCTATCAATAGAACCATACATTTCTACTACATCTAATGAAAGATTGATAGCATTCTCATTAATCACTATATTTTTAATTCTATCTACAAAGTCAAAAGTTAAAGCAATGGTATTTTCCCCAAATCCTAAAAACTCTTGTAACAACTTACCAATGTATTTAGAAGTCTGATACATAAATGAATTACCAAAATCTATCATAATTTGCAATGGATTATCTTTTTTATCAACTTTATATTTGAAAAATATATCTTACAATATATATTAGGTTGTTTTCTCATCCCTGGTGTTCGCCATGGGATGGCATTGATGCTAATCAAAAACATATACATATAACGATTCTGGGGCCAGACCTAAATGATCGATTTGATCTAAAAAGATCTGATTTCTTAGATTTGTAATAAAATATTCTACTAACTAATACTATTATATGATGTTAGTTTTTTCATTTTTGTAAATGTTTATTAATCTTATCTTGTTTTTGAGTTTGTGGGTGTATGTCTTTAAAGTTACGGTGTTTTTCTAACTTTTTTGGGGGGACGGACGTTATGTGTATCTTTTTAAAGTTACGGTCTTTTTTTTTTGCAAGAGTAAATCAATACTTTTATTCAAAAGCAAGATGTAATAAGTAAATGTTTATTAATCTCATCTTGTTTTAAAGTTTGTATGTGTGTCTTTAAAGTTACGGGGCTTTTTCTAATTTTTTTTTTTTGGACTTTATGTGTCTTTTTAAAGTTACGGTGTTTTTTTTTTTTGCAAGAGTAAATCAATAATTTGATTCAAAAGCAAGACATAATAAGTCAATGTTTATTAATCTTAGATTGTTTTTGAGTTTGTGTGTGTGTCTTTAAAGTTACGGGGCTTTTTCTCATTTTTTTTGGACTTTATGTGTGTCTTTTTTTAAAGTTACGGTATTTTTGGTCAAGAGTAAATCAATCATTTTATTAAAAAAGCAATACATAATTCTAAATCTATCAAAAGTAATGTCATTTATATACTACAATTTAGAATTGATACCAGACTACTATTAGTAAGGACCATAATTGAAAGACTCAATTGAAAAATGATACCCGACTAATTTCCGTTTTCTTTTTTTTTTGGGGACAGTAATGAATCAGAAAATGGGTTGTTTTTGTTAACTCTGTCTATATAAAAAGGGTACCATTATTGAAATACTAAATTTAAAAATGATAGCTGACTAATTTGCGTTTCTTTTGACAGTAATTAATCAGAAAGTGGGTTTCTTTTTTTTTTTTTGGTAAATCTTGTGTATATATATATAATACCATAATTCAAATACTCCATTGAAAAAAACCAAACCCCATTGAATTTGCTTTCTTTTTTTTTTTTTAAGACAGTAATTAATCAGGAACTGGGTTGTTTTTGTTAGTGTGTAGATATAAAAACTAATCTTATTTTGAAATAATAAATGTAACAAAAAAAAAAAAAAAATACCTGACTAATTTTCTTTTTTGGACAAGTAATTCCTAATAATTAGACACTGGGTTGTTTCTGTTTGTGCATATATATATATATATATAGCAAAAGTAATTGGTCACGGACGAATTCTCGTGAAAACGGTACTTTTCGCATGATCCTTGAAATTATATAAAGATATATATAAGACTGCGTTTAATGTTTTATTTTCTATTAAAAATAATGTTAATAATATATTAGTGAATAATTCTAAAAATATAACACCTGTCAAGCAGAAAAGTAATATTGTGTATCAAATTTTTTGTGGATGTATGTTGTCATATACAGGTGAATCAAGATGCAGTATTGAAAAGAGCATAAATTGATAAGCGTGTGAAAAGTAAAAATAATAGTGATTTAATAGCTGCTTCAGTTTTCTTAAATCATGAAAAAACATGTAAATATAAATTTAAGTTTGATATTAAAAGTGTGAAGATTCTTCATGAAGAGAAAAATCATAATAAAAGAAAAATTAAAGAGGCAATTTTAATAAATAGGAATAAAATGAATTTAATTAATAAACAAGCTGCTAACATTAAAATTCGGGATTCATAGGAATTGAGTTGATGAGGCAGGTTAAGGAATTAACCAAAAGTACTTCTGTGGAGATAGAGCGAGCGAGCGAGCGAGCGAGCGAGAGAGAGAGAGAGAGAGAGAGAGAGAATCACTTCCCTATATATCAATTTATTTTAAAATTAGAAAAAATATCCATGAAGATATTTTCCCTTGTTAATGTAATCTTTTCATTTGTTTTTTATTTAACATATACTTAACAGACACCGTTACTAATTATTAATAATTTTTTTTACTAGAGTTGCTCTGTTTATGCTAGAGTAGAAGTTTTATTTTACCCACACTTAATTATCAAATCATATACATGAGAATCTTATAAAAGAATTGCCAAAAATGTTCATAATGAAGTATTGTTTGTCAAAGAAAAGAATTTCAAATTCTATTTTTCCTGTTTTAAATAAGTCTACATTAACTATTTCATAAAATGAAACTTCTTTTTTTCTTATTTTTTTTATTAACATATATTTAATATGCACACGTTACATTTTATTACTTCATGAATTAGGCCAGAACAAGCTTACTGCAAATAGTTATTAATACTTTTTTAGAATACTGTATCTTTTCTGCTTATGATCTACTTCTTATAAGATTTTTAACAACAGTTTGCTCTTTTTTATAAGACTGGCCAAATCGGAGAAATTTTTAGCAATCTATATCATTTGTTTCTACTTCTATTATATAAAATTGTCACACATGATTTATATATATAACGTAGATATATATCAACAACATCTGTATGTTTTTATTTTTTTAACTTTAGTTTTTTTGCTTATTTGTTTGATAGTCATTTAAATTGGTATTTAAAAAAAAAAAAACAGTAGCAAACCTGTGAAAAAAATGTTTTATATGTGAAGGTATTAGCTGCTCATTTCAAAATTGTATAGTCCTCCTTTAAAGTATATATACAAAAGGCTCTTCAAATAAAAACATGTAATTCATTAATAAAATTTCTATTCATATCTCTCAACAATATCTTAGCTGAAATTTTGTTAAATTACGTGATCTAGCTAACCATCTCACATCTTGACTAGTATCCTTAAATTTTTACATGTCTTTATAAACAATAAACAAAACTGTAAAAAAAAAAAAAAATTCTCTAGAGAGTTTCATTATTCAGTAAAGTCTCTTCAATTTCATGTACTAAAAACTGTTATAAATGTTAACTTCTGTCATCATAGCAGAATATATTTCATCTATAGCTATTTTCGTTTTACACGTGATTCTTCGCATCTTTATTAATACTCCTTCTTGTTTTAATTAATGCATTTGCATCTCTGTCTTCTCAGTTTTTTTCTATTATAAATGAGGTATAATCCCAACACTATTTACATTTTAATATTCCCATCTAATTTCATCTGTTTTACATGTCAATTTATTATTACAGTTTTCTAGGTTTTTTCAGGTATTATATTTTTACTTTTTCTCTGTATTATTTTATTAAAACCATTTCAGTATTAATTTAAAACTCTACTTGTTGCTCTTTTACCTCTTTCTTAACCCAGTGCATTATTCTTTAAACTTATGTTAAATAATTCTTACTTTATATTTGAATTGTTTTAGCATTTCACCTTCAACTATCCAACCCAGTTAGTAGTCTTTTTCTATCATCTCTTATTCCATCAATTGGTCATTGTTTCATTTCTTTTTTGGTTTAGTTCAATTTACATTCTTAGAAGTTAATTATAAACCTACCATGACAAAACTATGATGTAATACTCTCTCAAATTGTTATGAATCAAAATAGAAAACAATAAAATGTTTACTTTGTATTTTTTTTTGTTCAATTTAAAAAGCATACATTCAGAGATACGGAGCTATGCTTTCTACAAAAATATATTTAATTCTTATTTCTTTCATTATTTACTTCTAATCTATAATCACATATAGTTATATCTTTCCTTTCTAGCAGTGTATTCTTGTGTTCTTTTGTAATTTCCTAAAAGGATGACAAATTATTACCAATGATGATCAAATATGTTTGTCACTATGACAGGGTTTCTCAGTCATTTCCCCCCATCATAGACAGAATAAAGTCAGACAATTTTTTTATTCTGGCAAAATAAAATTACAACAAAACAACACATGATTTGTTTCTGTTTATATTTAACATATATTTTCAGACATAATTGCTTTAACTCTACTTTAGTCATTTACTGTAAGCTTGAATAATTCACTAAACTAGTTTCTAGCTCATACTTCCATCATTGAGAAGTAATGCAAAAATACATCTAAAAGCTACCTTTAAGTCTTTGTCAAGATGATAGCCAGTAATTAAAAAATCATGATAACTTTTGAACTGATGATGGCCATAAAAATCTATTGATAATTCAAGCTTACAATAAATAGCATTGGAGTAAAATGAAGAGAAGTAATCTCAAAAGCAATATATGAAAGTATATATTTTAATTGAGTTGAATTTTATACAAGAATACCATTAATTTGCAATCTGTGGTTCCAGGCTTTTATGGATTTCAGAATTTTTCAGATTTCAATAATGAACCTTTCATCCCAGCTCATTGTAAATTCAAACTCTGACAAAAATTTAAATAAATATTAACTTTACTTTCTATAGTTTTGAATATGTTTTGTAGATACAATATAAATTTATTTTATTAAAATACAGAATATGCTTACTTTTACGTAAGCACAAAATTTTTTCATAGTAATAATTAAAACAATAAAACACCCCCTCCCCTGGCTAATAGATTTATGATTAAAGGCATTCAGATTAATAGTAATCTACTGATACATGTATAATATGAATTGTATTTACTTATGTTTATACAGCAATCATACATTTTAAAATTTCTTTTTCATAATGGAGATTCATACACATTTCTGCTTTTGTTGCCAATATTTGGCACTTACTGAATCAAAAACCTGAATTATTTAATTTCAAAAAATGTAATAATATTCCCAACTTCAAAGCAGGTACTCAAAATTAATTTACTTTTTAAATATTAATTCAAACTTTAGTAAGTTATTAAAATAAATCAAAAAGATGTTTGATGAATAGGTGAATTATTAATTTGATAAATATACATTGTATAATAACTATTTTCAAAACAGATCTCTAACAAGAATTTGTAAATCCCATTAACTACAAATATTAGTATATAAATAATACATATACCATTTCCAACCTTCTTATAGACTTCAACACTACTATTTTTTATACCAAAACATTATTCTTACAGTTTTGAATGTCCTGCAGTCATCATCAGAGCTGCAACATCCAAATATATAATCATACAATTGTTGAAGAGTATAAAGTGAAAATAGTATGATATGTAAATATATAATTCAATATATAAAAAAAGGAAAAATAAGAAGAAAATTGTATTACATACATAATATTGGTAATATGTAATTATTATAACACAACCAATTACTGTGAAATCCTAATGAACAGAATGGTCACTGTATTATAGGACTGGGCCCATTATCTTAAACAAATGTGTTTTTTTTTAATATATATGTATAAATTCTAATATTCTCATAGATAAATAATGAATTCATAGTATTATTTCCAGGAGCTTCATGTAATAAAAATAATATAGCTAAATAACTGACATTTCTGTACAATAACAATTACTTTCCCCAGAGCTTCTTCTTTCTCAAATCATAAGAATATCAATGGTGAGATTTAAAACCATTATATTATTTATTTATTTTTTCCTTATTCTTCAATTCTATTAGTTGAGAAGTTTTAAAAAAAATATTTTATCTGCCAATCCAAATATTGTCAATTTTCTTTAATTCACACTTTTCATTTATGCTCTTAGGCTTTTTAAAAATCTCTATAGCTTCCCTTAACAGTCTCTGGTCATATTGTTCTTGCCAGAAGGTGTTTTACTAAAATTGATGTTATAATTACTCAATTTAATGTGCAAATAAATATCTAATGAATTAGACTTTTCTTTAATTACCAAAATGTGTTCTTCTTTTTTATGTTTAATCTACAATTGGCCTGTCCAATGTATGAATGTAAACAAACTCCAAAGAGTGTGAAAATACTTCTTCAATTTTTTAAAATGTAATATAAATTGAGAAGAAAATAAATTTTCTTTAAAACATTACTAATTTTATCAGTTACTCCCATTATATATGGCAGATCAGTTTTAATTTTTGAAGTATCAAAATCTTTTTTCTTATTATATATATATTTAGAAGGACTTACACTCAGATTCTCAAGTTCCCCATAGCTATCCATTTCATCTTATACAACTGATAGACATGACCACATACACGTCAAAAAGATAAATAATCTCCAATATACACATTTCGACATGAACCAGCACTAATCAGCTGGTCCAGATCACCATCTCTCACACACATATACAATCAATGCCATGTTTATATTAAGATAATAAATCTTCAAAGTTTAATGGACAAGTTCAATTTTTTGCATCCTCCAACTTTTCAATATGGGTATAACAATAATATTGGCATGAACAAGAACTTTGAGTATTCCATTCTTGAGTTTTCAATATGTATGGCTGAAAAGTTGGAGGGTGGAAAAGATTGAAGATTTGTTAACTTAATATAAATGACTACGTGACTGTCTGGAATATTCTATGTATAAGCACTGGTTTAAATTAATACTAATAATTAAAATATTTAAATAGTATATTATAGAAGTGGATGGAATTGTCACACATCATAATAAAAATAAGTAGTATACATCTTTATTAATTATTGTTTCAAAATTGTTTTAAAGGTAGTTAAATTGTAATAGATAATAATTGATTTAAAAATAATAATTAGTTAACATTTAAGTCTATTACGTCATGATTTTAAAACTTTAGAAATTGTTTATAAATCCAAGTAGGGATTGACCAATAAAAAATAGATCTTGGCAGACAACCAAAATCGCACCAACTAATTGTATAAACGGGGGGAGAACAAAAATGTGTTGACTCCAGAGCAGAGGTAAAATTTTAAGCTCTCTAAAAAATTTTTTTCTTTTTCAATTTATTAGTCAATTTTATGATAATTTTAATATCTTTGAAAGAAACCAACTGACAATTTAAAAATCATCCGAAGAGAATCTTAGAATAAAAGGTTTTAAAAAAGTTTTTCATAGTAATGTTTCACTAACTTTACAGTAACCTGCCAGTGGATTCTATCGAAATATAATCGGAGTTTTCAATAGAAAATGGATAGATTCTTAAAACCAAGTTGTAAATTTTATAATATTCCAAATATGTTAATGTTATTCGTTGATATAGTTTATATAGCGTATCACTATGAAAGCTGTTTTCGTGCGTATAAAATCAATGAAAGGACATTGTGCGCAAAGTTAATGAAGATAATGGAAAATAAAAATAAGTATTATTCGTATAAGAATAAATGGACAAAAGGAATTTTAATATTGAAATACTTTGAATTGCTTTCTTTAAGATGACTTGAGAAAATACTCTAGAAAATAGTTAAAGATCGGAAGTAGTGTACATAAAATAATAATGAATGAAAGTGAAGTTTACCAAGGAAAACACTTGCTTAAAGAAAAAAAAAAAATTTTACAGAAGAGAAATATAAAATATTGGATCCATGGAAAACGCAATTGGTACCGTAATTATTAAATAATTGTAGTTTAACTAGAAATAAAGATGCATCAACGCGCCGAGGTAATATTCGCCAGAACATTAAAAAGCTTCGTGGGATAACTAAATAAAATGTTTTCTAATAATTTTGGAATAAACACTAAAATTAAAGATCGTCTAAACAGTTTATTAAATGAACTAATTTATTTAAAACCTTAATAAGCATAAAGGAGAACATTCGGACAAAAGAAGAAATAAAAAATATTATGGGACTAACCAAGATTTACCGTCAGAAAAATATGTGATTATGGTTTGAATTATTTTCTTTACTAATCTAAGTTAAACATTAAGTTTTAGATAGCGATAGGGAAAACAAAATACATTAATTCATGATGTAACATTATAGGAAATAATATGTTTTGATTTTGAATTTTAAAATAAAATTGTAAGTATGTGGAAATTTGTATATTTGCGATGCTCGAAGAGAAAGAAACCTACTACGAACTCTGATAGGAAGATAAAGATTGTTTTGGTAACATTTATAATTATTAATGATATATAATGTATGTTTTATTTATTTAGATCAGCTGAGAATCGAATGAATGTAGCGCAAAAGTTTTATTGTTATTATTGTTGTAAAACGCATTTTGAAAACAACACTTTAAAACACTTTGAGATGTGATTAGATTTTTAAAAAATATGCATACGATAATCAGTTTATGTGTTATTAATATAGTTCAATATAACCGATGGTTATGTGATATTTTCTGTTAATTTTCCGATTGGGATATTTAAATGTTATTTTAACAAAACGTAGATGTTGAACCTACAGTGTAATAAAGCAAGACAAATTGTTCTTATGGAATAGGGAAATGTTTTATATTAGCGAATTTTGTTTATTGTTCTAAAAAGTAGTTAGTATTTTATGGATGTTGGATACAGTAAAAATCTTGAGAGATAGTTTGGGTAGTGACTTGGTAGTACGTGGTGATTCGGAAACCAAGAGGATGTATTAAAAACTAGGATGCTACAGGGAATGAAATAATAGGTAGTTTTAGATGTTAATCAGCGTAGTTAACAAAGCCCTACGACTGGTACACATGTTGTCTTGGACAGTGGTATTTTATATATTTCTTGTGAGTCGTATTAGATGTTTGGTAAAGCTGAGTAAATACGTGCCACATCATGCTTATCGCCAAGGTTATTAGACAATGAATGTCGGACCTATTCACACTGTTCCATACATTTTTTGAAGTATATTGCGGATAAGTTATCTATCTATTTTCCCGATATCCTATACATCTTTCGCTATCTTTATCTGTATTTCTTGCAACTACATCGTTATGTGATAAGTCTATTAAAAGGGAAACAATAGATATTTTAGAATGTATGTCATGCTATTATTTGGAATAAGAATAGTTAAATATTAACGAAGAGTAGATTATGATTATTGAAAGAAAGATGCAGATATCCTAAGAAAGGAAGGGGTTAGAGAATTATGTTAATTCCTTTTAAGAAATGAACTATAATTTTATAAAAGTATATCCAAATAGAAATATACAAAAATATTAAATATAATTTCACGTTTTCTTATTGTTAATTATATTTTAAAAAATATAAGTATTGCATATTTAAAAAATACAATAACATTCGATAATTATGGTATATGTGAAACTGTAACAGGTGATAATTAAACCCGTGTTATAGTATTATACATGAGTATGGCTTATGGAATAAACGTATTATAGTTTACGAGCATTGGAGAACAAACGTTAAAAGTAATAATAATATTTGAATAAGATGCGGAGTGACTTATATAAAGTTACAAGAAGATGTAATTTTCTTTTAAAAACCATATTGATTGTAAAATTATGATGTTATAAATGATGTTTATCCATATAGATAATTTATAATACAGTAACTTTAATATTAAAAGGTAAAGAATGGTGTTACCCATAAAATAGTTAAAATAAGTGATATGATAAACCTAATGAGAAATAAATAAATAACTTTTAAAAGGCATAATAAGTTTAATTAACGATAAAAGAAATATAAATGTGTATCATTCAGCTATTGTAATGTAAAGAAAAATGAGGATATCCCTTGTAAATAGATGTAGATGGATTTGTTCATTTTATTTATTTTTTATTGATGTTAATAAAATTTTAAAATTTGTTTATTAAAACTTGTGTCTGAGTTTTGTTTTCTCTACATCATTGCATAAATTCACAGGGTATGTTCACAACCATTAAACTAAGTATATGATTGTTTGCACAAAAGATAAATAGAGAAGTATGTTTAATCTTAAATATTTATTGATGTTCTTGTAATTAAATAATTATAAAATTGCATTGTGTTACTGGTCATCAATCCATTATCATAATATTTTGCTAAATTATATTCTATTAGTTGCCACTTGCTTTATTTATCAGATTATCTAAACACTGCCACTTATTAATTTATTTTATTACTTAAAGATAAAAAGGGGAATATTAGATTATTAACTAATTTATTACGGTTATAAATTCGCGATGAAAGAAAAGCTGTACTAGTTGGATTAAGCAATGAAGATTGTGATTATTATTGTTTTATTATTAATCTAATTTCAGAGTAGTAGATTATGACATAAAATCCCTTATCATATTTTGCTACCATATGTTTATTAACATATGAATAAATTTAAGAACCTGAGATTATTTCATTTGAGCTAGATGATTATTATTATTATTATTATTATTATTATTATTATTAGAGATAAAAGATTAATACTTTAATTGTTAAATGAGTCTTCGTGATTAGGAGTTGCGGAAGTCATAAGAATACTATGTAGTTATTATGTGTAATAGTAGTATAAGGGGGGATAGTGTTCTTATGCCATTGAGGTGGTATCCTGTGGGATATTGTCTCAATGTAATCTACCTTGTCACCCGTATTTCCACTTCTAGTCTCATGAATTCCTGAATATTTATTTGAGTTAGTTTAAAACAGAACCTAAGTTAATTTTAAGAAACTTGAGCTAGTAAATCATTTAATTGAATATTTCATTAATTATTAGAGCTAGAACCCGGTTAGGTGATTTTCACTATATTATATTTATTTTGGGGGAAGTGGAGATGCAGGAACGGGGCGGTTAGATTGGCCTGATGTGTTAGAAAAGGGCAGATTGTGGCCCTCAACATGATTGGCCTGAGGTGTAGTGGAGCTACACACGATGACAAGGGCAGATTGTGGCGCCGGCAACGTGTTGGGCACGAGTATTAAAATGGGGAGAGTATAATAGGCTTACATGGAATGGGAAGGTTAAATAGGTAGATTGTGACATGCCAACTTTAGGGGCTTGAGATGTATTAGTGGGGGCATCATATTCAATCAACAGTAATGTGATGATTTAATATTTCAAAATAGTAATGGTTATTTAGGATTTAATTATTATAGAGCTAAGTGTTTATGATTCAAACAATTGCAATTCTAAGTGGTGGATGATCTGATTATTTAAAAGTATAATATGCATATGTGGCTAATGATTATTTGGATATTTATTATGACCATGTCAATTAGTGAAATATTGAAGAGATATTTGAAATGTTTTAAAATGTGCAAAAATATCTGTGAATCATGCATGTAGAGGATGATGTTGTGACACATGATTTTGAATTATTATTGTTGTTATTATTGTCTAAGATGAAATATTGTAGGGAGTAGGAGATACTGTCTATGGTTATTGGAGGTGACGATTGTATGGGAATAGAAGAAGCTGGTAGGGAACTTATTTATGAGATTAAATAGAAATATACTAGAAGTACTAGATTTTGGAAAACAATAATATTAAAAAAAAAAAAAGGATAACCAAGATAGTAATGTAGAACTGGAACTAAGTCTATGCTTGATAATGGTTGTACAGAGGAAAGAGAACGCGAGAACTTAAGTGAAAAGGAAACGTTAGTAGATGATACTCACAAGGTAGAGAGTAAAATGGAAGAGGGGGTGAAAGAGATGGTGAAAAGTGAAATAGAAGAAGAAAAGGTAAAAGCGCCTGAAAAGGAAGTAGAGAGTATTTTAATGGCTCAAATATCCCAAATGTTTAAAGCTCTTCATGAAAGCATAAATAAGAATAATGAAGATAGTGATATAAAGTTTAAAAATCTTCATGAAAGCATAAATAAGAATAATGAAGATAGTGATATAAAGTTTAAAAATCTTCATGAAAGCATAAATAAGAATAATGAAGATAGTGATATAAAGTTTAAAAATCTTCATGACAATATAATTCAAAATATAAAAGATAATAAGGTAAAATTAGATATTCTTAATGAAAGCATGAATAAAACCAATGAAAATCTAGAGATAAAATTTAAGGAGACCTGCCAGAAGGTAGAAGACCTTAAGGGAGAAGTACAAGATAAATTTAATCAGGTAGAACTGAGACTAGATAATAATGAAAGGGTCTTGGAGTCCTTAAAACATGAAGTAGAGAATATAGAGTACAAAAATCAAGAATTATTAAAGAATAGATTTGAGGAATTTTCTGAGTTGACTATCAGACGTTTAAGTAAGCAAATAGAAGATTCAATCAACCGATGTCAAGTCAATAGTAACAAACTGAATCAAAAGATTGATGATAATAAAATAAAGGTGGAATGTAGAATTATTAGGAGCATATAGGGCATATGGATGAAAGTTTTACTGTTATAAAAGAAGAGATAGTACAAAATAGAATAGTGATAAGGAATGAAATGGAGCAAGATTTAGTTGAAAGGTTTAGGGACTTAATAGTGCAAGATAGGATGGAGACCAAGACAGATATAGAGCAGGTTTTGATTGAAAAATTACAGGATCTGGGGGATATGCAAAAGGTTGAGGAACATAAATACAGGTCAAAGGTTGGGGAAAATATGAAGAAATTACAAAAGGATGTAAAGGAACAAGCTCAACAATTAGAGAAAAATAGTCATGAATATAAAGACCTAGTGGACCAAAACTTCGATGAATTCAGAAAGGAGCAAAAATTATATGTAGAGCAAGTGATAGGGCAAATAAATTTTGAAGAGAGATTTCAAATAGAAGAGATGAAACCTATAAGTGGTCAAACGATAGATTTAGGTAGGGAAAGAATATTATATAATAGGTTTGAGGAAAAGATAGTTCCATCCTCAATAGGTAAGGTAGAATTTTTAGAAAAAAATGAAAACCACCCATTAGAACGTACTGATGTCAAAGAAGTAGACATCCGACCACCTAGAGAAAGTGCTAATTATGACGGAGGGTCAAATAGCTCAATGGCCTTAAGATTCATAAGAGTGAAGCCATTTTGAGGAGATTTTGCGGAAAATCCGTTGGAGTTTCTTAATAGCTTAGAGGAGCTATTCTCGATATGTGTACTAACCGAAAAAGAAAAGTTGGCTATTTGTAGCAACCATTTAGGGGGGACTTCCAAAGACTGGTGGCAATCGTTGTTTGAAAGACCAAGTACGTACGGAGATTTTAGATTTTTAATTCTAGGAAGTTTTTGGAATGCCGATAAACAAGACAGCATTAGGTTCCAAATCGCGCAGGAAAAGTATCACTCCAGTAGGGGTAGTTATACTATTTCTTTAGAAGCCAGGCTGTCCGTTTAAAGACTCTCACGGCATGTCCATTGTCTGAAGGACAAATAGTTAGAATAGTGCGGCATAATTTACCTAGGAATGTAGAGCAACTACTAATTGCTGCTGATAGGTATTCCATAGAGGAAGTATCAGAAATATTGGATGCGCTAGAGATTACAGAGGCATCTCTGGACAATAGACATAAATCCAATAGAGAGAGACCTAGCTA
The DNA here is from genome assembly GCA_028023455.1 of Epiperipatus broadwayi. Classification (NCBI taxonomy): domain Eukaryota; kingdom Metazoa; phylum Onychophora; class Udeonychophora; order Euonychophora; family Peripatidae; genus Epiperipatus; species Epiperipatus broadwayi. The sequence continues at coordinate 901,829 of JAQFVV010000056.1, read as the reverse complement.
TCCATTGTCAAATGTTAACGTTAGTAATAATAACCATAGGTTTCAAACAAGTTTAAAAAGAAAATATAGCTCTAGAGATAGGGATAGGGTATTCCCATATAATAGAAGAACAGTTAAGTTCGATAACTTTAGGAATAGAGTAGAAACCCAAAATAATCAACCCTCTACTAGTGGTGTTACCACAATCTTAAAAAGACCCAATATAAAATCAACTGATAAAAAGTTAAACTAAGAAGGTCTTTGTATAGTAGTTCCTCTTTGCAAGGACCCGGTGCTAACAAAATGGGGAACGATCAGATGTGGATGCTAAATACTTTAGATTTAGACATTGATTTCTTAGAACCCTTTACTATAGGTGAACCACCTATAACGTATCAATGTCCGGTCGTTATTTTAAACATTGACAGTATAAGAATTGAAGCATTAATTGACTCTGGAAGCCAAGCTTCCATATTATCAGAGTCAACGTATAAAAATCTGGTATGCATAAAAGGTGATATACCTTCATTGCCAGTAAAACAAATACAAATAACTCTAGCAAATCGAAAGAGAACGAAATTAACAAATAAACAAGTTTGGATTATCTTCAAAATTAATAATACAGAGTTTGGGCATGTTTTTCTTATTATGCCTGGATTGATACATGAAGCCATAATAGGTGCTGACTTCATGATTTTAAACGAGTGTCAAATAGATTTTTATAATAAAATTTTTACTTGTAAGAAGGAAAGGCTTAATTTTGAATATGGGGTGCATAACCTTTCCAATCAATTACCATGCATCCATAATACATTGATTGATGCTAGCATAAAAGAAAAAATTGAACATATTTATGCAGTCGATTCTAAATTAAGGGAGAAATTATATCAATTAATGTATAGCTTTAAAAGCATTTTTTTCTAAAATCCCTGGTATAATAGAGGGATATACCCATCGTATTAAATTGAAGTGTAATGTACCTTTCCATCAGAAAATGTACCCAATTCCTTACCAATACAAGGACGAGGTACAGAGTCAAATAGACATGATGCTAGAGTGGGAGATAATAAAAAAGTGCCCTTCTCCTTACGTAAACCCATTGGTTATTGTAAAGAAGAAGGATGGCCATATTAGAGTATGTCTGGATGCTCGCATGTTAAACACTATAACTATGCCAGAGCGTGACATTCCTCCACCTGTACATGAGCTCCTAACTAAGTTTCATAAGAGGTCAATTTTCTCTACATTTGATTTAACAGCTAGTTATTGGCAAATACCGTTACATGAGAATGATCAGCAATACACAGCATTTCGTTTTCAGGGCCAGTCGTATGTTTTCAGACGGATGCCTTTTGGTCTCATTAATAGCGGTGCTGGCTTAATCAGATGTTTGGACATGATTTTTTCAAAACAATTAAAAGAAAAGACCATCATGTATGTGGACGATATTGTCATTGCTTCTGACAATTTAGAAGAGCATCTCCAACATTTAGAAATGTTTTTAATGAGTGCGCTCTGAAAAATGTCAAAATTAATCTGGAGAAGTGTTTAATAGCCGCTAAAGAGATTACTTTTCTGGGACATTTAATAAATGAGCATGGTATCCAACCCCATCCAGAAAAGATTGCAGCTATTCAACGCTTCCCCACACCAAAAACTGTAAAACAACTGAAATCTTTTTTTGGGTTGTGCAACTACTACAACCGTTTCTATCAAAATTTTGCTGAGGACATGATACATTTGTCCAAATTGTTGAAAAAGGCTGAGATATGGAAGTGGACCCAAGATCATGATAATGAATTTAACTTAATTAAGAATAAATTTTTAAAACACGTAATTTTAATATATCCTGATTTCAATAAAACATTTTATGTGCAAACAGATAGTAGTTACTATGGTCTGGGTGTAGTGTTATTTCAACTCGATGAGGATCAGGTGCCACATGTATTGTACTTCTTGAGCAGACATCTGAGAGGTGCTGAGTTGAACTACACTATAACTGAAAAGGAAACCCTAGCTGTTGTCTGGGCTTTTCAGAAATTAAGGCAATTTTTGTTAGGTTCTAGTGTAATTGTACTGACCGACCATAGAAGCCTAGAGTTTTTGAATAAAAGCTACCTCAGTAATGAGAGACTTATTAGGTGGAGCTTATATCTCCAACAATTCAATTATAGAGTAATCTATATTGAAGGGAGACAGAATATCCCTGCTGATATTCTTAGTTGCCACCCTATCTGTTTAATGACACAAAATCCCAATAGCCAAAACATAATTATAAGTAACGTGGATTTGGTTAGGGATGAATCTATAGCTGATGATTATGAAAATCTCAATATGATTCAGAGTCAGGATATTAAATTAAATAGGATCATGACTATCTTAAATAATCATGATAATATAAATAGCAAAAATAAACACGTTAAAATGATTTTTGAAAGATACAAAATTTATCAAAATTTACTTATGTATAACATAAATCCTAAACAGGGGGAATCATGGAGGATAGTTGTCCCTAACTCCATGATTGATAAACTGATTATGTAAGTTCATAGTAGCAATGGGCACTATGGCGCACCAAAAATTATGTATGTTTTAAAGTCAATATTTTTCTTTAATAAAATGTATAAACGTGTAATTAAAAAGGTTAAAACGTGTAAAATATGTCTAAAATCTAAACATTGCAGTAAATCTTACGTGGGAATCATGCAATCCAATCATCCTAATGAATTATTAGCGATTGATTTTTATGGGCCCTTACCACCATTCAACCGTCAAAAATTTATACTTGTTACATATGATGTTTTTAGTAAGTTAGTTTCAGCCTATCCAGTGCCTAAAACCAGTGTTCATTATGTTATTAAAAATATGCTTAATTATCAATTTCCTTTAGTTGGAAAGCCAAAAATAATTCTTACTGATCATGCAACCGCCTTTATATCTGGTAGATGGAATGAGTGGATTCGAACTCAACACCTCAGACATGTCATGAGCTCCATTAGAAATCCTCAGTCTAATCCCTGCGAACGTGTTATGCGGGAGCTCGGTAAATTATTTAGGGTTTATGTAGCTGATGATCATAAACAGTGGGTGCACAAACTTCCTGAGGTTGTTAATTATATAAACAGCACTTGTAATGAATCCACAGGTTTCACACCTTTCCGTCTACACTATGGCAAACATGAGAATTTACTGATTCAAACACCGATACCCATAACCAGAGAACCAATAAATATAAATCATGATATGTCAAGCTAAAGTAAAGCTGCATATTATGGGTACTAAGAGAGTTAAAAAGGCCCATAATAAACCACATCCATTCTGAGTAGATGATCTAGTTCTTGTTAAAACACCCCATGTTAGCAACCTGCAAAGAAATCAGTTTAGGAAATTCCTTGAATTATATGAGGGTCCCTATAAAATTTGTAGCAAGGTAGGAGAGAATGCTTTTATATTGATTACACCAGAGGGGGAGAAAAGGACATACAATGCTAGAAGCTTGATCCCATACCCATCAGAAGTATAGAATTTTAATATTAGATAAAACTTTGCGTATAATAGTTGAATAATATGTGAATTTGTATTAAAAGCAGTATAGTTTGTATTTTAGTGATATAAGGTTGAATTCAATCATGGTACGTGATAAAGAGATTAAATGTCAATGAATGAAATAGACATTAATTTAAAATTTTTTATTCGAAGAAGGAGGTTATTGTGCCCTTTTCTATAGGTCAATGATGGTTATAAATGGTCAATTACTAAAAAATTTTAAAATTAATATTATATAGTATTTAAAATTATAGACTATATTAGGCAGTAAAAGATTAATATGATGTATTTAATAGTAAATATTGTGATGGTGAGGATTGTATCTAATTCTATATTTTTCTAAATTGTTTTTCAAAATTTTATATAATTATTTTATATAATATTAAGTAGCAAATTTATTAAGACAGATAAAATTAGACTAAACACCGGAAATGACTACGTGACTGTCTGAAATATTCTATGCATAAGCACCGGTTTAAATTAATACTAATAATTAAAATATATAAATAGTATATTATAGAAGTGGATGGAATTGTCACACATCATAATAAAAATAAGTAGTATACATCTTTATTAATTATTGTTTCAAAATTGTTTTAAAGGTAGTTAAATTGTAATAGATAATAATTGATTTAAAAATAATAATTAGTTAACATTTAAGTCTATTACGTCATGATTTTAAAACTTTAGAAATTGTTTATAAATCCAAGTAGGGATTGACCAATAAAAAATAGATCTTGGCAGACAACCAAAATCGCACCAACTAATTGTATAAATGGGGGAGAACAAAAATGTGTTGACTCCAGAGCAGAGGTAAAATTTTAAGCTCTCTAAAAATTTTTTTTCTTTTTCAATTTATTAGTCAATTTTATGATAATTTTAATAATATCTTTGAAAGAAACCAACTGACAATTTAAAAATCATCCGAAGAGAATCTTAGAATAAAAGGTTTTAAAAAAGTTTTTCATAGTAATGTTTCACTAACTTTACAGTAACCTGCCAGTGGATTCTATCGAAATATAATCGGAGTTTTCAATAGAAAATGGATAGATTCTTAAAACCAAGTTGTAAATTTTATAATATTCCAAATATGTTAATGTTATTCGTTGATATAGTTTATATAGCGTATCACTATGAAAGCTGTTTTCGTGCGTATAAAATCAATGAAAGGACATTGTGCGCAAAGTTAATGAAGATAATGGAAAATAAAAATAAGTATTATTCGTATAAGAATAAATGGACAAAAGGAATTTTAATATTGAAATAGTTTGAATTGCTTTCTTTAAGATGACTTGAGAAAATACTCTAGAAAATAGTTAAAGATCGGAAGTAGTGTATATAAAATAATAATGAATGAAAGTGAAGTTTACCAAGGAAAACACTTGCCTAAAGAAAAAAAAATTTTACAGAAGAGAAATATAAAATATTGGATCCATGGAAAACGCAATTGGTACCGTAATTATTAAATAATTGTAGTTTAACTAGAAATAAAGATGCATCAACGCGCCGAGGTAATATTCGCCAGAACATTAAAAAGCTTCGTGGGATAACTAAATAAAATGTTTTCTAATAATTTTGGATTAAACACTAAAACTAAAGATCATCTAAACAGTTTATTAAATGAACTAATTTATTTAAAACTTTAATAAGCATAAAGGAGAACATTCGGACAAAAGAAGAAATAATAAATATTATGGGACTAACCAAGATTTACCGTCAGAAAAATATGTGATTATGGTTTGAATTATTTTCTTTACTAATCTAAGTTAAACATTAAGTTTTAGATAGCGATAGGGAAAACAAAATACATTAATTCGTGATATAACATTATAGGAAATAATATGTTTTGATTTTGAATTTTAAAATAAAATTGTATGTATGTGGAAATTTGTATATTTGCGATGCTCGAAGAGAAAGAAACCTACTACGAACTCTGATAGGAAGATAAAGATTGTTTTTGGTAACATTTATAATTATTAATGATATATAATGTATGTTTTATTTATTTAGATCAGCTGAGAATCGAATGAATGTAGCGCAAAAGTTTTATTGTTATTATTGTTGTAAAACGCATTTTGAAAACAACACTCTAAAACACTTTGAGATGTGATTAGATTTTTAAAAAATATGCATACGATAATCATTTTATGTGTTATTAATATAGTTCAATATAACCGATGGTTATGTAATATTTTCTGTTAATTTTCCGATTGGGATATTTAAATGTTATTTTAACAAAACGTAGATGTTGAACCTACAGTGTAATAAAGCAAGACAAATTGTTCTTATGGAATAGGGAAATGTTTTATAATAGCGAATTTTGTTTATTGTTTTAAAAAGTAGTTAGTATTTTATCGATGTTGGATACAGTAAAAATCTTGAGAGATAGTTTGGGTAGTGACTTGGTAGTACGTGGTGATTCGGAAACCAAGAGGATGTATTAAAAACTAGGATGCTACAGGGAATGAAATAATAGGTAGTTTTAGATGTTAATCAGCGTAGTTAACAAAGCCCTACGACTGGTACACATGTTGTCTTGGACAGTGGTATTTTATATATTTCTTGTGAGTCGTATTAGATGTTTGGTAAAGCTGAGTAAATACCTGCCACATCATGCTTATCGCCAAGGTTATTAGACAATGAATGTCGGACCTATTCACACTGTTCCATACATTTTTTGAAGTATATTGCGGATAAGTTATCTATCTATCTTCCCGATATCCTATACATCTTTCGCTATCTTTATCTGTATTTCTTGCAACTACATCGTTATGTGATAAGTCTATTAAAAGGGAAACAATAGATATTTTAGAATGTATGTCATGCTATTATTTGGAATAAGAATAGTTAAGTATTAACGAAGAGTAGATTATGATTATTGAAAGAAAGATGCAGATATCCTAAGAAGGGAAGGGGTTAGAGAATTATGTTAATTCCTTTTAAGAAATGAACTATAATTTTATAAAAGTATATCCAAATAGAAATATACAAAAATATTAAATATAATTTCACGTTTTCTTATTGTTAATTATATTTTAAAAAATATAAGTATTGCATATTTAAAAAATACAATAACATTCGATAATTATGGTATATGTGAAACTGTAACAGGTGATAATTAAACCCGTGTTATAGTATTATACATGAGTATGGCTTATGGAATAAACGTATTATAGTTTACGAGCATTGGAGAACAAACGTTAAAAGTAATAATAATATTTGAATAAGATGCGGAGTGACTTATATAAAGTTACAAGAAGATGTAATTTTCTTTTAAAAACCATATTGATTGTAAAATTATGATGTTATAAATGATGTTTATCCACATAGATAATTTATAATACAGTAACTTTAATATTAAAAGGTAAAGAATGGTGTTACCCATAAAATAGTTAAAATAAGTGATATGATAAACCTAATGAGAAATAAATAAATAACTTTTAAAAGGCATAATAAGTTTAATTAACGATAAAAGAAATATAAATGTGTATCATTCAGCTATTGTAATGTAAAGAAAAATGAGGATATCCCTTGTAAATAGATGTAGATGGATTTGTTCGTTTTATTTATTTTTTATTGATGTTAATAAAATTTTAAAATTTGTTTATTAAAACTTGTGTCTGAGTTGTGTTTTCTCTACATCATTGCATAAATTCACAGGGTATGTTCACAACCATTAAACTAAGTATATGATTGTTTGCACAAAAGATAAATAGAGAAGTATGTTTAATCTTAAATATTTATTGATGTTCTTGTAATTAAATAATTATAAAATTGCATTGTGTTACTGGTCATCAATCCATTATCATAATATTTTGCTAAATTATATGCTATTAGTTGCCACTTGCTTTATTTATCAGATTATCTAAACGCTGCCACTTATTAATTTATTTTATTACTTAAAGATAAAAAGGGGAATATTAGATTATTAACTAATTTATTACGGTTATAAATTCGCGATGAAAGAAAAGCTGTACTAGTTGGATTAAGCAATGAAGATTGTGATTATTATTGTTTTATTATTAATCTAATTTCAGAGTAGTAGATTATGACATAAAATCCCTTATCATATTTTGCTACCATATGTTTATTAACATATGAATAAATTTAAGAACCTGAGATTATTTCATTTGAGCTAGATGATTATTATTATTATTTTATTATTATTATTATTATTATTATTATTATTATTATTATTATTATTATTATTATTATTATTATTATTATTATTATTATTATTATTATTATTATTATTATTATTATTATTTTATTATTATTATTATTATTATTATTATTATTATTATTATTATTATTATTATTATTATTATTATTATTATTATTATTATTATTATTATTATTATTATTATTATTATTATTTTATTATTATTATTATTATTATTATTATTATTATTATTATTATTATTATTATTATTATTATTATTATTATTATTATTATTATTATTATTATTATTATTATTATTATTATTATTATTATTATTATTATTATTATTATTATTATTATTATTATTATTATTATTATTATTATTATTATTATTATTATTATTATTATTATTATTATTATTATTATTATTATTATTATTATTATTATTATTATTATTATTATTATTATTATTATTATTATTATTATTATTATTATTAGAGATAAAAGATTAATACTTTAATTGTTAAATGAGTCTTCGTGATTAGGAGTTGCGGAAGTCATAAGAATACTATGTAGTTATTATGTGTAATAGTAGTATAAGGGGGGATAGTGTTCTTATGCCATTGAGGTGGTATCCTGTGGGATATTGTCTCAATGTAATCTATCTTGTCACCCGTATTTCCACTTCTAGTCTCATGAATTCCTGAATATTTATTTGAGTTAGTTTAAAACAGAACCTAAGTTAATTTTAAGAAACTTGAGCTAGTAAATCATTTAATTGAATATTTCATTAATTATTAGAGCTAGAACCCAGTTAGGTGATTTTCACTATATTATATTTATTTTGGGGGAAGTGGAGATGTGGGAAGGGGGCGGTTAGATTGGCCTGATGTGTTAGAAAAGGGCATATTGTGGCCCTCAACGTGATTGGCCTGAGGTGTAGTGGAGCTACACACGATGACAAGGGCAGAATATATATATATATAATACTACACAATGATTTATTTTGAAAGATATGTTTTCTAATCTAAAATTATTATAATTTAAGTAATTTTTGTGAAACAATTTTTTTCATAGAATATTTGAGAAACCCTACTCTATAATATTTAACTTTTCACAATTACTATTCTGCATAATCATTAGTTCTCTATATACAATTTTCAACATAACCAATTCCTTCTCATTTCACAGAAATTTATATTATGTAAATATTCGATATATTTTTTTTTCAAGTTTTTGGTTTTTAACAGTGCATCCCTCATTTCAATTCTATCATATCACAACCATCTGTCAGAATAAAAAGTCATCACCCTCTCTTACTATGCATGCATTTTTAAGAACTACTTCACTTTCCAGACGAGTTAAACATAAATATATGTGGCATAAAGAATTAATTCATGTTTGCATTTTTACCCACTATATAAAGCTTCAGTACTTAATAATAAAATTTAAAGAATTAACGATTTTTTCAACTGAAATAAAAGGCTTTATTATTTGTTTTCAAAAGAAAAGCTATATCTTTTATTTATAATTCCCTTCTGAATTTTTATAAATTAGCTTTATTAATCCTATTCAGTGTATCTTCTAACTAAAATTAAAATAGTAAACAAATAACTTATATACAAAAGTAAGCTTGCACAAATATACACACATATATAACTACTAATTATATTAAATAGTACCACACTAACAAAAAAAAAACCTTATGGTTTATTAAATAACCCAAAATATTATACATATAAAAATATAATAAATATACAGCCAGAAAATAGTCTGAGAATAAGGGTTTAAATGAACTATCATCTATCTGGAAATCACACTTCAAGCTTAACTGTAAATGATACTTCAATAAACAGCAAAACTTGTTTATAATATATTGTAATATAATAAGAATTAAAAAATATGATATTGGTACCTAAATATTTTCCAACTAATAAAAGTAACCTACAATCAAAAATGAAATGAGGTTAATATATTGTTGCTGACAAGAAGTCGTCAGATCTATATAATTACATAAGCAAATTGGTGTGATTCAAAACCTTAGAGTTTTCTTTTAATTTCACATCTTCATAGGTAACATTAGACAAGAAGTTAAAGCTTATGGCTAAATGCATAACTTCATTGCTTCCAGCTTTGAAACATAAGTCCTTATTGATAAAAGTAAAATCTAGAAAGTAATCTGGACATGAACATTTAATATTATTAAAATACTGAATAGCTCATATTTAAGTAAATATTGAGTGATCTAAAGAATCAAATGATATTAATGTTTGCCTAAAAGTCTGTCTTAATGATACTTTAGTTGTATTTAAATGTTGGACTATTTCTATTATCTAATATTAAATATTGAATGACATTTAGAAAAATTGTAAACTTTATTTAAATTTTCAAGTTTCATTCAATTGTTAGTAATAGCACTCAAATTAGTATATACACAGCATTTAGAGTGGTATTATTCCCTATTTTCCAGGTGCTGCTGTCCTGACCAATGACAATAATAAAATGGGAATCAAACCTTGATCTTTAGAATCTTGGATATTGAGTTTTAAAGTAATGCACTAACCAACAGCAACTGTCAGTAGAAATTTCATACACTTATCTATGAGCTTCATCATGACCTCCACTTTTTCCTAAGAGCAAAGTTAATTAATGGTTTTTAGACATTACATATAGCCATACTAGGTTGACTTATGAGATTATTTGCCACTGTCATGTGAGAAACTGCTTTGAATTTTTTTCTTTGTACCTTTTCTTCTCTATCCAATATATTTTCCCAATCTGAACATATATTATGGTCTTCTGCTTTACACATATCTGACTTTTCTTTTCTAATCATCAGTTTGTGCTTTTGCAATCCTTTTTCAATGGTGGGACTTATTAAACTTTGTAGATGTTAAAATTCCTCATATCATAGAGTGATATGGTTCTGGACAGCTGTTATGATGTTATATTGTTTGCAATTTTTTTTAAATGTATATGCTATTCCTGGTATGTAAGGATATACTACAATATCAATAATTGTTTTTTCTTCTGATGTTTTTTTTTATTGTCTATTTAAGGTTTTCTTAAGACAGCTGATGGATCTTCATAAGAATTTGTTTTATATAGATCTTTTCTTTTTTTTCAAATCATTAGTTTCTGAACAAGTGACACTATAATTCCACGTATTATGTTTCTTGTGTGATTGGATGTATATGCTAAATATTTGCCTGTATGTGTGGGATTTCCATAAACTGTAGTTTTGATTTTGCCATGAGAAAGTCTTGTCACAAGTATATCTAAGTATGCCAATTTTTGTTCATGTTCTGATTCTATGGTGAATTTAATTGAAGGGGATATGTTGTTGAGATGTGTCCAGAAAGTTTGTAGTAATACTTCACCATGTGGCCATACATGAAATATATCATTAATTATGGTGAAGTTAAACTTTATGTAGATATGAACTATGGTTTAAAGTTTTTCCATGTAAATACTGCTAATCAGGGAAGACAATCGTGAGCATCGTGAGCTTATAGCCATCCCTTGATTTTCTTGGAAGATTTCTGTGTTATATTGAAAGTATGTTGTTGTTATATGGAATGTTAATAGTTCCATTATATTATCAATAGGAAGAGTTGTTCTGGTTTATAACTTATTATCACCATTTGATCATTTCCTTAATAGACAATGCTTCTTCACATGGTACATTCATGAATAAACTTTCCACATCAAAGCTTACCAGTAATTCAGTTCTTTCAATTTTCATGTCCTTGATTAATTCTACAAAGAGCTTAGAATCCCTGACAAAGGACTGGTTCTTGTATGCCAAAGGAGTAAAAACTCTTGACAAGTATTAGCAATGTGAATTTGTAAAAGTACCAATATATCTTAATGAAACACTGTTCTTATGAATTTTAGGTAGACCGTAAAGATGAGGAATTTTGCTGAAATACGACATTAATTTAATTTTTTGTGAACCCCTGAAGTACTTGTGATGCTTTCTCAGCAACGCTTGTAACATTGTTTCTGTACTCAGTATTAGATTTTTTGCCACTATTTGCATTAGCCTGCTGTGAGAACTTATCGTATTATGTTGTCATAATTAGTTGTATCATTATATCAATGCTCTCGATCATCTGGTAGTTTGAGTATACTGACCATCAATAAACCTGGTATAAAATCTATAACATAAAATGAGTGGACTTTAAAAATAACTTTTGTGACCTTAGCATCATATAAATAATTCTAAATATATATATAAACATCCAAATATATATCATTCACACACATGCATATATATATACTTCACACATACGATTGGCAAGCTAATCTTGAAATCATAGGATCTCTAGAATAATCTTTTTCCATTACATTCATGTCTAGCTTCATATCAAAATATGACACAGAATAAAACCAGTCACATACATTGATAATTTACAGATGATAGCCAGAAGAATAAACATATAAAAATAACTTTGGAAATTATTTATTTATTTAATAATTATTTAATAAAATTATCTAACTAATAAAAGAATATAAACTTCTTCTTCTTTTTCTATTTTTTCAAATGTATTATCAAATTTATAAAGTCAAAAACTTCACATAAATATATCAGAGAGACTTTCTTTTCAAAAAATTTTTATTATTGATATACATTATATAAACTACATAAATAAAATATAATATAAATATCCAATGTTTCGTCCATTTTTCAATAATAATATGGACTTTATCAAGGTTCTATAAAACAGAGAAAAAAAAAAAACAACATTAAAGATAATAAAAAAATAATAATAATAATAAAAAAAAAATAAAGTAATAAAATAAAAATAAAAATGAAATACCTATAAACCAAAAAAATGGAAAAATTGTATAACATAACATCTCCTTATAAAGTGAGAAAAATTTTTTAACACCAAAAAGGGAATTGACTGTTTTTATGTGAATATTTTTTCTTTTTGGTGTTAAAAAATTTTTCTCACTTTATAAGGAGATGTTATGTTATACAATTTTTCCATTTTTTTGGTTTATAGGTATTTCATTTTTATTTTTATTTTATTTTTATTTTATTACTTTATTTTTTCTTTTTTCTTTTCTTATTTTTTTTTTTTTTTTATTATCTTTAATGTTTTTTTTTTTTCTCTGTTTTATAGAACCTTGATAAAGTCCATATTATTATTGAAAAATGGACGAAATGTTGGATATTTATATTATATTTTATTTATGTAGCTTATATAATGTATATCAATAATAAAAATTTTTTGAAAAGAAAGTCTCTCCGATATATTTATGTGAAGTTTTTGACTAATAAAAGAATAAAAAAAAATGTAGAAAATGTTAGTTAATGCATATTATCAACCCGTCAATACGATACACACATAATTTCATATATCACTTATAATTATCAATATCTTACAATTCTTCTTAATTAAATCACATTTAATTTTAAAGAGTTATTCCCTTAAAATAATCAAAACTTTATAAAAATTATTTCATAAGAGAGTAAATAGCTTTAATATGAACCTTCCTCCCTTCTTTTTGAAAATGGCAAGGTCCCCATGCAATTTTAAGCAAATGGAAAAAAAAAATCACAAAACTACAAAAAAATAGTATTTTCAATTATTCATTTCCTATAAATTAACATTTACAAATATAGATGTGTATATCCTTGAATATTTTATCTTACCACAATTTTTTTTGTTCTTTTGTAGTTGTATACTTCAGAAATCTTTTCTCGTAATACTTTTGAGTAGTAGTAACTTCTGACTTTTTTTTTTTCATTTTCATTTTTTTAATTTTTATTATAGATTTCTCAATAGTTATTTTCATTCATTTGTCTTTTTCTTTTTATAGTTTCATGTTTCCAATTTAACAATTACTTTCATTTCAATTTTTTAGCTCTAGGTTTCCAATTTCTCAATACTTTTATTGCTGATTAACATAAGTTAAAACAGCTACGATTTTGGATAGATCAATATATATAGCTAATTGCAAGCTTCTTTCAGGGTATTTTACTTCCACAACTCTTTTAATAAAACTTGATTACAAGATTGGGTCAGCAATAATCAACTTTCAGTAAGGACTTAGTATATCATTTTGTAAGCTTGATAATATTATATTGCCTTTTGTAAACATCATCTTTTTTCTTAACTAAGAGGGAGATCATTTTAGCATCAGACTTCTAAACCACATTTCTGACAACTGAACTAATCACTACAAAACTCTACTGAATTCTACTGCGCATAATTTTTCTAAAAAATAATAATCCTGATATCAATCTTCCATTCAATCACATAACTACCTTGAGAACTATTGTATTAGTAAATTTTCCTGGCAACTTAAATAAGTTATGTTACATAATATCATTTTTTATAAATTTCAAGAGAAATGTAATGAACCTGTCTAGAAAAATGTGACTTTAAAATTTAACTCTCAAAATTTAGAATTTGTGAACCTAGAATTTGTGAACCTATGTAAAAGTAAACAATAAGGTAATGACTATTTTTTCAGCTATATTATATTCCTTGATATTTGCTTTTTCTAACAATATATATCATTTTATATTTAATATGCTCAAACTGAAGATATTGTATAAATTGTCTGAATCTAGTTTTTTAAACTTCAATATGACTAAGGATGAAACAAGGAAGATCTTTTATGCATTTCTCTCTAGTTTGGAAATGCCATATTTGCTTTTCATCACTAAGAGTGATCATATTTTAATAATTGTTGCAATTGGCAATTATATAATAATTATTTATGACTTTTACAAACAAATAATTTGATTTTCTACTGCAGATTTAAAGAATTTTTGAATTTTTTCACATGAATATTTTTTGGTCTATAAATTTCCATTTTTTCATTTTAAAAATCTGCATTCTATAAAAAAAAAAAAAAAAATCTTTCATTTCCAAATCAAGTGAGTATTATTAAACACTTTATACATATACACAATAACAAATTTCAAAAAACAAAGTAATAAATAATCATGTTTTCTTTTATAGATTTAAAAAATAAATAGCATCTCTTTTTCGATTGTAAATTTTCAAAATCATGTGATGTTTTCCTTAACTGTAAATGTTTGAATTCATTTTTTTTTTCTTGTTATAATTATATATTTTTTAAAATATATATTTTATGCTTTATAACATGCATGATTCAAAACTTTTACTTTATATATAAATATTATAACAATGTATTTCAATAAATACATAAGCAGCTTTCCCTTTTGCTATATTTTAAGACAAGTATTTCTTACATGTATATACATTTGAAAACACCCCCCCCTCATTATATCTATCATTTATTTTTTGATAAAATACTTTAAACTTGTAATATATATATATATATATGGCTCAGCGTTTTTTAAAAAATAATTATATGTACTTTTTTTTTTTAAGTGTCATAGCATCGGCCGGGACGCGAACCCGCAACCCGGGCAACTGCCTGCAAGGCAGTCACGCTGACCTTATGTAACTGATAAAAAGTTTTCACCATACAGATATGTGCTATATAAGATACTCTCTATATAGAGTATATTGTGAAGATTTGGTTTTTTCTATATATATAATTAGGTATAATGACAAATTTTGTTCAAATGATTCTGATACTGGCTATGTACCCCTGCTATGTGAAATGAGTGACAATAAATGTTTACATGATGATGAGTTATTCAATGGCAGCATAAACAGTGAAAATGAATCAGATGATATGATAGAAAAGGCTGGCTCTTAGGTAGAAATGAATAGTATTCCTCCATTACCCCCAAGGTTTCCCTTTACTGCCATATCAATCATATTATATTTTTTTTCAATTATTTTTCAAATGCGAAAATGCTGAAAATTGTTGTAAGAGAAATAAATATGTATGGTGAAAAATATATTCAACAGAATATATTGAAAAAGACTGAGTAGAGCTAAAAAATGAGCACCCATGTCAATGAAAAGATAGTAGTTTTTGGCAATGATGATACTTCAGGGCCTTATCAAATAGCTATATCAAGAATAAGAATATTTTATGTACCCATATTTTCTGAGGTAATGATAGGTGCTAGATTTATGTTGCTTATGAAATTTCTGCATTTTTCTAATAACGAAATGGAGCATTTGAGAGGACTATTTAGTAAATTATATATCTAAAAACAAAACATTAGTGTAGATAAGAGCTTGATGCTTTACAAAGAGTGTCTATCATGGAAAATGTGTAACATCAAAATAAGGGCCTACTTTGATTTGAATTCTTTTGCTGTTTGTGAATCAGATGGTGTATATATCTATAATGTTCTCTTATAAACTGGGAAAGAAATAACATACAATAAAAAGTAGGAATCTTATCCCATAACTACAAAATGCCCCTCATCTTATGCATAATTATTTGGGTGAAGAGTAATGTGTTACAACTGATAACTGTTATATGCCAATAGTATATGTAAATATATTCTAGAAGAGCAGACATTTATGCATTGTCAATATCAGAAAAAAAAGATCTGACAAAGTAAGCTGAAAAAAGATACTATCCAGGCTTTTCAGCATGGAAAAATTACAGCTTTGAAATGACAAGACAAAATCCAGTTTGCCTAGTAAGTACCATTCTCGATGCACCCATTTACATTGCAAAACAAAAGCTAGGGAAATGTGATGAAATCAAACTGTATTGTATGATTATAACAACACCATGGGGAGAGTTGATTGTTATGATCAAAAGTTAACTTTTTATTAAATGGCCAAGATCTCGCAAAAAAAAAAAAATATTATAAAAATATATTTAGACACTTCCTTCATCAAGTATTATTAAATGCCAGTACTTTTTATAAGTAAAGATATTGTAATTGATGTTTTGGAATTCAAAGTGCAAATTATTGAAGAATTATTTAATAACAGCTTGCTATTTTTTCTTCTTCCATTTAATCCTATCAAAAAGATTCCTGCCAGTCTGCCATGTTTGCAGTTTCAGAAAGGATGATAATGACAAATGTATCTAACAAGAAAAGAAATACTGAGTGTGAAGTTCGTAAAGTTGGATTGTGTGTGAATCCTTGCTTCAAAATTTTCCACACATAGAAGAATTACTGATAGTATTGTTTCCACTCATAAATTATATATATACACACACCTATGGGTCTCGTTTTATGTGGATTATTTTAATGTGATTTTGAAGTTATGCGATTCATGTTTCTTCTTAATATCTTTCATATTTCACTATATTTATTAGATATCAGGAAATTTAAATTATTAATAACTTATTTTGACTTCAACTACTTTTTTTTCCCCAAAAATATGTTATATTAGCAGCAAATGTGAATATGGCCTGAAGCTGTAATTAGAATCATAGCTTCTATGTAAATAACCTACTTATACTAATGAGTAAATAATAATAGATTGATACTTACCAAAAAAACATCGCAATAAATATTCAAAAATTTTAAACTTTTTAAACGTATTTTGTTAGATATAATAGAAATAAATAATTTTTTAGATTGTTAAAATAAATAAGAAAGATTTTATTGATTTTGTAAACTGAAAATGATCTTTCTAATGATAATATATAATCTTTTTGTTTTGATTGCGATCTCATTTTTTTAATATAGCAACAGAAAACCATTAACACAGTGCAAGACTGAAAGTGGTGCTAGTTGTACATCACATCATGAATCTGATTTCTTACTAGTTCACAAACAAACACATATTGTCAAATAACGGTAATGATTAAAATATGTATGAAAAAATGTAAAATTAAATACTGTAGTTAATAAAAAAAAGTTTGTCTTGTATCAATTTTTTTCAAATATTTGAAATTTTTTATTAGTCATACTTTATTTTCTTATTTTTTTAATGTGAATTTTAAAGTAATTTTTCATTGTTGCTTTGCTTTTATGCGATTTCTGAAAATTACAGAACCTATTCCCCATTTTTCAAGATAAGTTAAATCTATTTTTGTGTGCGTTTTCTGAGGAACCTATCTACCACATAAAACAAGACCCAGGTGTATATATATATATATTTGTGACAGATGAATTATTACTGGGTTAGGATGGACAGAAAAATACATTGGATCAAATAACTAAATTTTCTTTAAAGATATGTATGACTTACATTTATATTTTGATCAGATATCACTTGTAGAAAGACAACCACCCCAGTGATTAATTCCTTCTAATTGCCATTTATTTTGAACTTTGTATATTGACAGATGATATGTAGATGTTGCACTTCATTGTAAAATTCACAAAACAATTGATTTTATAACTATTAAAACACTGCCAATATTTATAATAAAAATATTGGACATTTTCAAGTTTGAACCCTTACAATGTTTTTATAAAATTGATTACTTCTATGCCTACTTTTGCAAGAACTTTAAATATAGATTTTATAAATGGATAATAAAAAAAATATTTCTGCATATATTTGCATATAATTACATTGACAATCTATAAGACTATGATTATGGAGTAATGAAACTCTGAAAGCGCTCAGCCTAAATAAATTATGTGGAATAGTTTCACCTTCAATGCATTAGTGTATTATTAATTATAAACACAATTGTTTTTTATCTATTAGTCAATGATAACATGAATTTTAGAAAGTTTGACTACTATACATATATGTTACATTTTATCATGTGATATGTTTTCAAATAATTTGGAAATGTTGAGTTTTACTGCAAAATTTATAAAAAACAATTTTTAATATTAAAATAGAAGTATATTTTATATACTTGGAGTTTAGATGTAATATAAAGGATTTGAACACAGACTTTCAAGCTCCCTGGAGCTATAATATACATTTTCTATACTATACTATTCTTATTGTGGATAACCAATCAAAAGGTTACAGTATATAGTGAAATATCACTACATACATTCCATTATCATCATTTTCCTACATATTTATGCTGTTCTTTTTGATCCTGAAATTAGCCTTTTTTAACAAAGCTTTTTTTTTGCCTTTGTTGTTCCATGAGTTCTTATTTTATCACATTGATCACTAACAAATCATGGTTGCCATACAAAATTTTGCAATTAGATTTCTTTTTTCCATATGAAATGACATATAGAATTCTTTATGCTATTGAGATTTTTTTTTTCATTTTACAACACTAATATTCAAAGACATGCTTGATCCGGGATGGCGGTGAACATGTTATTTTTGAGTTTTAGTTTATTTCAAGAAGTTGTGCACATATTATATTATAATATTTATTCTTATCATATAATACTAAATCATCCATGTACTATTGTTACACAATGCTTTATTTGCCACCCTCTTTTAAAGTTTATAGTTTCAATTGCCCCAGCAATCTTCTTCAGAACTTTATATCTCCTAACTTCAACCATAAACTATAAAAGAAGGTGGTAAATAAAGCATTGTGTAACAGTAGTAAAGTGCATGAATGCTTAAGTATTGTATGATATATATTTGGTAATGTAATAAGAAAGATTAGTTAATATTTATTCCTGTTATTATTTTGTTTCTGTTACAACACAGTATTTGTATATTTAAATTAAAGAAAATATTAAAACTGATGTCTTACCAAACATTGTTGAGAATAATGAATCACAACACAAGTAAAAGCTTTCAAAGAATATATCCATTATATTGCATTACATCTTTTATGCACACATCAGAACAATAATTGAATTATTCTATTTAAAAAATCTTTTGATTTTTTAAAGTAAATAGTGTTTAAAGGTATATAAAATCTTGAATCATGACATTAAAGCTCTTTTCAAAAATATTTTGGTATTTTTAAAATTAATATCAAGCTTAATATTAATACAAGTAAATACAAAGATGCACAATCTAGAAAATCAAATTATTATACAAAAATTAATATTAACTCTAGTTTTTGAAATATTGTATGTAAATACTCTATTGAAATTATAATTATATGTAGTAGGACATGCTACAATGAACTAATTGGTTCCAATAGGCCACTTGTTATAGTTGTCATCCAAAATAACTATTTAGTAAAAAAAATTATAATACATCAAAAATATATATGTACAAATAATATAAAAGTAATTACTATACATATTCTATAATTCGATTTTAGTGATAAGTAAAATAAAACTTTTAAACATATAAAATAAAAGCATAAAAGACTTATCATAATAAAAATTCATAGATTATTGATTAAGAAATATTATCAGAAAATTTAAATCAATCTTCAAAAACAAAATTACTTTATGCTAGTAAAAGTGACTTTACCATGGCTTTTTTCCTTGGGGATTTTTTTGTGATGGTCTTAATCAACTTTCAAACTAAACTTTTCAAAAAGACCGGAAAACATATTATGTAAGCAATATTCACTAATGGGCCTGCCATAGAATTTTCATTTAATTAGTTTTACAGTCTTTTCATTGGGATTTTTTTTCTTGGTGGTATGTTTTAACTGTTTCTGCCACATAATGAAAAATAAAATCAGTCTCCTAAAAACAAAATAAATTTATGCTAATAAAAAATCATTTTACTTCTGCATTCTCAGTTATCCTTTTTTCTTTTTTGATGGAGTTAATCAGATTTTTAATGCAGCTTTTCAGTAAGATTATGAAATTATTTACAGTATTTTCGTTCATTAATATTTTTACAGTTATTGTGACTTGGAAATATTTTTTTCATTATTATGCTAAACAGTTTTTCCAGATTATGAGTCTTTTATATATTTATAATTATAATAATAAAAAATATATTTTGACTATATAAGGTATAAACGACTAGGTAATTAAACTAAAGTTTTAATTTAAGCATGGATTGTTATAAATTATAAAATACACAGAGGCTAAACTCTCCATACAGTAGTGCCACCAGTGCAAGCCAGAGTAATCAATGGATGCAAGGTTTGTGCATAAAATCCCTATCTAGTGATAATCAGCCAATATCGCCAGACAAGTTTCCAGTTGTGGTTTTCATCAGTGAAAAGCCTTGGATCTGAGATCATTCCACTAGATCTTAGGATCTAATGCAACCCTCCGGCAGACACCTCTTGCCTTATTAGCTAACTATAAAGCTTTTAGTCCATAATGAAAACACGATATTTTGTATTCAAATTTATCAACTTGTATAGATCTGAACTCAGTTCAGAATTCATACCTTTTGATGTCTTTGGTTCTTTAATAACCAGAGTCACCATAATCCTATTGGGCAGGATTGGTTTTAAACCACTAAACATCACATTATCACTATTTTTTATGCTTACACAAATTGTTTACATAGAGGTTAAATTCTCCATTGATTATTCTGGCTTGCACTGGTGGCAATACTGTATGAAGAGTTTACCCTCAGTGTAAAGTTTCTGTAAGCACAAAAAATGGTGATCATGCGATGTTTACTGGTTTAAAATTATAAAATCTGAATTATACTTAAAACTAATAAGGTAGCTTGTACTTTAGGGGCCATTCAGTAAATAAAATCATGAAATTGTTCTTATCTTTAATTTTTAATGTTTACATGTTGCTACTGGATTTTGTTTAATAAATCAAATTGAGAATTTGAAATAATAGATATGTCTGTATTCTTATAAACATGCATATAATAGTTATAAATTATTAACTAAAGTAATAACAGTTTGTTATTAAGAATTTTTTTTCTTATCTGAAGAAAACAAAGAAAAATATTTATTTTCTATTTTGTTTTAATCAGTCTATGATTAAAAATTAGATTTTAAATTTTCTTTTATCAGAAAAAGAAATGCAATTTAAAATGAAAATAAAGTAAAAAATAAGGAACTTGTTGTTCACAAAAAAAAAAAAAATAGCAAGTAAGGATTAGATAATTTGTCTAACATTTTTTTTGTCATCTTTTGTTATTGGTTAATTAAATAAAAAAACTTTTCTGGCAGTTAGATCAAAAACAAATGGATGAGCTGGGTTCCTGAATATTCTTTTTCATGTGACTTAAGATAAGCTAGTGACATAAAAAATAATTTTTCATGTTAGTAGAGAGAGAAGTTAATTGGAATAGAGCTGATAATCACTTTTGAAAATGTTTTGTTCCGGACAGAGTAATTTCCCACAGAAAAAATTGCAAGTCATATTTAGGAACATTGACATGACTTTTTTAAAAAAAATTAAATAAAGATCTGAGCTGAAGCCAGTCTGAGAAAAAGTTTTGATCTTGAAGCTAAAAACTAAGTGTAGTAATTAATTTCAGACAATTAAATTTATTTCTTGGAGTTTGTATTATTTAAAGATCACAATGCAGATGCATAAGTAGGTCAAAACCGGCAATATGGAATAAGTATATTATAATAAGCATCATCATGTGATGTGTTACTAAATGCCTGTTAAAAAATAACTAGCTGTATATGGGAAAATGATGAAGAAAGTTTAATGTGGAAGAAAATTCATGAATCCTTAAAAGCCCTGTCATTTTTTTATGGTGCACATGAAGACGTTTGAAGCCCTAAGCCTGTCCTCTGTAAGAAGAAAAAGTATTAAGAAAAGTGGAATGAAACACCTATTATTTTTTCTTCCTTTTCTAAAATGGATACCTCCGGATGTATATTTACCATTGTTGTTTTAAATATAAAAGAAAATCTTACAAATCTGGGAAGTAAGGTTGTTTGTTTATTTATGTTTTTTTATATACATTGGTAAATAGCAAATTTGAATTAATTTAGATTATGTATATATGTATCTTTGAACATATGAGTAAGTGTAGATTTATACTTGTTAATTTTAAGTAAAATATGTTTAAGCTCTTAGTGTGGTTTAATGAGATATATGTTTGATAGGGAAATTTAAATAGTTTGATTTTTTTCCTTTCTTCAAATTGTGTTATCAGGTAAATGTGAAATAAAAATGAGTACGGGTCTTTCATTTATAGTAGAAGAATACAGATTATTCTTTCCTGGAGAAATGTTTTCTCTTGAAAGTGATACAAAAAGCAAGTTTGTATTAAGTTTTTAAAAAATACTCTAGGATTAACTTTGAGAAAAGTATAAAGATAGTATAGAAAACGATCAGGAAGAATAGCTAATAATAATTAGTTAGATCATGTGATTATAGTATTGGCTTGAATTAATCCCTGTGTGATGTAAGAACTTGATATTGTTTTCTGATTTGTGTGAATCATGTGTGAGGCTGATAATTTATCAAAATCATATGAATAAAATAAAAAGATTGTTTTTGTTAGATAATAATTTTATTATATTAAATAGATGTTCTAGTTGTTACATATCATAGGTCAAGCGTGATCTGTACAATATATATATATCATTCTTGTTCTGCACTCTCTCTGAAAAAAGGTAAATTGAAGTTTCACTGTAAATATTTGTTAATATATATATATATAAAAGATGAGAAGCTTTGACCCGTCGGTAACTCCATTTCTCCCAAGCTATGAATCCGGTCCTTGGACATCTTCATATATATATATAAAGGCGTCAGGTATTTTCTCTTGTACCATTTATCATAAAAAATAAAATAAATAAACTTGATAGAGCTATTACTCTTTATATATTACATATTGGTAATGCAAGCTATATAGGTCATGTGAATGTGACAGATTTTGACTTTTATATATATATATAATGGCTCTATATAAAACGTCTATTTAAACATGGACATAATCAAATATTGAATTGAGATTTTAAGTAAAATATTTATTTTCCCAATTACATCTTTTTTTATTATCTTTCCAACCTTTATAATGGATCTAATTCAATTTATCAGAGGTACAATATTCCAACAAATCTATATTGTGTGGTCTATCTGACTATAGATTTAATCTATAATGCTTAGGGCATTTATTTGTTTTTATAGTGATTTTAGCAGATACATGTATAATAGCAAAAATAAAACTCAAACTTAACTTCATTTTATTGTTATCATGGATTTTAAAAAAATAGACACACACATTTTTTTTATAGAAAGAAACAGTAAATTTATGGGCAAGATATATGTGGGAACTTTTAAACTTTATTTAAACTATTCAAATACAACTTGTCAATAATAACTTATAAATAGACAACACAGGTTAGTAATGACACAATATTTTAAGTAGTATTATTCTCCACTCTTCTTCAGGTGTTGATGGCCTTATCAATGACAGTATTAGCATAAAAGTCGAACTTGCACCTTTAGATTCTTAAAATATCAAATTTAAGGTAAACGCTCTAATCAACTGAACTATTCTGTGACTTTCATAGAATAGATCAGTTGGTTAGAGCATTTGACTTAAATTTAATATTCAAAAATCTAAAAGTACAACTTTGACTCTTATGCTAATACTATCATTGGTCAGGACAGCAACACCTGAAGAAGAGTGGAGAATAATACTACTCAAAATGTTGTATCATTACTAATCTGTGTTGCTTATTTGTATGTTATTACTAACAAGTTGTTTGTATTTGAAAAGTTTAAATAAAGTTTAAAACACCTGGAAAGTATTTCAGTTAATAAAGAACATCATATTACATGTATCAAAACATTCTGATTACAACAAAATTGGTGCAAAAAAGGCAATATTAAAATGTTTCATAAAGAGTATAAATAAGCCAGAATTTCTATGAAAGCCAAGTCACATTATTTCTTTAAAAAAGCAGAAAATTTGAAACCCCTTTTTGAAGCATAGTTTGTAAAAGAATGCAGAATCTGTCCAGAACATAAAAATAAATTTAAGAATACAAATACATGGAAAAATTATCATATGTAGAATAGTCATTAATAATAATGATATTTATTTATAATTCACACACAAAAAAATATTGTTCTCACGTAAAAAAAAAAAAGTTGAAATTGCTCTATCAGTTGAAAAGGTTATCCACTCTAATGATTAGGGGTAAATTAATTAAATTTTTGATCAAATATAACAAGTTAATTTTTAAGTAGTTAATTTTGTAAGGCCACAAAGAACGTTATAAATATTCAAATTTACCTTTGGCAGAAAAAAAAGGTTTCCCACCCCTGATATATATATATATACAACACATAAAATTGCAAAATGTATGAATTAGAAAAAAGAACGTTTTTTTTTTTTTTTTTAAAAAAAAAAATAATAATAATGAGAAAAAAAAAATTGATATTTTTACTTCATTAAACTTATTTAAAGCTTTATTAAGCAAAATTTTCTATTCTGTCTTTCCCTCTCTCTGTGTGTTAAAAAAAGTGTGGAGAAATTTGAGCAGTTCAGTGAACCAAAGATTGAATAAATTAGATAATAAAATAGAACATATATTTTTTTAATTTTTTTTTCTTTCTTTTTTAAGTTAAAGATGTGAATGCAAATTTCAGGACCCTTTTCTATGTGAAAAGACAAGTTTGTTAAGCATGAGAAAATAACATGCTAATTATAAAAGAAAAGAGAGAATTTGCATATTTCCAATTTTAAATAAAATATAAAATTTGAAAATACAAGCTAAAATTGCAGATATGTGTAATATATATATATAAAATACATATTTTGCGGGTTCATCCGTGTTAAAAACTTTTAATATCAATATACTAACGTTTCGACTTGGTCACACCAAGTCGAAACGTTAGTATATTGATATTAAAAGTTTTTAACACGGATGAACCCGCAAAATATGTATTTTATATATTTAACCCGTGCAAATCTTCGTTTTAACATATATATATATGGTGTGAATGTATATATATAAAAGAAAAATCAGTAGTCCAAGTTGCACCATTTATATGATAAAAAATATATAATTTTTCCAATGTATAAATCACATTATGTTTATACGAGAAAGAACAATGCAGTAAAAGTTTAAATAGCTACAAATAATTTATTGTACAGAAGTGTCATGGATTCCTTTTATCATAATGACAATGAAAATTTTCATTTAAGGATGCTTCATAATCATTTAAAAATATAATGGTATATAGGGAGGCTAATTAATATGTTTTTCACCTTAGTAAAATGATGTGGATTTATTGTAACAATGTTTATAGAATAAATTTGAAATATGAACAAATGAATAATAACTGATTTTCTAAGAAGTAGAAATTGAGAGTGGTTTTTGTGCAAGAGGTATTTACAGTACAAAGATTGCTCAAAAAAATTCTAGAGGCTTTCAATGAGCTTTGAGTGAAATAAAATCTGCAATTAGGACAACTCATGAAGTCTTTCAGAAAAAAAAAAATACTGCAGAAAAAAAGTTACAGATAGCTTCATAATATTTTTAATAAATAGGCTCTGGAATCAGTATACAGTATATATGAAATGTAATTGCCTAGATATTATTTTTATGTTTTAGCTTTCTATTTTTTTTTTCAGGAGTTACAATTATAACCATTTATAGTAATGATTTAATTAATATATATTAGTTTAAGAGACTGCTTACAAAAAAAACACCAATAACTAACTCTCAAAATTATAGTTGAAAGATTACATGCTAAAAAATAAATAATGGCTCAGCAGCTTTGAAAATATGATAGTCCCTCAACAGAGGTGAAGATTATATTATCTCACAACTATATTTCCATTTCACAATCAGTCCATTATTGACACACTTGTAAACAACCTACATGAATGTTCATTTCTAGTTGATAAGTAAATACTTACTAATATAATATTAGTTGGGTTGATTATAAGCCAGCAGCCTAAAAAAAAAATTCCTAAGGCTACTTAGAATGTAAAAAAAATTAAAATTTCTCTACAAGATCCATTTTAACTATTTATATTATATATACCTTTAGAAATAATATTAAAAAATAAAATATTTTTTAAAGCATTTTTAATATTATAAATATAAAAACATAGAAATAAACAGATATAATGCTTACTAAATAAAAAAAATCACTTTCTTAATTTGTTATATAGCAAATTTTGTAACTTTCTTTACAATTAATCCAAATAAAAAATCCTTTTAATAATTTTAATTAGTCATTCATTAGACTAGAGATTATCCAATAATATTTCTGTAGTGTAAATTTCACTACACCATTCTTTTCCATAATTATGATTATACTTTTCCACAAGGTGTTAAAAGTGGATAGAAACCAGTCACTATTTTGCATGAGAGTGGTGTAGTGAAATTACACTACAGAAAAAAATCATTTTCTCTGCCTTCCTTATATTCCAGTGCAATATATTTTCCTGACTTTTCACCCATTGACAAAAACTATATATATAAAAGATAGTCTTCAGCTAATTATTGTAAAAGTAAATGTTTTTAAACTAGTTCCTAGATAATATGTAGTAAAGCAACAAGCTCTGAAGTGCAGCAGTCATACAATTGAAAAGCTAAATTAAAAATAACAAGTAAAAACATATGAGATGACTAAAAATAGTTCCCCATTATTGTATACTTTCATTCCCACATGTGAGGAACTATTATGTCAGGATACACAGTAATGATTATTACCATTTTGTATTCTCTACAACATTAATAAAAAATAATTAAATAGTTTTTATAAGAAACACATGCCATTTATCAATGGTCACCTTAAAATAATGATGAGTTCATAGGATAGTGACTTCATGAAGAGAACATTGCAAATTAATATAAGATTCATACTAAAAGAATATAATACAAAATTTTTCCATTATATACAATATGTTTATACACCAAAATATGATTACTATATTTAATTCAGTATCCTTGACAGTTGTAGATTAATTTCTGACACATTCAAGATAAGTAAGACTTTCACGGCAAATGACAAAAAATATGTTTCCACTGTAAAAAATAATGAAAAATATATTTTGATGATATACAGTAACAAAGTGCATTGTTAAAAAATTTTAAAATGTGAACATTAGCTATAATATATTGACTCAATCAATTTTTGTTTAAAAATTTTTTAAATGCTAATTCTTTCAAGCCAAAACTACTGTCATCATAAATCTAAATTTCTTCCACTAAAGTTTTAGAAAAGGAAAAATATTTCATGCATTATGTAATTAATAATAAAATTTATATGATCAAATAGTATTAAACATAAGGTGAAAATATCACTTACTTGTTTAATTTTTATTGAGTTCATGTAATATCTGAAATAATGATGGCTTTCTTCATGAAATTAAAAAATATCAGAAAAAATACTTAACAAATTTTATTTGAGTATAAACTTTAGTCATGCACAATAAAATGTTTTAATAGTAAATTTTAAAATGTATACACTACCACAAAAATGACTTTTATTTAACTAATTTTCTAACTAGAAATTTTATCAGCAAAAAAACAAAAACAAAAAAGATTTAAAAACATATTATTAAAATTATAGCAATCAACTATACATTACATTTTTGGCTTAACTTTTATTAATTTATAACTGAATTTGTATTTAAAAAATAATATTGCAAACCATTGCTTTAAAAAAAAATAAGAATAATCAAAGTTTTATTGCTTAGATAATTACAAAAATAAAAAAATCTTTGAAAATAAAAAATAAAATGTTTGGAAAATAAATTTTAAAAATTGCATTCTTTTAAGTTAATTTTCTTTTTCTACACGATTGATTCATTTTAACTTAAATTGTTTCAGAGAATATCATTCTTGTCTAGCTAAAACTCAAAATGGCAGATTGTATACTAACAAGATATTGTTTTTAAAGAAAAAAAATACATCAATTAAAATATATTATACAAAATATTTACTCTTAGATTAGTATTTTTTTTAAAAAATATATATATATTTCATAAAATATTTGTTCATTAATTATCACTTTTTTCAATTTTAAGCTTTATTTTTTTTTAATTAGCTTTTTCAGATTTTGTATATACATTAAATTACATGTTTTACCAATTTAAAAAAAACTTTAGAATTGCTTGCTTTTTATAAATTTTTTTTTTTTATCATTTTACTAGGTATTGGAAGAAATCAATTAAACATGCTATTTAACACAAACTTGTAAAGTTAAATTGCTTTTTCCCCCAACTTCTTTTGCTAGCTTTAGAATTATCAGTTATTCAAAATATTTTTTAAATCTAATATTTTATGATAGGATAAAAAATGTTCCTCTTCTATATCTATCAGTTAACAGCTGTTCTCAAAATAAACTTTGCATAAACATTAAAATCACAAAATAATTACACAATACAATGTTTTCATCATTATTAATTTAAAAAAATTAGAAAAATATGATTTTTAAAATACCTTGGAAATGCATATAATCTATCCATTCCCCTTTCTGGAAAGATTTTATTATCATAATATTTTAGTAAATATAATTTGTATTAATTAAATATAAAAATAAGTTTACTTTTTCATTTTTAAATAGATATTAATTGTATTATGTAGCAAAAGAAAGAAAACATTGCACCCAACAAACAATTTATAAACTTAAAAACTATAAAAAAGCAATTTGAGTTGTATTTTTATATAATAATATTTTAAATAAATCTTATTCATGATGGGTTTATACACACACACACACTTATATATACATATATATATATATATATATATATATTGTACCTTGCCAGCTGGGAGGAAGGTCCCTAGAAGATATGGCAAGTCCCTATCTTTAGGCTCTATTAGGACTCTGTCTATTACCATTTAATAGACTTACCATTTTTCAACCATATTTAATCAATTATAACAATTGTGATTAGATAGTACAGTTATTCTATCTGGGTCCACTTTAACACTATTAAATATTTCTAAATAAGGTGTAACTAACCATAACACTTGTGAGACTCATCTTATCCTAATAACAGATTACATCCCCTTAACATTAAATAAATACAAAAGTATTTATCCAATGGCATGAGAATACCTAGGCACTCCTCCTTATTCAGTATCTACATACTCTCATGACTAACAATAATTATTAAATTAATTTGATAAAACATCTATAATTATTGACTTTCAATTAGCTAATGAAGGCCTTATACTATTATGTTATTGTATGTTGAACATGTTTTTTCTATAGGATTGTAATTAGCAATAATCAAGGAGATTTCAGGATAATCATAGATTTTAATTAATTCTTCATACTACCCACAAAATATCAAGAGGGATTTTACTGAATTCTATGGGTAGGGCATCAATCAATAAAAGACTTATTATCTGAATTTATAATCAAAATTGTACTACTATTTTTATTTATGTTCCCTAATACTTTCAATAAGTAATTCATAATTTAATTCCTCATAAACAAGCATACTTTAATAATTTATAATATTAACAATGACTTATGTGATCAAGTCAGCTTGCAGTAAGTTAAAATCTCTTTTAAGAAGTGTGTTCTGAAATAATGATTATATTGGTCTATGCTAGATTCATTTCTTATGGCAATCTCAAACAGTACACTTTGAATTCATAGCAATGACTCTCACAAAAGAAATGCAACATTTAACATTAAGTAACTGTCAAAACAACAACTTTAATCACATTATTTACAAAATATAATAAACATTTTAACTAATAAGCAATTTGAAATAATAATAGTAATGAAATTATATACGCTCATAACGTAGTAACATTACAAACAATTACAAACTAATTAATAATTTGGATATTTACATTAAACAAAAAATAATAATACCTTTCCCTAGGATATTTACCTTTATATATTTTTTGTTCTAGATATCACAATTCACGTATTTCCATTAGATAATCCTTTCTTCTTTATTTCTTTCCCCTTACAGTTATTAACCCCTTATAGGTTTTCAATTAAAGACAAAATGAAAAATGAATTATTATGTTCAGGCTTTAATACAATACTCTTATTATAATATGGTGAAATGCCACCTTTTGTTTATTTTTTTAGATTCCGTGATGTTCATTCTTTGATCTTTATTTATTTATTAAATTTTTTTTTCAAAAAATATTATTATAATAACTATAAAATCATTAATTAATTTTCGATCTCAAACTCCATCTTCCTATAATTTTATTCTCAACCTACAGACTAAAATTTAACCAATTAGAATTTTATGCTATGTATTATTAAGTAATGAACATTTATAACTTCCTGCAATAATTTTCATCTACAATTTATGAGGTCCAGCTAAATGTTAATAGACTACCCTTTGGTGTATCTTAAATACAATACTTACCTTTGCTTTAGCCAACAACTTAATTATGACCTTCGTATATCTAACTTATACTTGTTTATTATCCTTCCTATAACTATTTGCTTATCGAAATTACAAAATAAAATTACTTTGTTCTTCGTAAAACATAAAATTACTTTGTTCTTCGTAAAACATAAGATCAAATTTAAAGTATCATCGTTTCTCCTTATCAATATTATACATTTAAACACAAACCCTTTCCTTATTCAGAGCATATACATTGTTAATGACTTTTATGCTATATTTCGTTAACTATGACATCAATCATATTTATTTATTTTAATTCTCTAACAATATTTGTGAACCCACACAAAAAGAATACCTTTTAAAATAATTAATGACCTAAATAATGAATCTAAATCAATTATTAATCTCATTATCTATGGTTCTATTCCCCTCTCCCTTTATTGTAATAACAACTATTTCTATGCTTAACATATAAAATTAACATATATACAATTATTATGTGCAAGTATTTTTTTTTCTAAAATACAAGTTCCTAAAACAAAATCTTGAACTTTTACTCCCTTTTGTTCTTCGAAGATTATAACAATTATAAAATTTGCATGACATTGCGATTGACAATGTATTATTTAGTAATTAAGGATGATCTGTGGCTTGCCTTATCCATTAGGTTTTAAATGCTCACTGCACTAATAATAATTTAGCATTCCACTGATTCTTTGCAAAATTTTGACTAATATTATTATTAAGAAAAGCATTCCCATTTTTTTTTCATAATAGTATCTTCCACACATGTTTTGTACTTCTCAATGCAACAATGTTTATTCCATCTTTCCTTCAACAATTGATTCTCAGTACAAATTTATCCTTTATTAAATATTTTTTAGGATGGTTTTACTTTTGTACACTTATTTTATACATTTTATCCATTCCAGATGAGATACTTTCATCTATGCTAGCAGTATGCTTATAATTTTCATCTAACACATATATTACTCAGTACAATTTTCTTTTCAAACGCTATATAAAAGCAATATTCCAACTAGTACTGTTCCATGTTAATTATTTCTTCATTCTAAACTTCATTCAATCAGGCATTTAGATTTATCTTTAATTATGATATATACTTTTCCATTCATGCTCCGTTTAATTCTTAGCTATTACTAATTTAATTCTATAGACTTTTGAAAATGCATACTTAGCTCTGTCAAAAAAAAATTACATTTTCTTTTATTTGTCCTTAGCTGGTAACTTATCCACATCCATTTATTTTGATGAATCTGAAGCATGATTACTTCATTTAGTTTATTTATTAAGTCTGGTCTAAATACAGCACTATCAATGTTTTCCTTCAGTGAGTGTATTCCTTTATAACACATTGATATGCTTGTACGATTCATTTTATATTATTTTTCAATATAACGATTTGAAGAGATTATCAAGAACCATTAATTGCTGATTTGCCATAGAGATCAATTCAAATTATCGATCATTTTAACTTTATAACTTGTATCCTTTAATTTATCATGGAGTTAAAATCCATTTTTTTGGTTGAAAAATAATACTATTTCAGAAGTTTTGAGCAAACTTTTAAGATAAAACAATCAAAACTAGTTACTTGTCTTTATGATCTGTACTCTCCTCAATTCATTCTCTCTCCAATTTTATTGAAATAATCATCTGTGTATAGTTTATTGGTTAATTCCCCCTTTCTTGCTTTCAAAACATTTACTTACTTGCAAGTATTTGATTTATTTTTAAAAATGAAAATTTTCCGTTTTGAAATATTTTTCAATAAAAATAATATTTTTTTTTAGAAACTGAATAAAATACAATTTACTTTCTTGATTTAGATCATTTGGGATTTATTTTATACAAATAAATTCAATATTACTTTTTATGATTTTTAATCATGAAATTTGCGGAATAAATCTTAGTTATTCATTTTTAAACAAGATTTAATAATTAATTAGAAACAATAATTGCTTTTTATAATATTAAATGTGCACAGACAATATTTGTTTAGAAGATAAAATTTGAACTTCACTATATTTTTAAATGATATCAACTGTTTACTTATTTGTAGCTATAATAAATTTATAATATTTTATGTACATTTGTAACCAACTAGTTTACCCAGCATTTATATCTTTTATATGACTTGAAATTGACCAAACCTAAATTCAAACCTTAGGATAATTAAAATGACAATTATTTTTCCTAGCTTAATAAGTATCTATCTTTTTGATTTAATCAAATTTTCTTCCCAATTTGTTTCATGAAAGGGATGTACCAATAAAAGTGCACTATATATATATATATTGTTTCTTTAGTTTGATTTTCAATTGAGAAGGTCTATTTGTTAAGAGATGAAACCATGGTCATGTAAGGATTTTGGTAGAATTTGAATTTTTACCTAGTATTGTATTATTTTATGGTTTTATATTTTAATTATTACTAGCATAGGGTTAGGCGGTTTTGAATATATATATACACACATACGTATATAAATTTACATATATAAAGTTCACTGGCGTAAAAATCAAAATATACAAACTGATAAAAGACATTACAGAAAATAGTAATAGATATAAACAATTTTCCTTATACTGACATAGAAAAGCATTGACATTACAATATCCTATTCAAAAATTACATATACTCAATTCAAGTTAAACTCTTTCAACACAGACACAAAAAAAAAAAACTTCAAAAATATCAATAAAAATTTTAAGCAACTTTTTTTTTTTTTTAGAAATTATTCTGTAATTAGAAATACATAATTTAACATAAATGAAAACTTGACGTGATTATTAAAATTTATAAACAAGTAAATACCAAAACACTTTGCATTTTTGTAAACAATTGGGAATTAAAGCTCAAAATTGATTAGTAATAACATTTAAATACCTATAATTCATTTTATCATGTGATGCACTGATAATAACACCTGCTGGAATCAAAATGTCTCTCGGATTTAATCAGAAACAAAAAAAAAAAATTAAAATCCATTAGTTAGAATAGAGTTCACTTAATTCCAGAGACAGAGGCAGTATTAATTGCAATAAGGAGTTAAATTCTGGGAAATGATATTTTTCTTTGAAGGTAATTCTCCATTTGCTATATAAAAAACAATAAATTGGAAAGATACTGGCAGAAACAAAGCCAGATTAGAAAAATCAAATCAATATTTAACTGTAAAAAAAAAAAAAAAAGCTTGACTTTAACTTTTAAAGACTAGATTAATTAATGCAAAGACAGAGAATTGGACTAGACTGATTATAAGATCTGCCTTTTACAAAATGACATATAATAGTACTAATTAATCAGTAAAAAATAAACCAAAGCACACGTATTTTTAATCACAAAATATTGTAAATTAATTATATAATTTGTCATATAAACTAATCAACTAAAAAAACAAACAAACTAGAATTAGCATCATCCATATATAACTCTATTTACTGACTCAAGACATATGCATAATTTCTTTCATTCTTTTATAATAGAAAATAGATTTCATCTAGCAAGCTTAAAGTCTGTGCATAAATGAGTGTGTGACTATAGATATAACATCAACAACTACTGCACATGAATAATAAAAAACACACACTCAAATTCCACAAAAAAAAGTGGAAAGGTAAAAAGGAAAAAAAAAAAAAGTTATATAATGCATATCAAACTAATCCATAAATCAAAAAATGTAGTGACAAATGTTACATGATGGTATTTTAGACCGATTATTTGATGTCTTCAGGCACAGTCATTTAACCTTTTCTGTAATAAACCTTTTCTCTAAAAGACCTCAAAATCTGTCTAATTTTATTCTTACTACATTCACTACATTCTAGTAAATACCATCCAGCTTAATGAAACCAACTAATATTGTAGCTCATTTGTTTCTCCAAGATAATCTTTATAAAGAAGACAGGATTTGTCTCTACTGCAAAAACTATGCTCAAGTTCACCTTAAAATACTTTTTGAATAAATCTATTATTTTCACTAAGCTCTCAATTCAACAAAGATATGCCCTTACAATTAAAAATTCAATATCATTCCATCCAACAAACTAAAAAACATACTTGATAAATTACAAGATCTTCACATTGTATTTTCCAAATATTATGGAATTCTTAACTGATTTTTTTACCCAGTGAATTTATATTTAATAAAAGATAATGGCTGCAGAAAAAGTTTGCTGTTAACTGAAAAAAGATCCTTTGATTCAGCTTTCAGGACTTCAATGAACTGAGCAGAACATATTCCTAATGTCTACTCCACCACAATTTAATATCATTGCAGCTGCTATTATTATGTAATAGACTTCTCACCAACATTCAACAGCCAGCATAGTGAGTTTACTGGATTTTTACTTCAGAGTTTAAAATCAAGAAACATCGAGGAATTTTTTCTCATTTGCCAGACTCAATTGTGGTTGCTTGAATAAACTTTATATATATATAATAAATTAAATTTGATGTCTGTATTCTTTCCAAAATATATGTAATATTCAAATCAATATATATATATATTAAAATATAATAAAATTCACATAAATTATAGTTATTTTATTAGAAGTACTTTCAACTACACATCTTGTAGTCTTTATCAACTATATAACAGTGAATAATCAAAACAAGACATCCTTTTACAATACCTATAGTTCAATTTAGTTTAGTTCTCCTACAAACCTGTTATTTTAACATTTGATGACTGTCGATTCATTAACATTTGACAATTCTTGAAATCAACACAGCCTCTTTTATTTTATATTTATTGTGGCAACATTCAATTTGCATAATTTTTATATTTTTATGGGTATTGTGAAAGGATTTCTCATTTTGATTATTCAATGTTATATAGTTGATAAAGATTACAAGATATATAGTTGAAAGTACTTCTAATAAAATAACTATAATTTATGTGAATTTTACTGTATTTTAATATATATATATTGATTTGAATATTATATATATATGTATATAATTTGTTACTTTTATATATATATATATATATATATATATATATATATATATATATATATATGTGTGTGTGTGTGTGTGCAATTATTATAAACATTAAATTATAGCCCATATTCCCAGAAAGCTTTAAAGTAACCAGGCAAGGCAGGAATTTGTGGTCAAAATTCAAGTGAAGAATTACCTGACTGCAGATCCATGGTGTCATTCAATGATGACTTTTTATTTAGATACTTACAACTACAGATCACTTTAAAAAAATATTACATGAATTGGAGTAACAATTTTCTGACACTAAATGTGACATTGTTGGATTTTGTGAAGTAAGAAGAAATGGTAAAAAGACAGTTGATTTAAAAAGTGTACATGTATTTTACTATAAAGGTGCAAATAGTAGAAACAAAGCTGAGTGGAATTCATTATAAATAAAAAGTTGAAGAACAACATTATATAGATTGATGATAGACTGTGACAAGATTAGTTATTCAAACTAATGGAACATATCAAATATAGATAATTCAAGTTTATGTCCCTAAAAGTAATTACTGTGATGAAGAAATAGATAATTTTTATATGGATGTATAAAATGATTTTGATCACACCAAACAATATTTTAAAATTGTGATAAAAGATTAATGTTAGAATTGATAAACAATTAAAAGATAAAAGTTCTGCAGATAAATTTAGTTATAGTAATAGAAATGAAAGAGGTCTCAGAATTGTGGAATTTAAAAAAAACCCTGATATTATGAATTCTTTCTTTGGGAAAAATCCTAAATGAAAATGAACAGAGAAGCATCCAAATGAAAGTAAATTTGATTACATTTTACTTAACAGGAAACATGCATTTAGGATTGTAATGTTCTAAATAGATTCAACACAGAAAGAAATTATTGATTAATGAGATATATGTTAATGCACAACAAAAGCTCAAAATTACAAAAAAAAAAACAAAACAAAAACAGTATTAACAAATAGTTGATATTCCTAACCTTCAAAAACACTTCAATGAATTTAATTTAGAACTGGCAAATTCTTTTAAAATATTAACAGACAATGATGATGGTACAGACTTAAATAAAATCAGCAAAAAAATAACTAACACAGTATTAATAACTATATAAAACAAGACACATGCACCTTCTTCTTTATAAAATATGATTTATTATATGAACTATTGTCTAAATGTGCTAAAATGCAGGCAACGATGAAGCTAAGTATAAACTGCAATATTAATTGGCCAAGCACTTTCAAGAAGTTTTATCTTCCCATAATCATAGCAAGTGGGTTGCATGAGCATGATAGAAAATGTATTTAACACATATTTAAATATATGCAAAGTGGATTAGAGAATCCACTTTTTGGAGGGAGAGAAGCATGCTTCATTTCAGTTTATAGTAATATTCATTAAGGCTGTTTATAGTGTAGATGTTGTTAGTTTCACTATTGCCTGCATTTTAGCACATTTAAACGCATTATTTATTTAATTGGGAAGTTTATTTTTTTATTATATGAACTATTGGAAATAATAATTGAAAGTTTGCTAATCTTTCACATGTGCTAAGACAGCCAATCAGATTTTAAACAGCTGTCTTAAGAATGATCAGGCTTTGACACATGACAGAGATTTTGACAAGAAAAGGATGATACCACCTTTTCTCAACTTAATTTTTAAATATATAAGCCTGATCATTCTTAAGACAGCTGTTTAAAATCTGATTGGCTGTCTTAGCGCATGTGAAAGATAGCAAACTTTCAATTATTATTTCCAATTTAACAACATGTGATTTACACAAATATTGTATGAACTATTATAAATTACAACAATACTCAATTTCGACTTTATTCGTTTCTAGACTTTCTCAAGAAACAATAAAAAATATATAAATAAAATAATAAATATAAATACAAATATTACACAATAATTATTTAATTATTGATTAAATCAACATATTATTTTCCTTTTTCAATTAACAACCTATTTATTAAAGGT
This sequence comes from Epiperipatus broadwayi, assembly GCA_028023455.1. Taxonomy (NCBI): domain Eukaryota; kingdom Metazoa; phylum Onychophora; class Udeonychophora; order Euonychophora; family Peripatidae; genus Epiperipatus; species Epiperipatus broadwayi. Next base: position 864,256 of record JAQFVV010000056.1, on the reverse strand, counting down.
TTCATTTAATTTATATAAATATCCTCATTTATAATTCTTTGGTAATATGATCTAGTACATTCCAATGATTCGATTTTAAAGTCTTTATGTTTAAATTGTTACATATGTTCATAATCTGCAAATATTTATCACTTAAATGTTGTTTTAATATTGTAACTAATTTATTTTTTGTAATTTCAACATATGACGCTTCTTAATTATTCTTAATACAATCTAAACATTTTATAATATAAACCGAATTCATAACTTCTAAATCATTATAATCATTACCATTATTAATCAATAAATTAATTTTTTTTTCTTTTTATATACAGGGCAAATAATAACATTATATTTTTTATTAATCATACTAAATATTTTTTTAATTTTAACAAACCTTTTGAATATAAATTATCTTATTATTTTTAATTAATTTTATTCTATTATTCATTATTCAATATTTTTATTACATAACAAATCATTAATAATATATTTAGAATAATCATTTATAAACATTCACATTTTATCATATCAATTTCACCTTTTAATAAATCTTCATTTGAACAATTTATATTGCTTTATAAATTCTATTATTAATAACATTTATTTTACAATTATTATCAATATCTGAATATCAATTATTTAATAGACTATAGAATGCTTTTTTCCCCTCAATAAACAGTAGTTTCAATTACTATTCTATTATTATTATTAGTTATTTTTTTAATTCTAACATTTATATATTCAGTAATATTAACATTTTCTTTTTCCAAAGTAAATTTAATTTTATCCTCTTTATTATTAATATATTTTAAAAAAATATCTGTTTTCGTCTTATTTCCATTAAACATCAAAAACTAATCATCTACATATCTCACATAAAAAAATTGGCCTATTATTATTACAAACAAAAAATTCTCTTTCAAAATTATACATATATACCATCGCTAAAAATCCACTTAAACTATTTCCCATATTTAAATCCTCTTCTTGTTTATAAAAACTATTTCTACATTTAAAAACATACTTATAACAAATCACCAACATTTCATACAACTGAAAGCTTTCTATTTTTAATTTAATTTCATTATCCTGTATATATAATTCCATAACCTTATTAATAACAACTTCCAAATAAATATTAGTATATATATTAACAATATCTAATTTTACAAAAGACACATTCTTAAAATCTTTATTTTCCAAAAAAATATTTAATTTATTAACAAAGTGTCTAGAATTATTAAGACTGTTTTAATCTTATAAAGTTATATATCTTTTAAAAACCTTTCTATAAATCCATTTCAAAATATTTTCATAATTCCTATTACAACTACTAATAATTGGCCTCATTGGAGCTACAAGAACAGCTAATATAAGAAGGTAGTAACTTACCATTATATTATGAAACAACACAATGTATGAAGAAAACATAAAATATAAAAATTTTTAAAAGTGATTCATTAAGAAGAATTGAATATCTAGAGTTTTGTAAAATGATATGAAAAAGAGTTAATAACAATATAGAAAAATATAATTGTGAAATGGCAAGAAGTCTCAAAAAACAACATCTTGATAATAAATGAAAAGTTATTTTTGTAAAAAGAAGAAAAGATAAAATTATTGGTGTAAAGAGAGATAGGATCATGAAATGTATGGAAGAGTTCATAAAAAAAATGTAATAAAGAGCAACAAAACAAAGAACCCCCTACAGTTATTACATCTTTTGAAATACTCAGCATATTAAGTGAAGAACATTGTCATGCAATAAGATCTGTGAAGAAAAGTACCAGGTAATGATGGAATTATAACTGATATCTTAAAAGAAGCTAGTGAAAAAATAGAAAAATTATTGGCAAAGATATATTCCAATGTCTAAATGATAAAGATGTATCAAATGATTGAAAAATTTAGTACTGATATTTAAGAAAGCTTATTAGAAGATATTAAATATTGACTTACTAGTTTTCTATCACTTCTGTATAATATCTTTATCATGATAATTACAACTTATCTTCAGTGAACTTTGAATTCTAACCAATATAAAAAACAAGCTGTATTAAAAAATTGGTTTAGCAAAAATGGATCACATCCAAGTATTGAGAAAAGTTATACAAAAGATGAATGAATGAGTTGTCATTAAGTTTTGAAATTGTAGATTATGAAAAGGCAATTGATTCTATCAGCATTTCTATAGTGATTAAAGTAACAGATCATTGAGATATAGGTCTAGAATACTGTCACATTCTGAAGAATATTTAACAAAGGTGATACTAGGATAATTAATATTAAGAAGAGTGTATGACAAAGTGATTTTATGTCTCCAAAATCTACAAGAAGTACTTGGTAGATTAAAATATGAAACTAAAAAGTAAAAGTAAATGGAGATTATTTAAATCATATGAATTTTGTAGCTAATGTGGGCGTTTTTGCAAATAATGCTTCAACAATTCAGGATAAGTTGTAAAAGCTATCATATAAGGGTAAGAACAAAGGACTAAAGATAAATGCTAGAAAAAACCTAAAGTATTCAATGGATTTTTTCCAAAGAAAAAATATTGATAATCAGGAATTAGAAGTTAACTATAAATACTTTGATCACAATAATACAGATGAAAACATAGTAGATGAAATTAATCATAGAAATAAACTTGGACAGATTGCTTTTGGTAAAAACTATTTAGTATTAAAATAGGTCTATAAGTATAAAAAGACAAGTTTTTAATAAATATGTTTTATCAATTATTACTTATGAAACTGAAACTTGGACAAATATAAATATAATTCCTAAGAGAAATCAAAAAATGAAATATATAGATGAATGGAAAAAAGGAATCACTGACATCACTGAAATAATTAAGAAACTGAAACAGAACTGAGATGGATATACTGCTAAAAAGATGATAACAGATGAACAGTTGAAATCTTAAATTGGATTTCAGAATATTACAAAAACATAGAAAGAGCCAATATGTAAGCTATATTATGGAGAAGAGAGACTAAGATTCAGAGAAAGTGGACAGAACATGGAAAACTGTTGAAAATGATGATAATGATACTAAACAAGGGATAACAGCCTTATTTATACAACAAATTTAGCTATGATGAAATACCATAATCTTTTAAATGTAAATATGTTATCCAAGGCAGCCTTTCTGTATGGAAATTTCTCTAAATATATAAATTGATCCATATTATTTTGTCCTTTTTAACTTGTTGATTTTATTTGCAATAGAAAATTACTAACTATTCTGTCAAATCCAGATTTTCATTTTGGCCTGCAAAGTTGTAACTGAAAATTATTACACTTATTGTGAATTAAAAAATGTCTAAAAAAATTCAACATATTACATAATATAAAAATAATTTCATTTGTTATGATATGTTATTTTGCATAGGTAAACCTTATTATTTCATGTAAATATAGTCAACATGCATGCACATTATAAATCTATGTTTGATTTATATATTAAATCAAAGCAATATTCATTAGATATATATACAAAAATGGTGATAGTAATTAGGATAATACTGCTTCTGTAGAAAGATATCTCAGGAATCAGCTATATTTTTTCCAGGTCTGTAACCATGTGTAAATAATAACAAACAAATGATTTATTAACCTATTCATTCAGTATTACTGAATTAGTAAATAGAAAAATTTGCACTTAGAATTTTCAGTCTACATTCATCCTTTATTCCATGTCAAACAACTGATACACATGAACACACTCATGTGAAAAAGATGATTCCCAATATGCATATTTCATGAAAAATCAGCACTTATCAGTTGAGCCAGATCATAATGTCCCCCATATATATATATATATATATATATAATCTGTGTTCAGCTTATATTAAGAAAGCAATTCCTTAAACATGTATGGACAGACTCCAATCTTTTCACCCTTCCAACAATTCAATCATCCATTTCATTGAAAACTCAACAAAGAAAGATTCAAAGCCTTGATGGATTTGATATTGTAGTCATACCCATGCAGACATTATGTCATATAACCTCTTTATATTATCAAACCATTATGTATCCATTTATATTAATAGAAGCCAGATGAGCTGGACTTATACTATGATGTAACCTATTTCCAAGGCAATATGTAATTAAGCTATTCATTCAGCATACTAAATGTATACTATTATAAGAGAGATTTGAACATAGGATTTTCAGTCTAAATTCTTTCTCTTCTCCATCTCAAACAACTAATACATATGAAAAAAAAAAAAGTGATTGCCATTGTATGTATTTTGTGCATAACCAACATTCACCAGTTGGACTAGATCATAATCTCCCATAAAGATATACAATCAGTGCTTAGCTTATATTAAATAGTAATTCATTAAACTATAATGGACAGGAACTTAAGATTGTTATTATGACTACATAGATTTGATCACAATATCAAATCCAGCAAGAGCTTTGGATGGGTGAATTGTTGGAAGGGTGAGAAGATTGAAGCATGTCCATTATAGTTTAAGGAATTGCTGTCTTAATATAAGCTGAGCACTGACTGTAATATATGAGTGAGAGATTATGATTTTGTTTAACTGGAGAATGCTGGTTGTGCACAATATATATATATTGTAACATTTTTCACATTTTGGTACATTGTGATAGGCCTTCTTTTACACACTATGAAGTGAAAGTTAATCAAGCTATGACGGCGGAAAATATAAATATTTTGTTCATATTTCTAAAAACATAGCTATATTTCCTGATTAACTGGTCTACTAATTATTATGACATACAATCAGCTTTTTATTTATTTTAATCAGGGTGCCAGAATTCATACACGAATCCACTGAAATCTGTCACACCACACATTGTAAATTAAGAAGAAAATAATTTAATGGATTGGGTTTTTGATTTACCGTAGTTATTTTTCAGAGAATATTACACCCAGGGCTTAGTTAATAAATAAACATATTGGCAAAGGTAATTTACACATTTATCACACAATTAACTAATATTAATAAATTTAATAACTAACATTAATAATGCACAATGAAAAGTTGATAAAAGCAAAATATTTTTTTCAAACAAATAATAATATTTAAAAAATACATTACTAATTAATTGGAAAGACTACATGCATGCTAATCCAGACGTTAAATCAACTAACTAAAACAGTTTAATAATTAAAGTTCACTTCTTAAGTTTCTTCCAGGAAGTTTTTTGAATGATAATTCTGCAAATGTCTCTATTAGTAGTATATTATAAGCTTAATTTAGACAGAATCGGGATATGAATAATCTTACTAGTAAGTTTTGTAGTACATATTTTGAAGAGCTCATTGAAGTTAACTAGTTTCACTCTGACGACATTTTTGTAGGTTCTTGGCCCATCCTAATGGCTAAAATTGATGATTTTTCTGAGTGACCTATATGACTAAAGGTATCTGTACACATCCATTCCACTCCACATGACGATCCCCCTCAGCATATGAATAATGGTAGTCCTGGATATGATTAGTCTGGGATAGGATATTTTTTCTATCTCGGACCTAATGGAAGCTGCTAGTTAAGAAAAAGACACTCCTTTTTAAGTTTTTCTGCCTTTTATATTCGCGATCCATTTTTAGACTTCTCTGCACAACTATTTTCTTTTGTCCTTTTATCAGCATACAAGATAATAATCTTGTATATTCTTTTTTAAATTTAAGTTATAAAGTCTTTTTTTAAACATAATTCTGCCATCTTTAATCGTAGTTAGAAATATTTTACTAATTGAAATCTTGGGTGTCTTTTATTCTTTCCAATTTTAACTTTTATTTTTAACTTTCATTGTATGTTTTAAAAAAATAAATTACATTAATTAAAAAAAAATCTAAAATGGTGCCTCTTTAAACGATCGTTAAATTTGCTTTTTCTTTTAGCTTTTACCAAATGCCAATATATTTGTACCATATATAAATAAATGGTACTATATATATATATATATATTGTACCATATATAAATAAATGGTACTATATATATATATATATATTGGGGATCATTTATCTTTTTCACAGGTATGTAGTCATGTGTACAGGTTGTTTAAGATGGATTAGAGCATAAATATAGACTCAAAATCTTAAGTTCAAATCCCTCTATTTACTATAGTAAACATTCAATATACTGAATAAATAAGTTAATTATATATTGTCTTGGAGATCACAGTATAAATCCAGCCCATCCCTTTCCTATTAATATAAATGGATATGCAATGGTCTGATAATGAGGGGTTAGAGTGACATAATATTATAAACAAATACATAAAACTTTTTTCTTTCCAAAAACTTTATTTCCATATAATTAACTAATGCAAAAACTTTATTTCCATATATTAATTAATGAACATATATATAAATTCACATTATACATTTACTTTACAATATATATTACACCATAATATTACTTTTATACAATGACAAATTAAACAAATACTTTTTTCTTTTAAAATAAATATATTCTCCAAAATTATAAATAAATGCATAAAACTTCTTATTTCTTTCCAAAAACTTTATTTCCATATATTAAATAATGAACATGAGATGTTTTAAAATTGAGCAAGAATTGTTATTTTTAATTTAGATTTAATAATTTTTGTTCATATACTTGATTATTAATTGCATAATTCATGAAATCATTTTTTATAAAATAAGAATTACATTTGCTAAATTACAATATAATGATGTTAATTTTTGCTGCAAGCAAAGTCCTATTCATAAAAATTTTAATTCATAAGTGAGAAAATACAGTGTACAGTTTTTACACTTATGTATATATTTTAAAATCTAATACTATATTAATATATTTGGTTGTTATACATCATCAAAATATAATTTTGATTAATTATACCGAAAAAAAAATATATTTTTTTGCTTTTGTAGTCATTACTAATAAAAATGTCTACTTTGAATATGTCATTAATGAAGTACTGATTATTTTGCAAGGATGCTGGATGAAAATTAAATAAAATACTGTATTGTTCATTAATCATACTTTAGGTTTAAACTCAAAATATTGTATACAGTACCAAAATACTGTGCACTGTATTATGCATTATGAATAAACTCTGTATTGTTATATTTTCAGGATGAATGTCACTATTTTGCTTTTGAATGACACAACTATCCTATAATGTCTTCGTCAGTCTTATCATATGGCTGGCATTTTTTAAAAATGGTCATGAAAAACTTTGAAATACATTTTTAAGATCACTATAGTGAATAATTGACTGTAGAATAAAATAGTGGGTACAAATTGATGATCGCTATTGTGAATCCTTACAAAAATGTCAGTGTTAAGCATTGGTGGTCGAGAGGTCAGTGACAGCTACTTTACAAGCAGTTGTCCTGGGTTGGCGGGTTCGCTTCCTGGCTAATACTATGACACATGGGGAAAAAAATATCAGTGTTAAATGGAGTATGGATTTATTAAGAAAATAAATTATAATCAAAATCTCTAAGAAATAAGATAAATAAAATTCACCACAGACATACATGAGTATATATACGCCAGCAATTTTTATTTGTGTGTGTGTATGTATTTATGTGCCCAGAAATTTTCATATTTGTATTAGTAGAATACCACTTATAAATCTTGATTTTAAATTAAAATACATTAACACTATTAGTCATTTTTGAAAACAAATCATTTAAAATTTATTATTTACTTGAGGAAAACAATTTAAACTTTCAAATTTATAATAATGTTCAGAAAATGATTTCTTATCAATTAAAAACAGACTTTTCTTTTCTTTTTTTTTAAAAAAAAAGTATTGTTCTGCTTAAAATTATTTTATCATATATAACATTTATTTTAAGTTATCTAAAGAATTTTATTTATCTTCATAATTAAATGAACAGCAAGATGAAAACTTACAAATGGCAGATTCATCAAAAGTCATACAATTTCCTATTTTTTTTCATTTCTTTTTCTTAATTGAGGAAAATCTAACTGTTAAATACTAACTGATATAAGTTAATGAATTGAATATACTGTAGTTAATTTAATAAAGAAACTTTTTTTTAAACTGATATATAACTTTTTATGATTATCACATTAATACATACATATTTTGCAAACACATTTGATGCATTACTGGCAAAACAGTCATCATCATATGATCATTAGCTCTCAAAGTCAGAAGTGTTTCGAACACCAGAGCCAAGACACAAGAAGACATCAGATTCATTTAAATATTCTCAATGCAGAGCAAGCAATTAAAGAAATTTTTAATTTTTGAGATGACATTCTTATTACTCTTAACCAGGCAAGTCATGAAAAATACTGTATTATTTATAAGTTGTTATTTTAAAATTCATTTTCACCAATCATGACCACTATTATTAATGGCATAATATTAAGGGTCATTGGAGTTGAAAATACTGATTCTACTTTGAACTAATCATATGAAAAGAATTGGTACATCAGCCTTTATAATTATCTAAATTAATTCTGAGTCACATAGCTATTATAATTAATTACTGGGTTTTAGTTAAGATTTCAAAATACAAATTGAAGCTATGAATCAGCTATTTAACCATTAAAGAAACTACATTAATATGATTATTATTAACCATACTAAGTATAAGTTATCAATAAATGAAGAATTCCCAAATATGGTCAATAATTTTTTCAGTAGCCATTTTTAGCTTAGAAATAACAATAATCCCAAATAACTGGTTAAATAAAATGATGACTAAAAAAATGTCATAACAAAAAAGTGCTCTGATATTGAGGTCTGCATCAGTCTGCATTATTATTTAAGGGTGATATTAAAAAAAAGATTATAAACAAAAGAATATTTATTTCTGTGAAATAATTAATGTTAACAGATGACAAGTTAATGCTCACATGTGGCATTCTACTTTTTCATGCTTTTCTTCCATGTACTTTGAAATGATTTGTTGTTGATAAGTGTCATCATTTATTGCTAACATCAATTTAAATTGCTCAAATCCAATAAAGTAATAATCTATTACAATATATATAATAGAAAATGAGAAAAAATGGAGAAATGAAAATTAATAAAAAAGTGATACCAAGAACATCACATGACTTTCTCATATTCTTACAAAAGCAATAGATGACCTTAGAAAAGAAAGAAGACAAGGAGGAAGAAAACACACTCCTTCCTTATAAATAATTGTTAGGAAAGTTTTAATGTAAACCTCAATATACATTTTAATATAAAAATGAATAATAGCAAAGACTATACCAAACTGTGATAAGTAGTTATGAATGTATATATATATACTGTATATTAAAAAGAGGCTTGAGCTCAGACTTTCAAGCTCCCTACAGTTGTTCACTCCATTTTATACAACAGATACACATGATCATACATGTTAAAAATAAATGATCTCCAATATACATATTTTGTGCTGAACTAGCATCATCAATTTGACCAGATCACCCATCTCCCACACATATATACAATCAGTGCTCAGTTTATATTAAAATAGCAAATCTTTGTACTTTAATGAAAAAACTTCAATCTTCTCCATCCTTCAACTCTTTAGCCATCCATATCATTCAAAACCTGAGGGTAGAACACTCAAAGCCCTTGATAATGCCATTATTATTGTCATACTGATGTTGTCTTTAAGTCAATCTGACCTCTCACATATAAAACCTTAGTATGTCTATTTAATTACAGAAAAGAGAGATAAACAGAATACAGGCTGAATAAAAAGATTTAAATACATGTATATTGTATTGGTTATAAATGATGGAGTGCATAGTTGTAGGAAGCTTGAAAGTTCAAATCCCTGCTAATTACATTAAGGTTAGTATAGACAATATACATTATTTAAATATTATATATTCAGTCTTATTCTGCCCATTCCTTTTCTGTGTAATTAAATGGACATATTAAGGTCCTATATGTAAGAGGTCAGATTGACTTCAAGTCAATATAGGTATGACAAGTAATTTTGGCATTAAAACAATAGTTTTGAGCATTCCATCCTTAGGCTTCCAATTATATGGATGGCTGAAGAGCTGGAGGATGGAGAAGATTGAAGCTTGTCAATTAAAGTATGAAGATTTGCTATCTTAATATAAACTGAGCACTGATTGTATATGTGTGTGGAAGATGGTAATCTGGACCAACAGATAAGTGCTGGTTCAGCATGAAATGCATATATTGGAGATCATTTACCTTTTTGACATGTATCTAGTCACATATATTGATTGTATAAAATGGAGAGAATAGCTGTAGGGAGTTTGAAAATCTGAGTTCAAGCCCCTTCTAATTACATTTAAGTTTAGTATAGGCAACATACATGCATTTAAATATTATATATACATTTCAAATAATTTTAATGGTAAAAGTAATAAAATATATATCTTTATTAATCAATGCTTTTGATTATATTGTAATCCTTATCAACCGTAATTTAATATGGAAGTTTAATATCACACGATTAGCAGAAAATACTGACTTACACAGCTCATAAAAAATCACGATATTAAAACTTCTGTATTAATTTACAATTGATAAAGATTATATCATAACCATTAAAATTATTTGGAACTTACTTAAAGTATAATTATAAGAGATATTTATAGTTTTTTACACATGTATATTTAATACATAGAGATTAATACACCATGGTTTATTAAATAAATAAAATTATCTTAATCCAAAGCACAAAATAATACTTTTTAAGGGAAAAGAACAGTCTATCTTCTCTCTTAACTTCAATTTTACTTAGAGAGGCAAATCTGAAGTACTTTGGAAAGAAACTAGGAAGATCTTAAATCAACCCCATTACTTTTTTAAAGATATATTTCAAATTACTTTACATGCTGACATTGCTGAAATTTTCCAATTGACAGCTTATAAATACCAATATCAAATAAAGAACTATGTAAATATAAACTTCCCAGAATTAATATTATATAATACATAGAGATTAAAACTTTTTAAAAGAAAAGATCAGTCCATCTTTTTTCTTTATCTCAATTTTATTTATAGGACCAATCTGAAGCACTTAGCAAAAAAAAACAAAAAACAAACATATGGAAATCATATCTGGTCTCTATATATAAAATTAAAGTAAAAAGAGAAGATAGACCACTCTTTTATCTTAAAATTTTTTTATATTGTACTTTGGATTGAGAACATTTCATATATTTAATAAACCAAGGTTTAGAGTATTAATCTCTATGTACTACATAATATTAATATATGGGAAGTTTATATTTACATATTTTGTTATTTGATTTGATATTGACAGGCTGTAAATTGGAATATTTCGCAAATGTAAATTAAAATAATACAAAACAATTTGAAATATAGCTTTGCAAAAGCAATGTGATTGTCTTGCATTGGTGGTCGAGAGGACAGCGTGACTGCCTTGCATTTGCAGGCAGTTGACCGCGTTGTGGGTTCGCATCCCGGCCAATGCTATGACACTTAAAAAAAAAAAGCAGTGTGATTGATTTAAAATTTTCATTCTTTCTTTCCAAAGTCCTTGAGATTAGCCTCTATAAATAAAGTTCAGATAAAGAGTGAAGGTGGACTACTCTTTTCTCTTAACAAGTTTTATCTTGTGTATTGAATTGCTGGGAATTAAACTGAGGATTGACTATATATATATATGTGTGGGAAATTGTGATCTGATACACCTGATGAGTGCTGGTTCAGCACAAAAATACCTACACTGGTGATCATTTACCTTTTTCACTTGTGGTCATGTGAAATGGTTGTATAAGATGGAGAAAATAGCTGTAGGGAGCTTGAAAGTTTGAGTTCAAGTCCCTTCTAATTACATTAAGTTTAGAACAGACAATATATATATATATATTTAAATATTACATATATAAGTTCCAAATAATTTTAACAGTAAAAATAATAAAATGTATATCTTAATTAATCAGTAGTACCTTTGAATACGTTGTAATCCTTGCCAACTGTAAATTAATACTAAGTTTAATATCATGTGATTAGCAGCAAATACTGATATATCCAGCTTATGGAAAATCACATGATATTAAACTTCTGGATTAATTTAGATTTGATAAGGATTACAATGTAATTGAAAGCACTATAGATTCATTAAGATATATATTTTATTAATATTACCATTAAATTTATTTGGAACATACACATAGCATATTTATAAGAGTAATTATACTTTTTTATAAGACATAGAGATTAATACTCCAACCCTGATTTATTAAATAAATAAAATACACTCAATCCAAAGCACAGGATAAATTTTTTTAAGAAAAAAGAAAAAACTGTCTTTTTTCTTAACATCAATTTTACTTATAAAGGCCAATCTGAAGCACTTTGGAAAGAAAGTATGAAGATCATAAATCAATCCCATTTCTTTTTTAAAGATATGTTTCAAATTGCTTTACATCATTTTAATTGGTGTTTGTGAAATTTTTTAATTCACAACTTGTTGATGCTTAATGGTTTAATACTAATATCAAATATAGAATTATGTAAATATAACTGTCCTAAGGTTAATATTATATAATACATAGAGATTAACTTCAAAGGTTTATTAAGTAAATGAAATACTTTCAATCCAAAGAACAAGATAAAACTTTTTAAAAGAAAGGATCGGACTATCTTCTCTCTTATCTCAATTTTATTTATAGGGCCAATCTGTAGCATTTTGAAAAGAAAGCATGAACACCTTAACTGGTCTCTATATATAAAATTGAGGTAAAGAGAAAAGACAGACCACTCTTCTCTCTGAAAACGTTTTATCTTGTGATTTGGACTGAGAGTTTTTAATTTACTTAATAAACCAAGAATGGAATATTAATTTCTATGTGCTACATAATATTATTAAGTTTATATTTATATATTTTGTTATTTGATTTAATATTGATAAGCTGTAAATTGAAAAATTTCACAAATGTGAGTTAAAATAATATAAAGCAATTTGAAATATAGCTTTACAAAAGTAATGTGATTGATGTAAGATCTTCATGCTTTCTTTCTAAAGTGCTTCAGATTAGCCTCTATAAATAAAATTCAGATAAAGAGAGAAGATGGACTGCTCTTTTCTCTTAAAAAGTTTTATCTTGTACTTTGGATGGCTGGAAAGTTTATATTTAAATAGGTGTGTATGTAAAAATAATTATTAAATCACATGAAACTATTATTGTAAAAATACTGGGTTCATTTCCTTTATTTGACAATTATTTTACATTTACATATATACACATGGTAATGAACAAAACTAATAAAACAAATGAAAATTCCTTGACCCTCAATATTTCTTATCTGATTATCTCATATTACCAATGTTACACCAAATATAAATGCAGAAAAAGATAAAAGTAATGTCTCTGATTATCATTTTATGCTAATGATTATTACAGATACATATGTACAACTAATTACGTCTTAAATAAAATGTTAATTTTATCATGTTGTGCTCCAAATATTTATTTAGATGTTACTAATCTGATCAAAAGAATTGCAAGAAAAAAAATAGATGGAAAAGTGCTTTATCAAAGGATAATATATACCATATAATTTTTCCTACAGTTTGTTCTTTAAAGATTCAGCATTAATTATACACATATTCTCAGTTTATCAAATGAAACTGCATAATTCAAAATGAAAATATTTAAATAAATCAGAGTTTGATATAATTTTAATAAATTAATGCATTAAACTGAGTTCTATAAAAGTTTTATTTGATATATTAAAGATGAGTATTATTTGATTGTTTAAATATAAGATTATCATTTGAAATGCCATATGAAAATATATAAAATCAAATCCTATGCGAGTAAAGCATGGATTAAATAAAACTGAGAATTATAATGCTACGATGGCCTTTATTATCTTATTTTTTGTTGTTAGTTTATTTAGCTGTTTTCATTATTTAAATCTATTTTTGATTTACACACCTACTGAAAAAATATGAAAAAAATACATTACATTCATAAGAATGTATAAAAATAAGTTTTAGCTTAAATATCAATGTTGAATGTTATTTGTCAGTTTAAATAAAAGATTAAAATTAAGAATATCAAAAATAAAAATTGTATGAAAAAATATACTTTGCCTGGTAACAATATTTGAATGTATCTGCTAAATATCAATGAGTAGTTGCTTTTATTAAAAGTTATTTTGATTATTTATTATTTTATAGGACAACATAATTATATAATTCATTCTAATCCATCTTAAAGACATGACAAAATGAGAAGTAAGATCTAATATTAAATTCTTTCTAATGGGCAATACACCTTGAGCCTAATTTTTAGACTTAAAAATACTATATAATGTTTTATCATAGTGGCATAAGCATATTCACAAAACTTAATAAAGATTTGATTCAATCTTTAAAAAAAGACAAACTGAAGGACTAAGAAAATAAAATATCAAAAAAATTACTATTCTTTAAATGTCAACTTTCAACTTAGCAGGCTTTTTTTTTTATTTTTTATTATTGAGAAAAATTTATACATCAAAATCTTAGTCAAGCATTGTTGGTCTAGTGGTTAGCATAATTCCAAGCAGTTGTCCAGGTTCGCTTCCCGGCTGACACTTTGACATATGAAAAAACCCCAAAAAACATCAAAATCTTATATGGCATTTCAAAATTGTCAGCTGCTCTTTTTATAAAACCATTTACATCTTATATATTTTATCATTATTGTTATTGATTAATTTTAAGCATAATACTAGACTGGTTAAAATATTTTAAAAGATACTTTTTCCTGAATGGTAGGTCTTATAAAACTGAATATAAAAAACCTGTTATATTATATGTAGAAAAAAAATTTTTCATCAATTATACATCTTATTTCCATTTTTCTTTCCTTTTTCATATCATTTTTTTCTTTAATATCTCATTACTAATATATGCTTGTGGTAGCAATGATTGTAGTATAATGTTGTTACAATCTAATATAGCCACCATAAACTATTCTTATACAAATATTATAAATAGGCAAAAGAAAAAAAATACAGAATAAGAGATCTGTCTAACACAACTAGATTTTCTTATGTTACTGAGTGTAAAAAAAAAGTATAAAGATGCAATAAGACCATCACCAGAGCCTACAATATGCAGAGTGTAAAGTAAGAAATATGGTAAAGATAAAAATGAAACATTTAGTGTGTGGTGTGACTTAAAAATATTGCAATGACTATCAAAGAACATAATCCTATAAACGAACAATTGATAGTCAAAAAAGACAAATCAAGACATTCTCAATGACTAGATTATTAAAATTGTGACATCCTTCTCTAGACATAATAATAATATAAAGTGGAACTTATGGAGAGATTTAAAAGCAGAAATTCCTTGAGTAACAAAAATACTTAAAAATCATTAATGAGTTAAAACTGCAAAGGAGATACAAACGTTTGTTATTGTTTTTATGATTCATTATAAGCAACACATAGATTTTTTATAAAACAAACAATATCATAAAAATCAATGGATGACAAGTTTTATATAATAATGAAAGAATAATGCATTGAAGTGGTGTTCTAATCATTGTTTGAATAATGATAAAATAAATTGCATGACTGTTTTTGATATATTTATCCTAAGAATTTTGAGTTACAGTAAGTATTTGGAATCTTACAAATGAAAAGGCTATATATTCAAATAAAATATATAAAAAAATTTTTTTTTAAATATTGTGATGATAGTTTGAATTCAAGATTGGAAAATTTTAAAAATATATAAGCCCATAAATTTATGTTACCTAATCGTAAGAGTACTCCAACTATTCAAATTTATAAAAATCAAACAGATAGAAAGATTGAAGTAATAACCATAGAATATTATTACTATCCACTATAGCAAAAGTACCTTTAAAGATTTTATATGTTTTAAAAAATCAAGCAACAGCAGAGATATGGTAAATGCAATGGAAAAAAAATCATGATTTAAAATATACTTTATATATTGTTTTTTTTTTGTGATTTTGTCAAGTTATGGGTCTCAATGAATCAAGATTTGTAGTTTGAAAATACTTGATTATCCATTGAAGTTTATTTATATGCTACAGATTTCATACAATGCTATAATGGATATCATTCTTACTGATGGTTAAAAAAAAATAAGACATAAAGAAATGAAAACTGACGTTCTAAACAGAATGGAATATCAGATTCAACATTTTCTGCCAATCCTTATGAATACTCTATAGATGGAATTAACTGTCTTCCAAATTTAACGTATGCTTGTAATTATACTATTTTCATTAATTCAAAACATGATTTACAGAATGTTCATAATGTTTTGAATTCATCCTGAAAGGCTTTGAGTTTTAGTCATCAATATTCCAAAAACAAGTTCTTTATCAGTCTGTAATAATTTTTTTTTAGTGCCAGTTAGCCAAGATAGTTTCCAAAATACAATTGTAAGCCAAATCTGGCATATCCTGATAGTTTTTTAACTAAAAAGGCAGATTTGGAAGTTGATATATAAAAGTCTCCCATTGAGCTGCTGCTGTATTTAACAAGAGAGAAATAAAAGGATATTTCATTATAATGATGTAACTACAGCAACTTAAATAATTGTATATAGAATTATTATTTTTGTCCAATTTGTTGTATGAAATTGAGACCTGGATTCTCTATCAATGTATTATAGAGACATTAAAAAATGTTTATTTAGAGATATCTGTAAGTTTATAAAAATATAATGATAAAAAACCTCTGGATACTAAGACGTTGAATCTGCAATTGTAAAGGCATACTTTAGTTGGATTGGTCATATGAAGTAATTTTCTAAGAAAAATAATAAAAAAAAAGACACAAATTTTTGTGGCTAACTTGAGCATTGTTTACATGGGAGAGGCAGACTTTATTTAAGATCAAAAGATTATATCATAGATACTCTAAATAAGTGCAATACTGATTTCTGTTAATAGAAGAGTGTGACTGAGATCAGAATAAAATAAAGTGATTTAATTAAGCAAGACATTTAAATCCTTCAGAAGATATATTTGCTGCAGAAAAAGCAAAAATATAGCATCACAAGCTATCAAATTAATTTACATAAAAACTTAACGTTTTATACATGCGGACAGATTTCAATTTGAAATATTCATCTGTATATTCATTACAAATTCAATATTAATTTTTGTTCCTTGGTTTTATTTTTTTAATTTTCTTCTACAGTTAGAATTCTCATTCTTATCTATGGGTAACTGATAATAAACTTAGTCAATGTTCAGCAAAATTTACAAGTCAAGTATACTTCTGCAATGATTAATACTGAATAATCAAATTTGGAAATGAAAAAAAAGTAAGAAATATCATCAAACAATATAACTATTTTAAAATGTTTAGCACCATATTGAATTTTTAAAAAATTGATTTTTTTCCCCTCATGTGTCATAGCATCAGCCGGGAAGTGAACCCACTAACCCAGGACCAATTTTCACAATAACTTCAGTTTTAATAATGTTAGAGCGAGTTGCTATATATTGAAAGAAAATAGAAAAACTAAGGAAAAAATAAGGCTAAGAAGGGTAGTAATTATCATTAAAAAAGCAAGGAAAAAAATTTTTTTATTGTTTGTTCATAATTTCTAATTTATCGTAAGTGCACAATAAGTCTTTAATTAGAAAGAGAAAGGCTTTAACACCTTTTCCACATACAGCTTAAACTTTTGTATAATAGCCGAACAATGTAATTCTCATTCAAACCATACATAATACTTCTTACCGGAGATAATCCATAACTTCAGAACTTACAAAAAAAACAAAAAACATAAGAATTCATCATATTTTATTGTACCCCAGAAGTTAAAAAATCTCAAAGCATCTATAAAAAAAGATTCTTCCTAATAAAAGATACAAAATAAATCATTTCCAGAAGGTGGAAATGCATTTGTAATCATAGCAATTGGCTTGTTGTCTATCCAAAACTAGAAATTAAAGACCACTGTCTTTATCAATGATAAAATGAGTTGCCTTTCTTCATTTTATATTTTTTGTGCACATCAGTGATAGAGATATAATTTATTTGCATATAGCTTATTTGCTAGTTGTAGACTAGAAAATAATGTGATACATGATGTGGCGAAATTAATGACTCCACAACATGAGTACCAAGGCATAGGCAAAAATCTGGATTTGATTCTTTGCCTAAATATAATTTCATATGATATACATAATCATTGTGGCTATCTCCATTCACCTACCATTTAAAACCTCTTTTTATTAGTTTTAAGAATTTATATTGTCACATGATAACGATGTCTAGCAAATTTTGTGATTGCTTCATCAACTGCAACCTTTCTGTGCATCTGACAATCAGCCTTAAAGTTTACATTGCACTGCTCTATAATAGTCTCTAACTTTATAGATGCAGTTAAAATCATTACTTGTTTTATATAAACAGACATGCTAGTACACACTAATACAAATACTGACATGCTAATAAATTATTAAACATTTTAAGACATTATGTCTATAAACTAAGATTGCCTCAAACTTGGATCAGAGCCCTAAAATTACATTGCATATAATCACTTAATTTACACATCACTACTTTTGTTAATATTGAATACAAATATAATTTATAAACTACATAGACACATTATCACAAAGACAAACACATTAATAAATGATATATTTATCAAATAACAAAAAAAATCTAAAATAATAATTAAATAATAAAAAAAACTCTAAAATTAATACTTATATATAATATACAGTATAACGTTTATTTTTGGGAAGAAGACCTTGAAATTGTAAAATTTTCAAATCATGTTGAATCCATTTTCTAATTTCATTTTGCCATTAAAACATTTATGACATTAGTTTCTCTGTACAATCCAATAAATTGAGCAGAAAAAAATTTAAGTGGACTTATCACTAGAAATATTAATAAAAAATCAAACTTTTGTCCGATTTCAACATGCCATACATCATACTAAAAAGAAAATAAAACCGCAAAGAATGATGGTATTGGTACATACATACTCCATTTGGTTTTCCTACAACTTTAAAATTAAAACAAAGAAATTTTAACTACAAACAAATGAGCAGCAGCCACGCTAACTTTTGCGAAATAGATAAGTGAAAGAAAAGAACTTGTAAATATTTGTAAATTTAAGAATATATTTATTGCCATTGCATTTTTCAAGTATACAAATTAAAAATTACTCCCATGCACATTGCATAATTCACTTCTTTGGAGTCAAAGAGAATAGAGTCTTACTAACTCGTAATAAAAAGTGTGTACTTCAAAAGAAAAAAACTTAGAATAAAAAAAGGTTGGAACAAATATTAGAAATAATCTCAAATTTATCCAAAGACTTAGACATTAAAACAGGCAAAACTGATTATACGTATTGCCACAAACAGCAAGCTAGAGTAATCAATGGATGCTAGAAGGCTTGTACATAAAATTCCCATCTAGTGCCTACTCATCTAATATCCCCAGACTAGTTTCTGGCTTGTGGCCTTCGTCAGTGAGGAGCCTTGGATCTGAGAGCACTGCACCTAGATCTTAGGATTTTATGCACAAGCCTTCTGGCATCCATTGATTACTCTAGCTTGCTGTATGTGGCAATACGTATTGTGAGTTTTGCCTGTTTTAACAACAGTTATACACAAGCATAAGAGGTGGTGGTCATGTGATGTTTATAGACTTAGACATAACCAAAAAAAAACATATCTATTGCTCTCAGAAATAATAGTAGTAGGTTTTGGATAAAAATAAAGTTTTATTATTATTACTATTTTTAAAAAAGGTATTCCTCATAAATGTGAAGAATATGCATCAGGAAATAAAAGTAATTTTAAAGTTGACAGATATTTTTCTTCTCCACGAAATTAAAAAAAAAAAAAAAATCTAGCACATGGAACTTGCATTTGACACGAATGATAGCAAAGCTTTAATGAAAAACCTGCAAAACATTTATAAATGTATTAGTCACATAAATGGCTTAGAACTGCCAAAGTTATTCCATTTACTATGAACAATAATGAAAGATATAAAAATCAATAAAAATGAAAAACAAATTAAAAGATCAATAAGGAAATAAGTTGAAGTCATTCTCATAAGAAAAGCGCCATTAAAAATACAAAACCAAGAGATGTTAGAATATTCAAGAAAATTTCATGATTTCTAAATAACAATAATTGATAGAATCAGTATATATGCAGGCTACATTTGTATTATAAAGTTATTAACAGAGTTGATCCTATAACAGTTTCACATGAGGAGGCTATGGATAAAAATAGTTATAAAAAAAGACATAAATAAGCAATTAGAAACTGTGCTAAAAGATTCCAATATTATATTTGTAAAAGAAAACAAACTTTGTAATCATACAAAAAAATTATATATTACATAAGATGATTCGCCTACAACCTCAGGTTTTTTTTTTTTGAACTGTCAGTAATTATAGTCTGCAATACACAATCATCCTAGATCATTTTACTCGATCCTCTGTGTCTTGATCTTTAATCTTGTAATACGTATAAACATTTTTTTCTTAATATCAGTCATAAGCTTTTATTCATTTAATTCTTTTTATCTTTTACTTGTTATTTTTTCTAACATTTATCACATAATTCATATATTATTTAGAATATTCTAATTCAGTACTGGGAAAAATAACTTTCATTATCATACTCCTTTTCCTCTACACCCACATCTCAAATCCTTCAAATATTTTCCTCCATTATTTTTGTGTAATCTTAAGATACTGTGTTCCATGTTATTTTCTCAAACTTATTGAATGTTGTTTTCAGGCAATCATGAATTGAGTATTCTCAAAGTAAAATAGACACATCATTACATCATATAGACACAACCATGATTAAAATTTTAGTCATTTAATAAAAAATCATTTACAGAATAAACAGACATGACATAAGTGCAATTTGTGAATGCCTATGCAAACATTTTTAAAAAAATCTTTTTAATATTTATATTACATACCTTAATAATTTTATCATCATTCCTTAATTTAATAATCACCAATCAAAGACTCCTAAGATCTAATATCTCATACAGATTTGCCTTGTTTTGCTTAAGAGCAATTGTGTCTCTGATTCATATAAATTACATAGTTATTGTAACACATATTCAAGCATGGGTTAGCATGAAAGCTTACTAAAATATGACTGGATTCATTTATTTAGATACCTTTCAGATCTCAGAATAACATAATTATGGAGAAAGCAATATAATAAGAAAATCCTTTAAACACCAAGTTAAGCTGTAGTGTTAACTCTTCTATACATATTATTCTTATTCTTTCTCATATATGACCATAGATCTCTCTTATATAGCCAAGATATTAATTTCCAACAGTCTGAAGTATCTTTCTTTATCAGATTTATATATTTATGTTTTTTTTTTTTAATTTCTAACTTAATTTAATCTTTATTTTTTACTAGAAATCCTGTTTAATTAATTAATTCATTATCCAAAAAATTCTGTTACAGTTAGTACATATCTTAATCAGTGATTTCCTATTTATATTCTTACAATATTACTGCTAATTATATTTAAAAAAAAAAAACAATTTTTAAACAATTTATAATTACTTAATTTCTATGACAAGAATTTCTATTAAATGATAGAAACAAATAATATTGCTATCTTAGCATATAATTATATACATATTTGTTATCTTAGTACAAAACACATATATATTATACAAATATTTAAAAAGACCACAAATATACTTATTCCGAAATAAAAATTCTATTTACTCATTTCAATTTACATTCTAAATTTAAATATATTGTTTATTTGTTTTTAAAAAAAATTGTAAACCAAAAATACAATAAAACTTATACCCTCCTCCTCTTTTGTTTTTAAATGATGAGAGAAAAAACTCATTTTTATTATTGTGATACAATAATGATGTTCTATTTTCCTCATTGCTATCTTCATTATTGTATCACAATATTAAAATTTAGATCATTAATTTTCATCATAAATTGCAATTAAGTTTCGACTGACTCCTCCATAATTTATAGCTGTAGATGTAAATTCTCTCATAACTTAATATTTCAGTTAATTAAAAAAAATATTCATAATTATTTATACATACTATTTCATTTCATATTGTTATAATTCTAAAAGTCCCTAAAGTGCTTATTTTTTCTGGTACTTGGGTATTATTCCTGCAACCTAGGATAGATAGGACGACTATTCACATACGCGATAAAACGTGTAATCTTGCGAACGTGAAATAAACACGCGCTTTTTTCATCTCGAAAAACGTGTTTTGGAACGTGCACAAAACGTGTTTTAAAACGTGTCAACAAAACACAATTTCTTACGTCTCAAAACTTCTTAGTGTAATTTTTTTTTTTTTTTTTGGAAATTATTGCATTTGCTGTTTGAAAATTTTGTTTTTTACATTTTAAAGTTGCTCCTTGTTATAGTAATTTTGTTTGATCATTTTTAATTTCATCTTCTGAGTTTTTATTCAATCTGATCAAAGTACTAAAAATAACACTTATTTGATTTAGTAACTGAATTAAAATGTTGATTTTCTCCGTTGTTGTCTTTTATCTGCTAAAAGTTCTACATTTTAAAATAATTTTTGGATGTACTAATTGAAATAATTCGTTGACAAATGTTTCTTTATTTAAGAATTAAATTAATACGTTAACTTTGTTAATATTGTTGTTGCTTCCTTTTATCTGTTCAAAATGTTGCAACTTATAATTATTTCTTAAGTCTGAAAACCATCTGATCATATTAATGCAATCTCCCTGATTGTTTTTTTTTTTTTAATTACGAATTGAAGTAAAGCGTTGAGTTTGTTATTTATATATTTCTTACTTTTATTTGCTTTCATATAAAAAAACATTTTTAGTCCTGCTTACACAGACATGATGACACCCCTCCCCCTGTCTAAAAACCATCTGATCCAAGTGCTGAAATTAATACTTACTTTTTTATTTAGTAACTGAATTAAAACGTTGACTTTATTAATACTGTTGGTTCCTTTGATCAGCTCAAAGTGCTTTAATTTATAGTTATTTCGCCAGTCTAACAACTATCTGATCAGAGTGCTACAATGTACAGTTATTTCTCGTATTACTAATGGAATTAATACGCTCACTTTATATTTACTGCTGTAACTAGATTATTATTACGATGTTGTTTCTTTTTGATTTACTCAAAGTGCTGCTGTTTTTACAATTTCCAGTTACTTTTCCAGTCTAAAAAGCATATTCTCAAAGTGTTGCAATTTACAATTACTCATTTTTCTAATTACTAATTGAATTAATATGTAGACTTTGGCATTACTGTAGTTTTCTTTTACTTGCTTTGTGATCAAAAACATTTTTAATTCTGTTTATAAAACAACTCATCAACTGCTGCAATTTTCAGTTATTTATCCAGTCGAAAAACTAACGATTGTAGTGTTGCAATTTAGAGTTCTTATTCTATTTTTCGTATTCAATTAATACGTTGACTTTTTTACTCAAAGAGCTGCAGGAATTTACAGTGTTTTTTTTTTTTTGCATTTACTAATTGAATAAATAAGTTGACTTTGTTATTATTATTTGGACAACATTCGTTTCAAAAAATAAATTGCAGTCGGTTTACATTGCATGGTAAGATTCCATTTTTTAGCATGTACTGTGCAATCACGTGCTCTATAAACATTTCAGGGTAAGAAGTAGGAATGGTGGGGAGGGGGCTGATAATTGCATTTTGTATGTAAGAATTCCTGGAAACTACAATACTGTACTCTATTTCAGACAGTAAGTAACCTCTTGTTGAATGTTTTGTAATGTGATTTTAAAAACTATTTGTACAAATTTCGGTATTTTTCTTGGTTTAAAATCATTCGATTAAATTTAGCGTTCAAGCATCGTCTGCTTATGTTTCTTTCATTGATTTTTTTTTTAAACTTTTAAAAAGATATATTTGTGTTGTGTTAATTTCGTACAGAAAAATGGATCCGGTATGCCTTCATTACTACAATTTTTTTTTTTAAAGTGATGGAAGAAAATTACAAAATTTGGTTCCTTGCGTCTGTCAAATTTGATTGTTTGCATCCATCTACATTGCATAGAAGTACGTGTATATTTCCTATTAAATTAATTTTTGTGTATTTTTCTAAAACTATTGGGTATTTTTCCTGCAACAAAGGAAAGAAAGGAGGACTTTTCACATTCCTGTCAAAGCATTGCTAACTTTGTAATGATTGATGTTGCCAAAATCATAACATTAAAAAGTTAGCAGTGTATTGATACGAATGTGAAAAGTCCTCCTATCTTTCCTTGGTTGCAGGAATAATACCCAAGCACATTTTTTCTTTATTGATCAGTCTAATTACTTACTACAGGGTACAATAGTAAATTGGCAGAATATATAGAGTTTAAGATTTTTGAATTATTCTCAGTCAGCTATTTCTGATTATTAAACTTCTTACAAATTCCGAAAAATTAATTATTCAATATCCCAATTTTTAAAAAAAAATTAGAATAAAAATGGGAAATGGGAGTATTCTTCATCATAATCCATCAAAAAGAATCAAATATTTTGTGTTTTGAACATACTACAAAAAACATTAATAATGATATAAAAAATATGAAGTGAAATCTTCCTTCCAACTTAAAAAGCCATAATGAATACAATTATTAAAATTACTGGATACAAATATCAGTTGAGCAAAATGCTCAAATTTGAAATTTTGAGGGCATTGAAAAGTACCTATAAAATGGTCTTGCAAGATAGGTAATAATAGTCACGTCACATCCAATGTCAAAAATTTTGCTTCATTGCTTACTTTGTGATCTAATCTTTAGTATTGAAAAATATTAAAAAATAGACAACTTTAAATAAAATATCCCTTTTTATTTTAGGTTATAACTAATGAATAATAATTATCCCAAACAATAAAGAAACACTAAATCTTATTTATATTTTAAACTTTTTCATTAGACTTTTACTTGAATGAGATGTTTGTCCTCCAACTTTTACAACTATTTTTTATGCTATCAATAACGTTTTTTTCTCCCCCCCAAAAAAAATATTTTCACACCTTTAATAATATCTCTAATGTTTCTCAACCAGACCAAATCTAGGCAAATAATATGACACCCACAAAATGCATAGAATGGCTATTACATATTTAATTTCTAAAAAAATATATTAATTATTAGGATGAAAAGATAAAATTGTGTTATATTGGATAGTAATTTGAATTATTATAATTACTGACAGTAGAGTTGGTCATATAGCATGGTACTTGTTAGATAAAAATTTTTGTATTCTGTAAAATATATAATCACTCTATCTAGTGGTGTAATTCTTTGGCCATGATGCAAATTATTAAAGTATTTGAAATTTTTTCTATATATTTCCATGGCACAGATATTAGAGGTGCACCATCATTCTTCACTATATATTTATTTATTTGGGTGATGTAATTTATTTGTGCGAAGAAAATTCATAAAAATAAATCATCACTTTTGACCACCATTATCTAATCCAGCTTTTCAAATCAATAAATTTCTAATCAGACTTCATCAATCCTCTTTATTTGTTGTGTGGATGTACAAATCTGACCATTACAATATTGTATATGTGTAAACCTGACCATCACATACTAGGATACCTAAAAGTCTAGTCTCTACCTGACCACCAGGCTGCATTAAAAAATTAATTCTTGTGAGGTTAAGGGAGTGAGTGGCTTAGTTATGATCTAGAGGGTTAGATGAGGTTCGTACCCCTTTTACCTATGTCTCTAAGTCAGGTTAAAGCAACTATACTTTCTGATCATTAAAAACAATATATAGCACACTTTGTTATTTACAATACTTTCTAAAACTTATTTCTAGAATAATCTGTAAAATAATATCACGAAATTCAAATTTAAGTTAGGATGACATGTTAATTGATGTTAAAAGTTATTAAAACAATACATGTTTGTCAAAACATATTTTATCATTAAGATAAACATTTAATCAACTTTGTAAATTACTAAAATCTTATATGAAAATAAAAGGAGAATAATTCTTAAAAACATGCTGCTCAAGAAATATACAAAAGACAGAAGTTATTTTGGTTCTTAAAATTATAAAACTAATGTGCTAATGGCTTGTTTTGCTGGAAAAAAAAATTATTATTAAAATATATAATTTAATCGAGAGCGAATATATATAGGTCACCTTTTTCTATATAAGATATACACTGCCAAATTTTGTAAGCGTTTGCTAAGCGAATCCACGCTGGCTTAATTTTAAATATGTCTGAGTAGGAGAGGCAGGAGTCACTGTTTTCCAAGCATGGAGAATGATAATCTCCATCTCCATCCTATGTGCTAACAACACCCAGCTACTATAACGATGGACAATGTTCCTGTAACAGACCTGCTCTGCTGCCTATCCTAAGAATAATTATTGCTGCCATGCCTGACACCAAAAAATGATGATGCCAATAGACATGCTTTCACCAACAAGTCAAAGATAAAATTCCGTCTCTGCAAAACACTCTGAAATGAACTTTAACTATTAAATCTTCAGCTATAGCTGTTATATAAATCTAACTGAATGTTCAAAGTAAAAAAAAACAAAAAACTTTTATATAGTTAAATTGTAGAGTCACCAATTGATGCTTGTCTTACTCTCTATAGCTTTAATATCTGTAAAATCTTTATTATTACATAAACTAAAATGTAAAATTAATGACCATACTATTAATTGTAATCTATCTTTTGCTTTTGTGCTTGTGGTGATGTCTATTATGTATTAAAGTCTTAGTTATTAAGACTTTATTTTCATACGTATGTGATAATATGCCAAATGTCACTCAAAACAGCGAGCGTATTAAATATAGTAAGTTTGTACCTGGGATATTTATTTGTATCTTCAATCTAACAAATGTAGAATAATGCTTAGTTATCCAAATCCGACTTGCAGTTTCAAAATGAGATTAACTAGGAATAATATTTGGTCACCTGGAGAGTTATAATGATCGAAATTGGTTTGAAATTTAATCATTGATAAATAATTATTCTGATTTGCCAATACTATAATTATAAAATATGATTTTTTAAGGTTAATTTATATAATAAAGAAATTCTAGCCATAGATATTTATTATGAAGGTGTACTTGGTATTTTGTAATTAATTCTAACACCTTAAAATATACCTTCTACTATTAAAATATGATTGAGAATACAGATAATTAATTCAGCCTCTTTATTATTGCATTAACTTTAAATGCTTGTTTTATGACTTGGCTTATGTTAGCAGTAGAAGGATTCACTAATTATTTTAAAGCAAACTTAATTATTTCTAATATGTGTTGTACTGTCTTTGTGCTCTGCGAACATGGACTTATGATATGTATAGATATATCCCTATCTTGCTAAACCTTATAAGCAAATGGCAAAGACGGACCCAGTTATTGGCTGCCCACATAATGGTAGATGCAGATTATACTCAGGGCCAAATTGTTTGACTATAAACAAACATGCAACTGGCTTATGGACCCAGGATTTTTAGGTAGCTTATCCGATCTCCAAACTTCCTCTGTCTCAAATTAATTCATTCATTAACAAGCTCCTCAGTTCCAAACAAACTGCACATCTTGCATGTGGAAATAACTTCTCATCTGCATCACCAAATCCATAATAAAGTTTAGTAATTTGCTCATAGTGAACCACATCTTGCTAATTTAATCCATTCCCCTCATGTAGTATACATATTCATGACTTTATCTGCAACCATGGAAATCTCTAGTGTAATAAGTTATGATTTGCATAACTTCTTGAGCTTAATGACTGTGCTCAAACTCTAATTTACTTAGCTTAAATATTAGCACATTAATGCTATAGTAGATGATAAGTGACTCCGGTTATTCCCATAACTTCTGCCATTTGGCAAACCATGATAAGAGAACTGGAAATCATTTGGATATTAAATTATCATAGACATCAACTATTCACTAAGTATGAAAGTTATGATTCATTTGAATGAGGTCATTGATACTGTATTACATTTAATTAACTTGCCAATTGTGTAATGTCTGATAATGTTGACTTAACTATATTCTAATCAATAACTGACTATAACCTGTCTTGTTTTATGTTAATTGTTGTCAACTATAATAAACTTATTTGAATTTAGCTTGTCTCCATTATCATTTTTGCCGTATTCTGATCCAATTAAATTATTAATTAAATGCCTTTAATATATGTAATAAATATAATATTGATATTACTTATTTATTAATTAGATTTATTTTATCATTAATTTATTGCATTGTGTAATAAAACTTAGAGACTCATTCCTCTGCCTGTTCAGAAAAGGCTGTAGGTTAAATAAACTTGTAGGTAAACTCAGGAACATTATTCATAGTGTTAAATCACGAAGCACCGGTAAATAGATTGAAGCTTGGTTGTGTTTGGGACTTCAATATCCCTTATAAATCAGGCTTGGTGTATTTTACCAGGACTCTAGATTTTGTTAGATGAATAAACAATTCTGACCATTACAATATATATGCATCAGGTTTATAATTTTTGTTTTAGGGGATGAAAAATTATCATTCATTCTTTTCTATGAGATTTAAAAAACAAACAAAAAAAAAATTAAATTTCTTTTACTAAAACGTTCTTTAAAAATGAATTTTTAAGATACAACCCCCCCATTGGAAAAGCTGATTCAATAACAAAGAGTTTGGCATAGAATTATTAATGTAAATTAGGTAAGTCATAGATTGCTTTGTTTTAATGTGAGCATATATATTGTACTTCTAGTGAATCACAGTACATGTTTCATAATTTTTTTTAAAAAAATTATGATTAGTTTTAAGATTTTTAAAACGAAATTTTTCAAAAATTTTAAAAGTACTGCATCATATTTTTCTTTTAGAATAAAACTTCTCAGCAAGAGGGGGGGGTCTAAAATTTAATTTAAAAAAAATTAAAACTTTTTTATCTATCTCTCTTAGTAAAGAAAACTTTTATAATGTATAAAATAAGCCACTGTGAAATCAGACTAAAAATTAGTCTATAAAAATAAAATGTTTGTAAAACTTTCATTATGTAATTAGTTTATAAGATTTCAGATTGATAATAAAATCAAAATCAATAGTTGAATTAATTAAAAAACTGTAAAGTATCTTATTAAGGTTGTTTAGATGAATCTGAGCAAAGGATTAAGATAACCAGAAATGTAAAATTAAAAGACAGATTTAAAGTTAAGATCAAAATTAAAAAATAATGATAAGAAATTAAAACAATAGAAGAAAAAAGTATATAAAGTCACTCTCTCTATTGTTCTTCAGTCTGGTCTGCAATTTGTGATCAAGTTATTCTAGTCATCAATTTGTTTTAGTCCGGACTTCAGGTTCTTTCTAAAGAATGTAGAATGCAGAATATTTGGAAATTGTAAACACAGTAGTAAACCAATCATTTTTGCTGTGGTCAACATTAATGGAGAGGCCACATGAGCCATAAAAGTGTCTGACAGGGCTTCATTTCCCAAGCTCTCAGCAATCAACTGTGCTTGCTTGAATCAATGCCCGAAAAAAGTGCCTAGATAATGAATCAATGCCATCGCTAATCTCTCACTCTTCCTCCCCCATTGTCAACACAAAGAATGGAAAACAAGGCCTGGAACGATCAATGGAGACCAAAAAGCCAACCATTTGGAAACTGACAATCATAAAAAAAGATGCTTTTAAATATATTCTGATCACAATCTAGACTCTTTATTTTAAATGAATGAATTTTAACTAACAGACTATTTTAACTATAGCCTAAAGTCATTTATATTTTTCTTATGTCAAATCTTTAATTGTTATAGTGTGTTAAATGTGCGTGCGTAAATAAATATTAATGTTTGTTCTAATTGTTATTTTGTCTATTTTCTCTTTCTTATCACTGTATTACCATTAAATGAGTGTAGAGTTATTTTATGGGTTAAGAAATATGCTGGACACTAAGACAGAGTGTGAGCTAGATATGGGATATTTCAAGCACTGGATTGTGGGTCTGTCATCCAAAGCATGCTGATTATATAACTTATGATTAGCTGGCACTTGAGGTTGATCCTCAAAACAAATAAAATGCTTTGGATGGCAGGGTTCTGAATCTAGCAGTCAAAGTGGGCCACTCTGTCTGGATATGTGATCGAGTTATGCTTTGCATAGCTCGATCTGATTGTGGGTATCATTGATAGACCTGCTATCAATGGTATTCTCCCCTCTGCTTGAAGGATTAGTTCCTTCATGTAATATTAAAAATATAAATTAAAAATTATCTTAAAAGGAATTTAAACCCATTAAATAAGCTTCTTTTACGTGGACCCGGTTCGATATATATATTTAATATAAATAAATAAAACTATTTTAATAAAGTCAAAAATAGAATGGATCCACCTATTTTTTATGCTCTTGATATTTATAAGTCCATCTTGTCAACATTAATAAAAATTCAGAGTGAAATTAATATATCATCCAGATGAAAACATGATGTTAAATAGTAACCATGGAGACAGTTCTCCATTTTTAACAACAATTCTTTTAATAAGTTTTTTTTAAAAAGTTAATAAATATAGAAAACTTAATATAAATATCTCTCTTTCTCTATATATATATATAATTAAGAGGACTAGATGACTCTCTCTCATGCTTCTAATAAATAACATTACATGATAACAAAATGGCTGCAGAAAGGAGTTTGCTATTAACTGAAAGGAGACCCTTTGATTCCTCTTGGAGGCCTTAAAGGAACCGAGCAGGGCAAATTCCTAATGTCCACCATACGTTCTTGTCGTTGCAGCTGTTATTACTATGTGATTATTCATATAGTATACGAACATGGATGGGCTGCTCACCAACACGCATTAGCCAGCGTGGTGAGTTTATTGGCTTTTTACCTCTGAGTTTAAGATCAAGAAACACCATGGTCTTTCTTCTCAGTGCCTGATAAGGCAGAATGAATGTTTGTGTAAATGATAAATATTTTTCCAATACATATATACAATTATGACAGACAAAAATAAAGCATGGCCCTTATTCCCAGGAGGCTGTAAAGTCACCAACCACGGCAGCGGTTGGTGGCGAAGGCGGAGGGTGCTAAGAATCCCCTGATTGCGGACCCAGGCTGCCATTTGATGACGACTTTTTATTTAGGTACTTACAACTGCAGATCACTTTCAAGTGAAGGAAGATTGCAAAAATTAGAAGAAGAACTGTCTTATATTAAATGGGACATTATTGGACTTTGTGAAGTTAGAAGAAAAGGAGAAGAAACAATTGATTTAAAAAGTGGACATATACTCTATTATAAAGGCACACATATTGGAAATACAAGTGGAGTAGGATTCATTATAAATAAAAAGTGGAAGAACAATATTGTGGAGATTGATGGTGTATCGGACAGAGTGGCAAGATTAGTTATACAACTTAATAGCAGATACCAAATGCAGATAATTCAGGTTTATGCCCCAACAAGTTCTCATAGTGATGAAGTAGTAGAAGATTTTTATATGGATGTACAAAAGGCTTTTGATCAGAGTAAACAACATTTTAAAATTGTTATGGGAGACTTTAATGCTAGAATTGGTAGACAAATGAAAGATGAAATTGCTGTAGGTAATTTTGGTTATGGTAATAGAAATGAGAGAGGACATAGACTTGTGGAGTTTGCAGAAAAAGAAAAACTTTATATTATGAATTCATTTTTTGAGAAAAATGTTAAAAGGAAATGGACATGGAAGCATCCAAATGAAGGTACAGCAGAATTGAATTATATTTTGACTAACAGAAAATACATATTTCAAGATTGTAATGTTCTTAATAAATTTAACACAGGAAGTGATCATCGATTAGTAAGGTGTAAGTTACGTGTTAATGTAAAACTAGAGAGACAAAAATTATTAAGAAAAACAATATTTACAGTTGATATTCCTAATCTTCAGAAACATTCTAATGAATTTAAATTAGAACTTACAAATAGGTTTCAAGTGTTAGGAGATTTTGAACATGATTCAGATTTGAATGAAATTAATATGAAAATAACTGATACACTTTTAAAAACTGCAACAAACATAGCTGGTAGAAAAAAGCAGCAATTGACTAATAAAATTTCTACTGAGACTAGAGAATTTATGAAGAAAAGAAGGAATATGAAGATATACAAAAATGATGTATTAAAAAGAATTGAATATCTCGAATTTTGTAAAATGGTACGGAAAAGAGTTGAAAATGATATAAGAAAGTATAACCGTGAAATAGCAAGGAAAGCTGTAGAAGAAAATAAAAGTCTCAAAAATGTTAAACAACATTTTGGTCTGGTAGGAAATTTATATCTGCAATAAGAAAAAAAGATGGAATTATTACTAAAAAGAGAGATGACATCATGAAATTGGTAGAAGATTTTTATCAAGAATTATATAGTAATAAAGAACAAGTACCTCCTATATCTATTACATCTTCCGAATTGCCCAGAATTTTAAATGAAGAAGTGAGACATGCAATTAAGTGTATGAAGAAAGGAAAGGCTCCAGGAAATGATGGAATTATAATTGATATATTAAAAGAAGCAGGTGAAGAAATAGAAACAATTTTAGCAAAGTTATATACCAAATGTCTAAATGATAAAGATGTACCGGAAGATTGGAAGAATGCAGTAATAATATTAATATTTAAAAAAGGTGATAAAGAAGATATTAGAAATTACAGACCTATCAGCCTTTTATCAGTTTTATATAAAATTGTTACCAAGATAATTACAACTCGTCTACAGAGAACTTTGGATTTCCACCAACCAAGAGAACAAGCTGAATTTAAAAGTGGTTTTAGTACAATAGATCATATCCAGGTATTGAGAGAAGTCATAGAAAGGACAAATGAATATGAGTTGTCATTATGTTTTGGATTTGTAGATTATGAAAAGGCATTCGATTCTATACACATTTCTTCAGTGATTAAAGCATTGGATCATCAAGGTATAGATCCAGGATATTGTCATATTTTAAAGAATATTTATAAAAATGCAACAGCAACAATTAGATTACATAATGATACTGGAAAAATCAACATTGAGAAAGGTGTAAGACAAGGTGACTCCATATCTCCAAAACTCTTTACAGCAGTGCTGCAAGAAGTATTTTGTGGATTAAAATGGGAAACTAAAGGAGTGAAAGTAAATGGAGAGTATTTAAGTCATTTAGATTTTGCAGATGATGTAGTTGTTTTTGCAAATAATGCTTCAGAGCTGCAGGAAATGTTGCAGGATTTAGCAGATGAAAGTAGAAAAGTAGGACTAAAGATAAATGTTAAAAAGACTAAAGTAATGTTTAATCGATTTGCTCAAAATATGAAAATAAAGATTGATTATGAAGAATTAGAAGAAGTTAACAGTTACAAATACCTTGGTCAGATTATTAATACAGATGGAAACATAATGGAGGAAATTAATCATAGAATTAAACTTGGTTGGAGTGCTTTTGGTAGAAATAACTTGATACTAAAAGGAAATATGCCTATGTGTTTGAAAAGGATGGTTTTTAACAAATGTGTTTTACCAGTTCTTACTTATGGATCTGAGACTTGGACACTTAATAGAAGAGCAATACAGAGACTTCAGACCACTCAAAGGAGTATGGAGAGATGTATGTTGGGAGTAACAAGAAGAGATCGAAAACGCAATGTATGGGTAAGACAACAAACAGGTGTTACTGACCTTATTGAAAAAA
This sequence comes from Epiperipatus broadwayi, assembly GCA_028023455.1. Classification (NCBI taxonomy): domain Eukaryota; kingdom Metazoa; phylum Onychophora; class Udeonychophora; order Euonychophora; family Peripatidae; genus Epiperipatus; species Epiperipatus broadwayi. Next base: position 830,616 of record JAQFVV010000056.1, on the reverse strand, counting down.
TTAAAAGATTGAAATGGAGTTGGGCTGGACATATTGCTAGAAGAGATGATAATAGATGGACAATTGAAATTTTAAACTGGATTCCAAGAGATTGTAAAAGACCCAGAAAGAGACCACATGTGAGATGGATGGATGAAATAAGAAAATGTGCAGGGGTGTTGTGGAGAAGAGAAGCTAAAGATCGGAGAAGATGGATTAAACTTGGAGAGACCTTCATCCTGCAGTGGATTGATAATGGTTGATGATGATAACAAAATATAAATAATAACCTGGATTCACTTATCATTTAAGTTTTTGGCAAATATATAAGTTTAATAATATCAAAAGTCTAAAGCGTGAAAGTGAGTAGTTTACTATTCTTAATTACATATATGTTAAGCTGTACTAATTCCATGTTTATATATATATATACACACATACTCTTTATTTTAAAGTATTTACTTAAGTATTAATTTTTTTTCCTCATAAGACAGTGAAAAAAAAAACTAATTATAATAAATATTCTGTATATAATAAGCCTACAAGAAAAAATATATAATAGTAATAATCAATACAAGAATGCACTAGCTTAATCTAATTTTAATGCTCACACATTTTATATGACAGAAAATTTGTTTCTATCTTTATCAATCTTCTTTCTTTCAAACGATCATTATGAGAAAGAAAAAAGATTCCACTTAAATTTTTTTTTTAATTAATTGATCTTTTTTTTTTTTGACTTTTACAAAATTTTTTTACTTTTACAAAAAAAAAGAAGATTGGATAAAGTAAAAAACAAAAAATGAAGAAAAAGCAATAAAAATGTTGAGATAAACTCATCTTCAATATAAAAATTTAAAATAAAGAAAAACAAATTAAATCTTCACTAAATGCTCTCAGATATCACATATTTCAATTGTGACGACTAGATTATAGTTAGATAAATTAATCCATATTTATATAACAGTGTAAGAGTTAATATGAATTTGATAACTACTTATATTTGTACAACCCAATCCTAAAATAAATTACATTTAATCCCTTTTAACCTCAACAATAATAATAATATTAAATAAAATATTATCTTTACTTGAATATAGTAATATCTGATCAACTTTATTACATTAATTAATTAACAAATAACTATACTATTGTAATATATATATATATGGTGCAAGTGTTAAAACAGTCAATCTTAGTCAAATTGAGCTTCATGATCTAATGCACTAAATAATTACCTACTAGGGTTCAAATCTTATATCCTACCCCATTTCCTTATTTATATGTGTGTATCATATATTTATATATCTCAGAAGTATTGCCAAATAGCTAAATTATAAACTTAATTATTGTTTAATATTTTTAAAATAGGAATCACATGTGTACATCCTCAGATGTTATATATATATATATAAGGGGGTTGGATATACAAAATATTTTAATAGTGTAAATATTTTATTTTATATTTATTAACATTATTTATGTAAAAAGGATGATGCAACATGTTGAGAAAGTTCTCAAAAGTAATTAAATATGTCAGAAGCAATTTATTGGTTAAATGGCTATAACTAAACATTAATAATGCTTGAGAACTGAACCCTTTCAACGATTATTATTTAATTGGCCAAATGAGTTAAAAATCAAAACTTGTAATTGGCCAACTCACAACTTTAACAAAATCTATTGTTAAAATAGATCACTTTTAATAATATAAATACATTAGTTTCGTTTGTAAAAAGTATATTACTGAATTGTCAGATTATGAAACAAACGAAAGTCTTTTCAAAAATAAAATTTGATTTATAATTTAAAAAATATTCAATTGCGGTGAAATAAAAGTAACCGCTATTCAACCAACCATTGACGCAATCTTTTTTTTTTTCACTTTAACGTTACGATCAATATGTAGCAATAAATAAATAATTATTGGTAATATCTTAACTATTTTTCTAAAATAATTTGATTTTTAGTATTATTTTATCAATAATAATTTGTAATTCAATTCAAATATTGTTTAAAATGTTGTAAACATTCGTTTATAATTTTCGTAATAAAAATCAAAACGAACGTAACTTTTTACTTTTTGGCAGCCATTTCCCTTTCTGACAGAAGTGGGACAGCCAATAAGATTCAAGAAAAGTTGGTGAGGAGGCGGTGCTTTGGTTTTGTTTGACATATATGGTCATTTTTATTGATTTTTTACTTGTAAAATAAATCTGAAGAGGGCACCATCTTACAGAACTTTTGATTTTCTTTCGAATGACATATTATATGTATACGTGTGATAAAAAGTAGCCGATTTAGAGTGATGTCAAATCTCGTTTTTAGACGAGTCATGCATTATAAGAGTTAATAGAACAACTTCAAAGTTAAATGGAGTTAATAATTGTAATGTAGATGAGAAAATCTGTAAGGAATATTTTATATATCATTCACACTTGTTAGTTTAGAGTATAATGAAGCAGCATAATAATTTAATTATATTTGTGTTAAGAAAGAAACACTTGTGATATTCAAGCCTGCAACTGAATCCAATAAAATAAATAAGCCTAATGTGGTAAAATATCATCTAGGTCTGCTAAACAATGATTTGTACTTGCTTATCTTAATTGGGTGAAGTGTTATCCATTGTTCATAAATGAAGTTGGTAAATAATTAATGGGTTAGTAAAACAAACTATTTAAGAACAACCGTAAGACCTTCATTTTTTATGATTATGATATAACTGAAACAGGCTTATTATATACCTGTGTCTATATATGTAATATGATAGTTATTATCCTCCAGTTTTAAATTGAGGATTATTTTGCGAAATAGTAATACAACCTATTTCTATTTAATATGAGTTGTCTTCACAACAATGACTGACAAATTGATTTAGGAAACAAACAGTAATATTTATCAAATTATATTTGTCGTTCTTAGTAAAATGTCATCATTACACATTCACTATATTAAAGATGTATATTTGAAATATAACCTTACATGTAAAACTTAGATGGATTGAATACATCTTTATTGTATTAATTAATATCTGAAATATAAAAATATTGAATAAGATTGAGTACATAAAACCCCTTTTACACTGTCATATCCTAGAATGCATAAACATACTTGATATTTATAATCCTGAGATAAATTATTATTAAATCTTGTATTTAAATTTGCTAGCCTTAGTTTTAGAAAACACAGATTTAGTTACTCTTAAATAACACTTGAAATAAGAAATAATATTTGTAAAGATTTTATTGTTAAAGAAAATAAGAGTAAGCTTCACATATTTTAATAAAACCCTGAGAAACTAATTTATTATTTTATTATGTGTGAATAATTATGAAAATTGAGAATAAGTATAGCTCATGTGGAAATAAATAAAACTTGTATAAATAATAATTGCAAATCAACTTCAGCTAAACACACTCAACCCCATTTTCCACATTACCAATTTTGTTGGTTTCAATATATATATATATATATATATATTGTACCAGGAATCCTTTTAAAGATCCATTCACTATACCATGCTTGGTCAATGACATGTAATAACCCGGGCAGCTATTCAATATAATAAAATTATTATACAATAAAACTGTCTTTGAATTTCCCTTTAAATATTGATTATCATCAGCCTCACACACGATATGCACAAATCCAAAATATTACCCAGTTCACACAACACATATGGAATTATTTCAAGCCAAGATAAGTAATGAAACATGTTTTAATATCACTTATCTAAAATATTATGAAAGAGATCAAACTAATAGTTATTAGCTATTTCTTTCTATGTCTATTTCTATAATGATCTGCAAAGTTTACCCTAGAAGAGTATTTTTGAAAGGCACAATTCAAACTTGTCATTTCGCATCAGTTTCCATTAGAGAATATTCTTTCTGCAGATCATATAGAAAAACTAACTTAAAATTCCCAATGTTGTAATTCCGATAACAGATATACACGTTCCTCATTTACTCTTTGAATTCTCAGGTTAAGTGGAAAGATAGTAAAACTAGAATTAATAATTTGAATTTGTGTGGAGTGAGATATAGAGATAACTAAACACTAAAACAGATTATAAGTTAATAAGCATTTATTTTTATAGCGCTAATCCCACATATATTATGTTAATAAAGCTAGAAAAACAGAAAAATTAATACATCAAAAAAATAAAATAAATTCTGTATATATCTAACATAAATGAAAAACACTATGCCTGATTTTTTGATTATACAAAGAGGCTAGATCTACGTATACACACACGTATTTGATAATACAACTTTAAAAAGAAAAAAAATCAAGAGATTAAAAGTTTTAAATATCAAAATATAAGTCATTAAATACACTAAGAGATTAAACACATTTTGTTTAATATTTAAAAGTATAAATCTATATGTACACACACACACACATATATATATAAATCTACATTAAATCAAATTTGATATTTTTAAAAGTATATAAAAACCTTTTTTCCTGGATGTCTGGTTTTCTTTTGCATCTAAACTACAATGGTAAATAAACATATAAAGTCAGTCTATCTTAGAATATAAAAAATATTAAACATAAGTTTCAATTCCATTGTTTTTCTTTTGGACTTTTCTTTTCAATGAGGACAGATTTAGGGCTTCAAACATCTTCATATGTACTATAAAAATGGCTTCTACAGATTCAAGATGTTTTTCTGCTTTAGACTTTTCACATTATTTTCCAATAGACAGGTAGGTTTTAAACAGATAGTTAGTAATATGATCACATGACAATGACAGTGAGAAGAAGGCTGGTATACAATAGTGAATCTTCCAGGTTGCTTTCTTTGATCCACTTACTCATCTGCATTGTGGCCATGAAATAATTTGAGTTCTAAGCAACAATATTTTTTTATATCCTGAGATTGATTATAATTACACTCAATTTTAGATTCAAAATCGAAAGTTTTCTCAGAATGGCCAACTCAAACTGTTTATACTTAAGGTAACTTCCTAAACACAACTTGCCATTTTATCTAGGGAACATTTCTTTTTCTAAAGCCACTGATAGCTCTCCTCTAATTCTACAAAAATTATTCCCCAACATAAGCCACTAGCATATCCTTTATAGTCATATAGAAAAAAATGTTCAAGAATCCCAGTTGGTATTTTTTTTTATCAATTTAATTACCAGGAATGTTTTTTTTAATTAATTAATTAATAACAAAAGATTACAAAATAAAATTATTACAGAAAATAAATTATCTAATCCATATTTGCTGATTTTTGTAAACAAGATAAACCTATTAGATAAGTAAATATTCATTAATTTTTACTTTCCAATTTTTAATCAGACACTGAATAAAACAAAATAGATATTTTTCTTTATTTTATGTAAATCAGACAAAAAAAATATTCTGAGTAATAATTTATAACCTCTATATGCATGTATATATATGTACATACAGACATTTCCATTATTTTTAATTCTCTATTTGATTCTCTAAACAAAACCTTCACAAAATAACCAGAAAAAATTATGTACATTTATGAGTAATTTTATGGACAGAGCTAGTTGTAACAATCTTGTGATGGGGCTTGAATATCACAAATCCCCAGCACAATATGTATATATAAATGAAATGGTATCCATATACATCTGTAAAAATCTTAAAATCTTCATTTGATGTGTATATATATAAACAAAGGATTTATTTTAGAAAAAAAGAATGGTTAAACATGCATTTATATTACATCTATTATCATAATCACATTTTTTAAAAAAATAATTGAAAACTAATACTTAATTTTTTTCCTTTCCTAATCTATGTATTGCACTAAATTGTTACATATTAAAAATATTGATGTTCTTTGAATCTGCATATCTAAAAGATGAAAGGTTATATGCATTCACACACAATTTATAATATTGACATATGCAATCATTTTAATTATTGTATATTTCTACCATACTTTATAATTTTCCAAATAGAAATAATATTAATTTTATCATTTGTAATATTTTTAATGCTTCTGTAAAATCAGTTATTACAAAAAAATAATTGTTTCATTTTTTTTTTTCTTTTTTGCAGCAAACAATTCTGTTTCATACGTTGAAATATTAACAAAAAGACCACATTTCAAATGTTGCATATTTATTTAGCTGAAGAATCATAAGTTGTGATTGATCAACATATCATAAGTTTTTTGGGAGGAAAGAAGATTACTATATTTTTCCTTTTAATAACAAAAGAAAAATATCAGAAAACTTTTCTAGAAGGATGACACAATTTTAAAATAATATTTTACTTTAAAATAATTTTAACAATCTGCTAAACTATACTATTTTATTATTAGTATTAATGATAACTAAAATGCAGTGCTAACTGAAGCAAAAACTATAAAGAAATTTTATTGTCATCACATGAGCTTGACATTATTTTATCATTCTACAGATAAAATATGATTATTCAAAAACTTTTATGTAGAATAAGTATCTGTTTTGAACAAAAATTCATCAAATAAAAATTATACACTTAAATATAAGAAGACAAATGAATTATGAAGTCAGCTATAACTTGCTTAAGAAAGGAAAAAATGCCACTATAATTTGCTTAACTCACTATACTGAATTTATTTTAAAAGAAAAAAAAAACATTTTGATCCTTCATGCTTAAAATACAATATTTCAACTACCATTTGTATACCAGTTTTTATAATAGAGAAAAAGTTACAAGTCAAAAAAGCTTACATTAGCATACACTGGAAATCAAGAAATGTAATAAAATATAAAGAGCTTCCAGTGATTTTTTTTTTTCAATCTAAATTACTAATTATAAAAACTGAAAGTGAATTAAGCAAATTCACTTTCACGGTTATTTCAGGGGTAGCTATCTGCATTGAATATCTCAATAACCTAATGAACATTTTTAAAAAGATGCTAATTGGTAAAAATGAATATTAAAAGTTAGGATTATCTTAACAAGAAAGAAAGTTTTAAATTTTTTGTACAATAATTATGTAATTTAAAACATAGTTGTATTTATATTTGGATTTTCATAGAAAATAATAATACAGTACACATTGGGGGAATTGTTATTAATATTTTATATAAAAAGATAAGTTTGAGTTTAGTTGTTAGATATTGGATTATATGTGTGTGAGTGTGTATAAAACTTTAATACTAATTGAATTAATATATCTTTTAACTAACAACTCACATGTACTTTTAAATTATATTTTTTTATATAAAAAAAGAGAGGCTGAATGCAGTAGTAGAATATTGGAATATGTATGTGAATATGAGAATTTAATATTTATTGAATCAACATATCTTTTAACTAATAACACGTGTTTGTAAGGCATGTTTCAACAGTTATTTCTCCTAATCATATCTAAGGAAGAACAAAGACATTCTACCAGATTATTATTGGCACAAGTTTTGTTAATTAAAGTTTGAATAATGTTGTTATGTAAAGTCGATTCCTAGAAATTGAAGTTATGGAATTATTTTCTCACTTTTATATTATTTATTATTATTTTTTAAATCAATTGAATAAATTATGTAATAAAAGAATTTCCATTTGAAATTGGATTTACACCTGATCTTTCTTTTTATTGAGTGTACATATTATAAAAATTATTTCTGAATTTTGATGAACCAAATATTAAAATGTACACCCAAAATATACTTTATTCATTACATTAAATATATTGCTTAAATGATTGAATGCATTGCATCAAGATTAGTTTGTTAACTGTGGAAGGTTTGAGTTCATAGTTAGTTATGCAAAGTAAATTGAAGCTTTAAAATAGTTTTCATCACATTGATAAGGACCAAAAAATATTTGCTGAAAAAAGCTTTTTTGTATTATTTTTTATAATATATGTACAATTATTGCTTTATATAAAGATATTTTATTTTATATTGTGTGATTTATTTAAATATATATAAAAAAACAGCATAGGATTAAATTTCTTTTTTTTCATGATTATTAATTATATATTTTATATGCTGGTGTTGAACAGTAATAATATAATTATTTATGTATTGTAGAATTAAATATTTGTAAATGGAATTTAATTCCATCAGACTGTTAAAATATATACACATTCACATTATTTGGCATATTTGATTCCATTTATTAAAAAAAATAAATAAGTTTGTAGTTCATTATCAAGTGGGGATTTTCAATCTCATTCAAAGGAGATATATATGATCTGTTCATGGCAGGATCCATATTATATCCTTATATTCAACCTCCCAACAAACTATTCTCTTTCTTTTTTTTAGTTATGTTTGTCACAGCCATTGTTAGTACAGTGTAGCTGTGAACTATGCTGTATTTTTCATATGTCATAGCATCGGCCGGTACGCGAACCCACAACCATCTGCAACCAACTACTTGCTTGCAAGGCAGCTGTGATGACCTCTTGGCTAGCAACTATGTTGTATTTAGCTACATGAATTCAGTTTTATGCAATCCAAAGAAAAGTGTAAACAAACAAAAATATGCAATTAAATAAATAAATAAAAACCATTAGAATTTACAATATTTGAGCAGTCAGTCATTTTTCCTTCTCTGAATATCATAAACAATCACAAGAAAAAAAAGGAGTAAAATTTGTAAATAAATTTTATATTACATTAGTTGTTATTTTTCTATCTCAGTGTGCTGTACTCAATAATGTTTATTAGTAAAAATTTGTTTGATTTATATTGAAAGCACATACATTTTATTTTTCCATTATTATTCTTTCTGAATGTAATGCTAAAAGTTTTACAAAATTTTTGAAGATACTAAAAGTTGATAGTGAAACAATAAGAAATCTTAATTTCTTGATAACCAGCGTTATGTTTCTAAATATATTAAAAAAAAGTTTTTGAAAAAAAAAAAAGAATAATTCCCAGAGCATATTTAATAATGATGAAAGTTAGCATTTCATTATTTACTTTATTATAAAGATAAAGTATGGAACAATTAATTTTTTTCCATATAGTTATTCTTTCAATGAAGACATGAGTGAAGACACACTCAGTGAAATATATGTAAATATGTTTCCCCAATTTATTATTATAACTATATTATTATTTTTTAAAAATGTTTATACACTAATCTTAATTTATATATACATAATACGTATTTATAAAAAAGCATCTCTGCTGTATATGTGTGCACACTGAAAAGTACTATAAACTTTCAGTTCAAAAAAATACATATTCTATTCTGCTCAATGATTATCAACAAAACATGAGCTATTATCTGCTAAATACATTTGTACATGAGGTGGACTTGGAACAAAATATAACATAACTTATGGCTCTACTATATATTGTTACTATTTATTTGTCACAGAAGATATATATACAATTTATTTATTATGAATTGTATGATTGTTTATTGGCTGTAAATTTAGCTTGGCATTATTACTAGAGTCTTTGTTAATATTTAGATTAGATATTGATTTTGTAAAGTACTACCTCATTTAGTATTTATTGTTCTAGTGGCGAGTAGATGGCTCTGCAGTCTGTATTTCTGGATGCACCTTTTAGTTACTGTACATCAATATAGCTGATAGTAAAGAAAAAAAAAACTGATTTTTGGATAAATGATAATATATCTGTTTAAGATTGAGTTATATATATATGATAAAACCATCACACTCATTGTTTTAATACCCACTACTTTAATTATATGCTGTCCAAAAAAACAAAAAAAAAAATAAAACCATTAATATTAGTAAATTAAGAAAGGTTTTTTTTTGTATGACAGCATCATTTATTTTTTATTATTTCAATACTCTTTTACTGAATTATATGAATTATAAATAACAACTGTCATATTTCAAATGATGAACTCTAAATATTTAGATATTGATGTAATTGATAAACTAAACTTTAACAATTATTTATTAAATATGAATTATTGATATTTCATGTATTTTTGACATATAATTTTAAATTTTTTAAAGATAAATATCTGTTTTTAATTTTTTTTAAAAAGCATGTCTGATCTTTGCAATCTTTAAACACATGCCCATTAAATAATTATAATGATAAAATTACAATCTTAAAACAACTTAAGCAAATCTTAAGACCACACAGAGCACGTGATTTATATATATATATTTTTCTCAAAAATTTAAAACTTAATTTGTAATTGTTTTAAAGCATAAAAGCAATGATTGTAGCAAATCTTTTAAGCTTAAAAAAATTAATGAAATAGATGCTTAAGCCATAAAGCAATTATTAAATTGATTATAAACAAAACAAATTGAGTTGGCTATTTGATCAATAAACATCACATGATCACTATTTATTATGCTTGTTTATAACTGTTATTAAAAGAGGCAAAACTCTATATGCATTGCCACTCAGTGCATTGAAAATATTATAGTGTTTTCAAAGTTAATACTCATAGTTTTGTAGTTAAGTAGAGATAAAAGGTGGCTGCTGGAGGGTTGCATTAGATCCTATGATCTAGATGCAGTGCTCTCAGGTCCAAGGCTCCTCACTGACAAAGGCTACAAGCCAGAAACTAGTCTGGGAATATTGGATGGATAGGCACTAGATGGGGATTTTATGCACAAGTCTTCTGGCATCCATTAATTACTCTGGCTTGCACTGAGTGGCATTACATATAGAGTTTTGCCTGTTTTAGTTGGCTATTTGTTTAAGAAAAATGAGTCATCTAAGAAAAGTTTATCTTTTCATAGAACAATGAAAACAATTCTATTTTGACAAATCTCTAGTGATGCTAAGTTTGAATTATACTTGCAATACTTCATTTTTTATGATTAAACCCTTTACTCTTACCAGATTTTGATAATCTTTACATAAGTTTAAAAACAAACAAAACTGTCTAAAAAATATTTTAACTTTGCAAATATATATATAAAAAAGTACTTAGGTGAAATACATAACAATAACTTTTTTCTTATTGCATAATTGCCATTGCTATTTAAAAAAATACTGAACTTCATTTTTAATATCAAAATAAATTTTTGTTCAGACATCAACAAAGCAAATTCTGTTTTAAAATTTAAAATTGTACTTATAATTTTTAAAATTTCACATAAAATGTTTGCACTGGCATTTATGAAAGCATTTTTTTTTTCAGTGAATCAGTTACAATTTTTACTTTACCATAATTACAGTTTTATTTGATTTACCTGCTTAAAAATACACCTCTTCAAATAAAATCTAATTATTATCATGATTGGTTTAAAATAAATATGTTGTACAAATAATATAAATATATTAAGTGCAGAAAATATACAATTTTTTCCTTCCAATGTAACAAAGGAAAAATGCTTGCTCTCAAAGGCTGAGAACAAAGAATAGCAAGAAGTTCTATTGTCAGTTCTTTTGTATTATGATTTTACCAATCAGCTCCATTGTCAGTTTCTTTGAATTTTTGATATCTGTATGATACTAACATCTTCAGATTTTTTAAAACCTAATAAACCAATATAAATTTTAGTTCTAGTTTTTGCTGTTAAAAAAATGCAGAACTGATAAAATAGCACTACTGATAGTTGTAAGAGAGTGAAGAAAAGTGAAAAATGACAACAATATCACTAGAATGTGTTGAAGACATGCAATAGAATGTGAACACATTAAAAAAATCAGATGATGTGAATATATTTATATTCAGAAGTTCATATTTATGTAAATTTATATGTGCTCTCCACATGATTCTTTTTTTTTTAAAAATATTTTTATTTTAATATTAATTGATTTATATTTTATAATTTTTAAAATAAGTAATGTCATATATATGTGTGTATTAAAATATCTGTGTTTTCATTTATATGTGTGGTGAGAAGATGTTTATATATAAGGATAAGATTTTGAAAACAAATACTTCTTTGAACACTACCTTAAACAAAATATGAGCTTCTATCCACTAATTTAGGCCATCCACTAGAATCTAAAAATAAAATATAATAGATACCACATTTCCATTCCTTCTATACATGTTAACAAATATCAAGCATGATCACTAATTTGCTATAAGGCATTTCTTCCAATAATTGCTTTTTAGATAAATCACTTAGTTTTTCTTTTGGATAAAAGTTTTATTGTATCATGAGTTTTGTGTTCACCATTGTCTTTTAAAAGTCATGTATACTCATAACTGATTTTTTTACTCCCATTACTTGTGAGTTTTTGTTTTAATATCATTAATTTAGGAAATAAATGAATATTATATTATTATTCCTGAGTGTTTGGTGTTATAAGTTTTTAAAAATTGTTAATCTTATTGTTAAAAAATTAAAACTATAAAATGCTGTTTTGCATTGGTGGTTGAGAGGTCAGCGCGACTGCCTTGCACTAGCAGGCAGTTGCCCGGTTGTGGGTTCGCGTTCCGGCAGATGCTATGATACTTAAAAAAAAAACTATAAAATGCTATTTTGGGAGATATTAACAAATTTAAAATAGGAGAAAAAATACAATTATCTATGTATATATATTATACATAATAAAGCACCTTAAAATATACTTACTATACAAAAAAAACAATTTAGGAGAAGACAATAATCACCACACTATTTTTTTAACCACTTGTCAAATAATAATTAAATATCTAAATTCATTATATTTGGCTAATTGGAAGAAAAATCACAAAACTTGCTTGCAAATTCCTTAAATATCTGTAAAAAAAATTTCCAAGTTTTACCTGCATTTAAACTATAGGCTTCTGGCCGAATGACAACTGATACTCTAATCATTATACTTTAATGCATTTATAACACACACATGTATTTATATATGAATGTGTGTTGAATGTTCTATGAGTGAGAAGGAATTTATTTTTAAAAAAATAATTTTAAAATAGTCATGATTATGTTAAATACTAATTATGAATTAAACATAATCATTATTAAATTAAGTTCATACAAATCTGTATATAATGAAACCTTAATTTTGCTAAGAAAGAAAAAAAATCTCAGTCATTACAGGAGTTACTCCTCATCATTAAAATAAAAAGAATTGGATTATTATTGCTTGGATGGTCAAGTGATGATTAAGTACTAGAAATAATAGTGACAAATTTCAATCTAAGAACCTTACGCTCTTGAATCCATCACTCTAACATAGTTCTAAAACATGCACTGACATTTAGTACTTCAAAGTAAAATTATATTCAGAAACCACCAGTGAAGAGATTCATTTACTTTTCTGGAAGCCAGATTATATAACTTTATTGAGAATTATTTATAATTTGGAGGATTAATAATTTATGAATAAATAAACAACACATTTTTATTATAATATGCACAATTATGAAGTATAAGTTAGTAAAAAGTGTAACTTCAAATCAAATATTGAAATTAGTTATAATAGATGCGACTAATAAACCATTTATTTATTATAAATGAATATTAGTTGAACTGATAAATAGTAGCTTTTATTTAAAACTGTATAAATAAATCATTTTAATATTTCTTCTAAGGAACTAATTATCAAGTTATTAAAAGTAACTATGGGATAATTTGCTAATATCCATTTGCTACAGCAATATGAGATCATAACTTCAAAAATAATTAAGATATGCAATGGAAATAATTTATGATTTTTTTGTAAATGAATGAAGAAATAAATACTTCAATGAAAATGAATTAGTCAAAAGTAGCAGTTAGATGATCACCATTCTAGTAAAAAATTTGGGAAACATAATTTTGGAATAATCACACTGTTACTAAAATAATTTATTTACTTTACATAAATTATTAACAACAATAACAACAAAAAATCTAAAATATTTGTTTATTCTTCTTGAAATATTTGTTTATTTTTCTGAATATCTTTAAATGAATATTTAATTTTCTGCCTTGAAAATAATTTTATTATTTTTGTATTGTATTGATTGTGATATTATACATATAATTTTCTCATACTGTTTATATTTTTACTTTTATGTTGTTAAAATAACTCACTGATGGTATCTAGAAAAAAAGGAACAAACATGAATTTTTTCCATTATTAGTAATTTCTGATGTGAGATATTTTTTTAAAATTTGTATGAAGAAATATTTAATTTTCTGATGCCTATGGGAGATATTAGTTTATATATATAAAGGAAGCTATTAAGGTTTTGAAAAATATTCAATTGCCTGATTTTGTTATGAGTTAGATTGAACACTGTTTATTAAATACATTTTTTTTTTTGTTTTTGATGGTCAGATGTATAAACAAACATCTGGTTTTCCTATGGGTTCACCAATTTCTCGAGCATTGGTTTCTATTTTTATGGAGAACTTGGAAAAGAAAATTTTTATATCAACAGTTAAAAAAAAATCTGTATGGCTGAGGTATGTTAATGATACCTTTGTTATTTGGCCTCATGGTAAGCAAGCTTTTGATGAAATTTTAATTTTTTTAAATTCTTTTCACAACAACATCAAGTTTACTATGGAAGTAGAAAATAATATAACTTCCCTTCTTTGATGTTTTAACTGAAAGAATGAAGGATGGTTCTTTATCCAATGGTATATATATATTAATTCTAATATTTTCACGGATACATGATGATTTCATATTATTATTATTTTCAGAATATTCTGTGCGGTAAAATAGCTAAATAGCTGACGTTTCAGTACAATAACAAGTACCTTCCTCAAAGCATTCTCTTTCTCAAATCATAGGAATGCATGTGAGATTTAAAATCGTTATCTTTTTGTTTCTCCTCGTACTTAAATTCTATTGGTTGAGAAGTTTTAAATTTTATTTTGTCTTCCAATACCTTCTTCCAAATGTTGTTAATCTTATTTAATTCACACCTTTCATTTATGCTCTTGGGCCTTTTAAAAATCTCTATAGCTTCTCTTAGCAATCTCTGGTCATATTTTTATCAAAATTGATATCATGATTAGTTAATTTTATATGAGAATAAATAGCTGATGAATTGGATTTTTCTCTGACTGCCAAAATGTGTTCCTCCTTTCTAATATTTATTCCTACATGGAATTTCATATACACCATGGCACTCCAAAGAAATTTTGTCTTTAGGAAGTGGAAATATTTCATTAATTTTTTTAAAAGTAGTGTAAACTATGTGAACATTATTATTCTTTAAAATGTTACCAATTTTATCAGTTACTCCTTTTATATATGGCAAAATTGTCTTAATTTCTGATGTATCAAAATCTTTTTCCTTTTTATATGTATAAGCCCTATTAATAATGCTGTAATTAAAACCATTATCAAGAAGCTTTTTTTTTTAGTAGCAGAAATATCCTGGAGAAAATGGCTATCATCAGAAAGTCTCTTAGTTCTATCCTACAAGGTCTTTGCCACTGAAAATAGTTGTGCAGGATGGGGATGAGAAGAAAAATGTAGATATCTCCCAGTGCTTGTTTTTTTTTTATATATACCATGAGATAAAGAACCATCTTCCTTTCTTTCAATTAAAGCATCTAGAAAAGGTAATTGGTTATTTATTCTACTGATCTAGATTTAGAAACAAAGATCCAGCTTACTCCCAGGGAAAAATCTTTTTATACAAAATTATATGGTTTATCAAAAATTCATAAACTAGATATTCCATTGAGACCAATTGTAAGTGCAGTTGGTTCACAAACACAGACACTAGCTCGTTTTTGACTTCTTTTTTACAGTCACATTTAACAGAAATGTTATCATATGTTAAAGATGCCAATCATTTTCTTGAACTTATCCGAGATATTAAATTGACTAAGAATGATATTTTGGTAAGTTTTGATATTGTTTCACTTTTTAATAGTGTACCTGTAAATGAAGCTATTCAAGTTTTAAAAAATATTCAATTACCTAATTTTGCTGTAGTTTTGATTGAACACTGCTTATCGAATACATTTTCTGTTTTTGATGGGCAGATGTATAAATAAATATCACGTCTAGCTATGAGGTCACCAATTTCTCCGGCATTAGCTTCTATTTTTATGGAGGATTTGGAAAGTAAAATTTTGACTTCGGCAGGCAAAAAACCATCTATATGGCTGAAATATGTTGATGATACCTTTGTTATTTGGCCTTATATATATATGTCATATTATTATTACTATTTGCGGAATATTCCGTGTAGTGAAAAAAGCTAAATGCTGACATTTCAGTACAATATTAAGTACCTTCCTCAGAACATCCTCTTTCTCTGAGGAAGGTACTTGGTATTGTACTGAAACATCAGCATTTAGCTTTTTTCACTACATGGAATATCCTGCAAATAGTAATAATAATATGACATTGTTTATTCATGAAAATATTAGAATTAACATATATATATATAAAGCAAATACACACTGAAAGATATCTATATTTTTCTTATCATTATCATCCAGCACAATTATTTTCAGTGGCAAAGACATTGCAAGATAGAAAAGATTTTCTGATGACAGCCATTTTCACCGAGATATCTATGCCATTAAAAAAATTCTTCTTTATAATGGTTTTGATCACAGGATTATTAATAGAAATTTTTTTTATATAATAAGAAAAAAGATTTTGATACTTCAAAAATTAAGATTGTTATGCCATATATAAAGAGAGTAACTGATAAAATTGGTAATGTTTTAAAGAAAAATAATATCCACACACAATTTATACTACATTTAAAGAAAAAAATAACAAAGATTTTCCATGCCCTAAAGATAAAATACCTTTGGAGTGTCATGGTGTATATGAAATTTCATGTGGAGTTTGTTTATATCCATACATTGGGCAAATCAATCATAGAATAAATATAAGAAAGAAAGAACACATTTTGGTAGTTAGAGAAAAATCCAATTCAACAGACATTTATTCACACATTAAATCAACTAACTATGGCATCAATTTTAATAAACCACATATTCTAGCAAAAATTGAACGATATGACCAGAGACTGCTAAGGGAAGCGATAAAGATTTTTAAAAGGTCTAAGAGCATAAATGAAAAAAAAATTAATGATATTTGGAAAAAGCTATTGGAGGATAAAATATTTTTTAAAACTTCTCAAGCAATAGAATTTAAAAATGAGAAGAATATAACAAAAGAAAAAAATAATAATTTTAAATCACACCACACATATTCTTATGATTTGAGAAAGAAGAAACTCTGAGAAAAGTAGTTGTTATTATATAAAAACATCAACTAGCTATTATATTTATAATAGTATGAATACTGAACCCTACTGCTTCATGGCATTGTTTTTCACTCAGCGCACATCAATATACTGTTTTAGTGACCTAATTTACGGCTAACACTACAACAGTGTTGTTTAGAGCCATAACAGACCACCTAGAGGGCGATATATCCTACAATTACGTAACAAAATACTACGCCCATTGACTTGCGACTGTATTCCTCAAGTGAGCGCAATTCAACTCTCACTACGGTCTGATTTGATGGCGGCAGTATTTAAAGGATGCGAAACTATTAAAAATTAATTGTGGAAAAATTTTGAGAAAGCGTAGTGGATTTAGTATTACATATTAAGAATTGTCAGGTTGTCATGCATGCTTTCCTATGATTTTGAACTGCACCCAACCTGAAAAGATTAAGGTTTTCAGCAGAGTTCTGCCGAGTTCACGCGCAAATGCACGTTTACACGTGAATCCGTGTGTTGACACTGTTGTGTTTTTCCAGAAAGAGAACATCCTGCCAGATGCGAAGCTATGCATTTGCGGGAGGTGCATGGTTTTAGTCAACTACAGGATCTGGGGAATTCCGTTGCCACTCCTGCAAGCATACCTAGGGTCTGCATAAGGGAAGTTGGTTGAAAGGTTCCAAAATCCCATTACTTACAGCTTTGAGGCTCATCTTCTATTGGAGTCAAACAAACCATAATTCCCCGCCCCTCTAAAAAAATGTTTTTTTAAAAACAAACTGTTTAATTAAGGCTTTTTGAAAAAGGCAAAAAATAAAATAAGAACTTTTCGCTATCATATAAAGGTTTCAGTAGCGTAAATATTTTTTAAAAAAAACCCCTAATAATAAGAAAATAAAAGATGACAATTAAAAATCAAACCAACCTCCCTCCATACTCTAAAAACCAATTGTTGGTTTATTAAAAATGAATCGATTAATAAGGCTTTCCAACAAAAAAAAAAAGCTCAAAATCAATAATTTAAAAGCAAACCACCCCCCTCCAATAATTCGTATATTTTGTTAATCTATCTCTTTATATGTATTCTATATTCGAACACATTTAAAATTAATATTCGAAGCTTCCAGTACATTGGCAAAAGATACTAAAAGACGAGAATTAAAATTCAAACCAACCTCCCCTCCACCATCTAAAAACCAACTGTTGGTTTATTAATTAAAACTGAATTGTTTAAGACTTTAAAAAAAAAGCTCAAAATCCAAAAAAAGACGATGTGATGTGATATACTGTGGCTTCTCCTTAAACGATAATTAAAAAGCAAACGACCCCCCCTCCCCTCTACCATCTAAAAACAAAGTGTTAGTTTATTAAAAAGGCCAAAAAAAACATATGAGTTTATTATGTATAGAAAGAGGTAAAAAAAATTTTTTTACTGTAATATTATGTAAAGAAACCAATAATTCAAAATAAAAAAAACTCGATAATTTAAACGCACCCCCCCCCCCCTACAACATATAAAAACAAAGTGTTGGTTTATTAAAAATGCAAAAAAAAAAAAAAAAATATGAGTTCTATGTATAGAAAGTGAAAAAAAAATTTTTTTTAACATAGTATTCTGTAAAGAAACTGATGGCCAGTGAATCGGTATATTGATGTGCATTGGACGAAAAAGAGCGCTATCAAACAACAGGGTTCAGTATTCATACTATTACCTTATATTTTTATTACACAGAAGCTTCCTGAAATAATACTATGAATATACATGGAAGATCCCAGAAATAATATTATGAATATATATATATTCATCATAAAACACAAAACAGTTTGGATGATTTTATTTATTACAAGTAACTACTAATGATAATCATAACAAATAATGAATTAATGGTTAAATGTAAATTTTAATTGTAATAATTATTGAAACAAAAAGTATCTAGATTTTATAACAAATGAAAAGTAATTATTTTTTTTTTAATATAAAAAATTTTTATTGCTAATTTTACAAGTTATTTTATCATTTACCAAATTAAATTAATAGAAATTTCACAGAGCATATCCACTTATTTAAACAAATATCTAATTAAAAAAAAAGAGCAATAAAATAAATTATACACTTTTCAAATCATAAATTATAAAAAAAAAAAAAAAACAAGTATATATAATAAAAGTATTATAAATGAATTAATTTCACTGTTTTTATATTTTATCTTTTTTAATTTGTTGATTAAAAATTATTTCCTCCATAATTTTTCTCTTATCATATATAATTATATCTTAATATAATGATGTACATTTAAAAATTAGTGTAATTAGAAGGGATTTGAACTCAGACTTTCAAACTCCCTACAACTATCCACTCTATCTCATACAACCATTTCCCATAACCACATTCATGTGAAAAAGTTGGACCAACTGCTGTGTGCTGGTTCAGCATGAAATATATATATTGGAGATCATTAATTTTTTCGCATGCATGTGGTCATGTGTATTGGTTATATAAGATAGAGTGGATAGTTGTAGACAGCTTGAAGGTCTGAGTTTAAGTCACTTCTACTTACAACAAGTTTAGTATAGAAAATATACTGTACCAGTCGAAAAACCCATCACCTAAATTGCAAGTCAGATCCAAACTCAGCTGGTTCAAACTGAATTCAAACCCAACTCACCAGCTCAGATTAGTAGAAATCTAAATCGATGGCACAGTGCTATGTGCCAAGAAACTAGCTCAACGGTTGGTGAGGATTAGAGACCCCAGAACTGACATTAATATCGGATAATGAACTGACTAAAATAATTTTAAATCGAATCATATGTATATGTTCGGGTTGTCAACACAGACAGTGAGCATTAACATTAAAATAATTATGAATAAAAAGACTTAAGAAACCAAGTGTGTTTAGAAAATATTTAATAATAATAGTTTGTTTTGTTTGAGTTTTAAATAATGATTATATTATTTAATTCTAGTCCTTAAACAAAGTTTATAATTATAATCAGAGTGGCAGTCCTTAGTATATGCCAATGAGTATTACACAATATTGGAATTCTATGTCTATGCTCCCAACAAAAAAATAAAGGCAGATAAAGGTATTCATTAGTAAAGGAAATTATTACTCTAATTTTATACGAAAGAATGTGATATTTATTTTCACATTCGCAAATTCATTCATGAAGAGCAAGATACGTATTTTAGGGCATAACTTTAATCTTTATTGGAAAACTTATTTAATTTGAGATAACTGAGAATTTGTTTGACTTTAATTGAAATCACTTCATCATGAATTACGAGCATCAGAGCGGGCTTTACCGGAACAGAGAGGCAACGGTGCTGCCGAATTATGAGCTATAAAGTGAAATTGAAAGACGATGGCTAGTCGATAATCAAAGTCCTATGGCGGCTTGCATCTGACAAGTCTTATGCTCTTTGACTAATATGAACAGGAGAGGAAGTGCTTTCTTCCTCGATAATTTAAAATAACAGAAATTATCACCGACCAGCCTAACGGAGCGGAAGATTGCCCTACATCAGCAACGTTCGAAGATGATGACTTGATAGTCATCGTTTGAATACTAAAACCCATATAGAATGCTCTACATGATGACTTGATCAATTAATTAAAGTCAAACGAGCTTTTAACGAAAACTATTTTAAAGTATTTGCAAATCATATTAATTATGCCCCAATCATCGTGCTCTTCCTGAATCTAAATAGCAATTAACTGAAATTTGAATTAGAGTATATTTAGTTGATTCCTTTATCGACCCTTTTGCAGAAAACATTTTTAAGATTATATATATGAATAAATACATATTGGTAAACATGAGAAAATAGCTGGGGCATAGATTGGAAGCGGAGTTAATAATTTATTATTAGCCAATTATAAAAATAGTAAACATGTAATAATTTCTTTCGACTCAATGATTGATAGAACTTATAAATTTAGTTCTAATGGGTGAGAACTACTATTATAATTAATATTATATTATTTGCGTGAGGCAAATAGAACAAAGGAGCTCATCGAGTCGAAAGATTATTGGCATATAATTAAAAATAAACGACATTAATAAAGCACACAATATATATATATAATATAATAAATGAACTGCCAAGTAAGAAAAGAGAAAGTTTAAAGACTAGAGGTTGAGAGAATTATGATATAAGTTTACAGTAGCATGAATAAAAGGTTTTATAAAGATTATTACATTAAAGCATAAAAGAGCTCTAAAGGGAGTGTAAAGTAAAGTTCGGAACTGGCCAGAAAGTTTAAGGTTCATTATGGAAATATATTACCCATTTCTTCCGGGCTTGATCCTTAGGTTACACGTCCGAGTTGGTAAAAAAACGTAGGCATTCATTTAGTCGATTACTGGAACAGCATTTTAGTGGCTTTTCATAATTTTAGCAGCATGATTGGTCCGGAAAAGATTCAGCAGCTTCATTTAAGATTTTTAGGGGACTTGAGGAACAATAGCCAGATTCCTGATGTTTTAGCCCTTCACCATGATCGAAACACTATTTAAACTTATGATTTTTAAATGCATAGAGTTCACTGCACTTCTCTACAACAAAGATGGCTTTTTCCTTTTTTCTCCAAACTTTTCAGAGCTATATATATCTGTTCTCTGATGCCTTCAGGCTAGCGCTTTTTTCATTATCAATGTTTTTAGATTTACTGGTTGATTTAGATACATTCCTTCAATAAGGCTTTCAAACTCATTAACTTGAATTCATTTTCTAATTAGAAAATGAATTCTTAAAATCAGAAAATGATTTTAATTAGGAAATCCTTATCTTTTTTTCTAATTAATAAAACTTTAACTATTGTTTTTGAAAAGGGAAAATCTGAAAGCTTATCGAAAGAATGTAGCTTTTAATCATTAAACTTTAACAAATTATTTAAAAATAAAATCAAACATTCCCGACGCAATGAAACTTTTAAACAATTATATATATTTAAATATTGACAAATATATATGCACAATCCATGCAGTTATAATATATAAATTCATGAATAATTCTATCATGAATTTATTAATAGAATTGATCAATTTAAATCTGAAACTAATTAATTTTAATACGCATTTGAAATAAGTTATTCTTTATGGAAATTAGTGTGGATTGAACGTATAAAGCCCCATTGCATCAGAAATTCAAGGTTAGTACTAGGGTTTGAAATGGGCTTATGGCTAGATGTCATGAAGCTAGGATCGAACTCAGATCCGACTGCTTCAATACGCATATTTAAATATTAAGAAATTAGGTAAATAAAATCAAGAATCAAACTATTAAAGATAATAAATAAACAATTAAATCGTTTATCAGTAAGAAATTTATAAAAAGTGTGGGTTCCAGAAATGAAGGGTGGCTGGAATCACAATCAATGGAACTCAAGGTCCAGAGCTTGTCATTTCTTGCATTAAACTATATGTAATATATAGGGTATATGAGCACAGAGTTTCACATGCCCCACCACTCTCCACACTATCTCATAACACTGATACACTTGAACACATATATGTTGAAAAGATAAATAATCACCAGCATATATGTGTTCAAGTGTATCAGTGTTATGAGATAGTGTGGAGAGTGGTGGGGCATGTGAAAGTCTGTGCTCATATACTCTATATATTACATATATAGTCATAAGTATATAATAAGCCTGTGTGTTTCAGTTATTAAATTATACTGGCAATTACAGAAAATGACCAAATGTTGTTACTTAGTTGGAGTACTCTGTTACCTAATTATTCAACTTGCTTTTAAGCAGAGAACTTTGCATATACATGTATATACAACTAACAAAATTAAAAAAGGAAAAAAGGCATTGAAAACTTACGTAAGAGTTTCAGAACTTAAAAAATCTTTGTAGCTTAACTCATCTAAAAATTTCACTGCATTCAATACGTCTCCTGGGTAAACATTAAGATAATGAATTAATGTACTGCTCCATCCTTCATCTAGGGCAGGAATAATAAACTAAAAAATATATATAAATATTATAACCATCAATTGTAACCATTTTAAAAAAAAAGATTTGAAAAAGTAAAAAAAAAAAGGTTGCAAATCTATTATTTAACAAATAATTGTGTGATTGTTATTAAATATTAATATTAATTTCAAAAATTTGATGTATTATTTAATTTTTTCAATTCAACACAAAAATACTTCAAGTTTTTAATAATAACTGATATACAAAAACTATTCTCATTGCAAAAAGGAGGGGGAAATCCCACAATCATACAAACTATCTTAACTTTTTAAATTCAATTTTTCTAACTGCTTCATTTACTTGACACATTTTGAGTAAAATATTTACTGTTCCTCACACATTCACATAAAAAAAATAGATACATTTACTTTAGTGTTTACAATAATAGCTTTAATCATTTGTGTGGTTTTCACAAAAATGTCCTGCTGGAATAGCAAAAATCCAATTAGATCACATGATAATAAAAACTTACAATGAAATTAAATTTTACAAAAATTTTCATAGAAAAAGTTTAATAGATTAAGATTTTAGTTCAAACTATAGTACTTGGTATTGTGAAGAGAAGTAAAAGACTGTACTGAGGATAAAATACACATCTTTACTTGGCTAACATAAATTTTGTGATATTATTATACAACAGTGGAACCGTGATATCCATTTTATTTTGGTCCAAGCCTCCTTTGTGTAAACTGTATATAAAAAAGTATTGCAGGGCATATTGTTAGCTGAAAATTAAATAGAAAATATTCAAATCACCCTCGCAAATGTTATGATATTTCAGCAACACCCTCTGTGAATAAATATTTGCTTACAATACAGCAAGTATTGTTTACTGAATGATACATGTACAGTACTTCATAAACAACATTCCTATATGACAGATGCTTTTCTATATGTATAATATGCACATATGTACATTAAAACTATAATATAAACAAAATTTGTAAAACAATGTAAATAATACATTGTGAGAGCACATTAATATATGTAAAATACATATTTTGCGGTTTCATCCATGTTAAAAACTTTAAATATTAATAGACTGACGTTTCGACTTGGTCACACAAGCCATCCACAGAGTTATAAAAGGTAGAAAGACGGTTTTAGAGGTGCTACAATCACTGATTTGAATAAAATGTTAAAATCATATATTAAAAAGACTCTTCATTTTATTTGTTTTAAAAAGTTTAAAAATTAATGCTAATGACATTCTGGTCAGTTTTGATGTCATGTCTTTGTTTACAAACATTCCAATTGATGAAGCTTTAAATATAATCTCACAACATTGCAATTTACCAGACCATATTATTGCTTTAATTAAACATTGTCTCTTAAATACATATTTTGTATACAATGGACAGCATTACAGACAAATTTTTGGTACTCCTATGGGCTCACCTATCTCAGGAGTAATAGCTGATTTATTCATGGAATATATAGAAACTCGTGCTTTAGAATCATCATCTTTAAAACCTCTCATTTGGCTCAGATACATAGATGACACTTTTGTCATATGGCAACATGGAAAAAATAAATTAGATGATTTTTTCTTACATTTAAATAATATGCATCCTCATATTAAATTTACAATGGAGACAGAGTCTGATGGAAAACTCCCTTTTCTTGTTGTTCTAGTCACCAGAACACCAAATAGTTTATATTTTTCTATTTACAGAAAGGATACACACACAGACAGATATTTGCATTTCCATTCTCATCATCACCCAACTCAGATAGTTTCTGTAGCCAAAACACTTTTAAATAGAGTGATTAACCTTTCAGATGAGACACATCTGAAAGAAGAAATAAATCATATTAATAGTGTTTTATTAGCAAATAGTTATAATTACAAATTTATAAAAAAAGCCTTATTTCAAGCCCAAAATAGACAAAATAGGAAACAAAAAGATGATAAATCAGCTATTAGGATTTGTGTTCCATATGTAAAAGGAACTACAGACAGTATCGGACGTATATTAAAATGCTATAATATAGATACAGCATTTTCTGCTCATCAAAAGATCAGCAATATAATAACCAAGCCTAAGGATTCAATCCCTCTTGAATCTCATGGTGTCTATCAAATCTCATGTAAAAATTGTAAAGCTTCTTACATAGGTATGAGTAATCGTCGCATCAGTGTTAGGAGAGATGAGCATGCTAATGCAGTTAAACAACACTCATCATCATCAGCACTCTCACTCCATACTATAGATTCAGGTCATAAAATTGATTTTTCTAGTACCAGGATCATATCCAGATGTGATAATCTCTACCAATGCAAAATTAGAGAAGCCATTGAGATACTTAAAAGGCCAGATTGTATCAATAAGCTAGATGATACATGCAAACTTCCTCCTATTTGGAAAGATTTTTTTAAAAAACATTCCTAAATTTAACATTTTTTGCTATTGGTGGAATTTTAACATTTTATTCAAATCAGTGATTGTAGCACCTCTACAACTGTCTTTCTACCTTTTATAACTCTGTGGATGGCTTGTGTGACCAAGTCAAAACATCAGTATATTAATATTAAAAGTTTTTAACACGGATGAACCCGCAAAATATGTATTTTATATATTTAACCTGTGCAAATCTTCGTTTTAACATATATATTGTAACAATTTAAATAAATCAATTGCCATTTGTAACAATATTTATCAATTAATATAAATATGTATTTGTAATTATAATTTGTAGCTATTTCAATTCATCATAGCATAGACAAAGAAAATATCAGCATTAAAGATTCTTGGTATTTATTTATATATTGGGGCAGTCATTTGAACAATAAAACATACTGGACATTGTCATCTAATAAAAATAATATTAAACATAGCAACTGAATAAAAGTACCCACTGTGAGATTCCTGGAGTGCCTTATGCTTATCTCCAATACTAGGTTCTTCTAACAAAGAATCCTTCCTATCCTTCTTTCCAAATATATAAGACCATTCATGGTCATATGCACACACTGGTGCTATTCATGACAACTTATAAAAAAATATATTTTATAAAACTAATATTATGAAGTTGGAAAGGGATGATATCACTCTTTATTCAGTTTAGCTAAGTACATGTGTTTTCCCATGAGCGCCACTAGATTGTTTTCAATCTAGATAAGTATCTATTTATAGTGTACTTGAGTTCAAACTCATTCAGTACATATTTATTACACATGACTTGGATGACTATTGAACAAAAATGACATTCTTACATTTTATCTATATTGATAAAATTACAAGATCCCAATATTACCAAAGTTTATACTATAGATCAAAGATTCTTATAGACATTGCTAGCTCATTAGCGTATATTGATGAACAGACATGTATAATCCTATTAATGGCTTCCAAACAAGCATGTGAAGACCATTATTGATATTGATGGCCATTTAAATAAATTATTTATCACAATAAAGGTAATAATGATGATGATGATGATAATATCATAATAATGATAATAATAGTGATATCACTATAATGATTATAATAGTGATGTCATAATAATGATTATAATAGTGATGATGATACCAGCCATGGCTTATCAATAAACTCACAACAATAAATTCATCTTTATAAACTTATAGGCATCTATTAAAATTATCCTATTTCATACTGGGATTTAATAATACTAATGGTGATGATTGATCATCATGAATCTCTTTGCATAGTATTCAATTTTCTATAAACCCCTATTTACTAAAACATATTCATTACGCTAAACGTTAAATTTAATGACTATAATTTATTAATGATGATTGATGGCGATCATAGCTTTTATATAGTATTATTTGAAACATTTTTTTAACTAATAACATGATATCCATCTTTGATGAGGATGATCTAAATTCATGGACACAACACAATTTTAGCTTTCTATGTTGAACTATAATTATCAAAATTTAGTTATTCTCAAGCATAATCCTTAAATACCTAAATATCAACATTCTAGTTTACCTATTATTTTGCGGACGCTTAATATTTGCAAGTGATTGCTCAATATATACGAATGGTAATACTTAATAACTGCGAGCAATGATGCTGAATTAAAATGATAGAATTAAGAAAAAAGAAAAAAAACACAATATTCTTAATAATTACTCGGAAACCAATTAAGATATATAATTATATTTTTATTAACACTACTACTCTTTCTTTCCTTCTTTACAGTTAAATCGACAATTAAATAAATGGCTTATTAATATAAAAATTCATATAAGTATAAGCAAATAAAATTAATATATAGGTTTGTCATCTTTTCTTGATATCTCAAAATAAGCTGACTTAAATCAATATTAAAAAAAAATACATATTCTATAAATGCTTATTTAAGACTTTTCTTACCTATCATATCATAAAATAAATTTCAGGTGTAACTTGTATATGTTATTTCATTTCCATTCAAATGTAATGCCCTACTTTTTAATTTACTATTTTAAACTAATCATATATAACCTATTCTTTGATGTGTTTGGATAAACAGTTACACATTCACGCATTCGGTAATGTTAACATATATGTTTAAAATGTATACCCAAAAATTACATATATAAAAATATCTTTTTCTTTTGCAACCTTATAGCGAAAGAAAATAAAATACATATATTAACTTTTAATATGCAACAAGATAAAATAAAATAAAAAAAACATTATAAATGCATATATCTATAGGTTGCTCATTATCATTAACAACTGAAGAACAATTAAATAAAAAAAAAACATTTCAACATTACAATATATAATAAAAAAAAAAATAATGAAAAATTTAAGTTTAAAGATTTAAACTATGTTTGTGCTATGTTGTGAGATATTGCAAATAACTATAGATAAACAAGTCTTTAATGTTTCTGTATCAAAAAAAAAAATTGCTTTGACCAGTAAATTAAGGTTTACTTTTAATAAGTAAAAGAATAAAATCGGTTAAGGAAAGTTCATATTTACCCGTATACTTTTTACTCCTTATTGATGTCCTGAATTTGAATTCTAGACTGCTTTTCTTTGCTCACCAACAAACAAAAAAAAAAAAAAGTTATTGCAGATACTTTTAAGATAATGCTGAATCAATTGACTTTCTTGTTTCTTCAATTCTATTATTATTCACTGTTGATTGGCCTCCTTCTACCATTTAAAAAAAAGTTATTATAAGTACTTTGAATAAGTAGGTACCGGTGGATTTGCTTGTCTCTCTTCTTTAAAAAATAATTGCTGTCGACACTTTAGATGATTGAGGTAAATCAACAAAAATTTGATTTATGGCTTCAAACTTGGTTCTACATGGCTGTTATGGATTTTCTCTTCCTCCTATTTCCCCTTCTCCATTGGTTGAAAGGCAATGAGCTTTTAATAAGACAGGAACTATGAACAAAGCATTCCATATAGCTTGTGTGGTTGGCTTCAAAATCTGTCATTTTGTTGGTTATTACCGGATACATGACTTCATAGATAGATCAGCGATTTTGACTCTTTCTGTATTAATCAGGAAGCAGAAAAAAATGGTTTAGCAATGCAAAGGCATATTATGCATAACCAAATATGTTAATATCATTTTTATAATTATTACTAGCTTATAATAAATTCAATCTTGTTCCATTTCTCTCCTATTCTTTAATATTGCTTGAAAATTGCTTTATATAAACGCACATTTCATTTGCTCTTTTTTTTTCAACTTTCAAAGAGTGAGAAAAAAGAATTAAAGCGTTCACTCTCTTTTTTAAAAAAAAAAAAAAGATTCGAGCTTACATTTCTGCTTAAGAATTATAACAAGGAAGGACCCACTGAGTTGAGTCTCAAAATAATAATAATAATTTAACTGATCATCTCTCTAAAGAAATTTATTACTGACTCTTAAAAAAATTTATGATTAACTGCCTCTTTAAAAAAATTGTTTTAATCGTTTATATCGCGAAAAACATCTGGAAATCTTTATCTTAAAAAAAAAATCAAAGCTTCACAAGTTTGACTTAAAATTAATGCTATCGTTACTACATCAAAGCACCTCTTTTGTAAAAATAATTTTAAGATACAGATAACAACAAAGCTGGCGATCCATAGCCATCAGAAATAAGTGTAAAAGCCTCTTTGTGTTTGTACAGATCTATTCATTGTTTCACACGTGTACAATTTTTATCTCCTAATCTAACAATTTTATTTTACACCTTTCTGATTTACTCTCTTTTAACAAAATGAAAGTTAAATAAATTTAACACATATTATTTAATAATAAAAAATTATATAATAATCATAAAAAGAACTGCTTATTCATAATAATAAATGTATACATATAAATCTCTGTATGTATAAAAGAATAAAAAAAATTTTTTTTTTTTTTTTAAATAATTGAATACTGTATGTATATCTACAATATATATACTGCAAAGGTATTCACTTACATCAATTCAAAAGAGAAAAACAATAAGTAATATATAGTTTTGTATTTTTATTTTCTTTTAAATAAAAAAAAAGGCAAAATTTCAGATTTTCATCATGATTAAAGTATGCTCTGAGTGAGATCCTTTTACCTTTTTTTTTTCTAATGCAAATGGAATAGCAATCTCATTGTTGGCAGACTAGGGCCTCTGTTGTTTGAATGTTTTCAGTGTAAATGAAAGAAACATGATTACATATGGCACTCTGAAATAAAAAAAAAAGATTGCTGCTTTATTATAAAATTTATTAAATTTATAAATTTTGTTTGTTTACAATTTTTTGAATTGCACATGATTAAAATAAGGTAAATTGATGCAGCATATATCACAACTTCATTGTTTTTATTCATTTACTTTTTTAAAAAAATATTAAATATTTATTTTCTTAATCACATTCCTATTTATAGCTTTTCTTCAGATCATATGGTGGTTCTTCAGCTGCACAGCTTAAATTCACATTCTTGAAACTATTTGTAGCATTTGTTGGCCAGTTTTGTATTCATTTGATGATAAGAAGTAGAAGTCAAGCATTGATGGCCTAGGGGTTAGCATAGCTACATTCCAAGCAGCTAGCCCAGTTCACCCCCGGTCAACGAATTTGACATATGAAAAAAAAAGTAGAAGTATGTATTGATTAATCCCATGACATCAATATGGTATAAAGAAACTTAACACAAAAGGCCAGTGACTGACAATTTTGTTATTTTTAGGCATAAAAATAATTGTAAAAGCTAACCTCTTATTCAAATCTCAAAAAAGAAAGTAGTATATTTTCCCTAGTTTGTTTAAGATTATTTCTGTATAATATTTGTGAAATATTTACTTTTTCATAAGAATAAGATGATTAGACTTAGATTTTATTTGAAAAATAGTTTTTTAAAAAAAAACATAAATCATGAGAATTATAAAAAAAGAAGCAAATTGTGATTGGCTGAAAAAAAATATTTTTATAACTAGTATAGCTATTATTTTTTATCTTTTATTAAATAATTATAAATGAAATTTTGTTTTATATATTCTTGATAAAAATTTATTTTGATATAAGTAAAGTTCAAATAAATTGTATTTTGTTTCAAATATATTTTTTATCAGAGATTACAAAATAATAATATCTACATGCTCCAATTATGTATTTTAGTTTAATAACTAGTTTATATATTTACAAAGTTGCAATATTATTTTGAAAAAATAATTTGGAAATTATGAAAATGTGCCAACAAAATGTTTAATAAATATATAATATTTACATTTGGATTTTGTTTGAATAGATTTGCTTTTTAGAACATCAACATAACAATGTCTTCATCAGTAACATTTTTTTACAGTTTATTTAATTTGAAAGTTGAATTTTTCATATTTCTGATATTATTATAATTTTAAGACATTATTTGGTTTCAATAAAATTTACATAAATAAATATTTGATGGGAAACTTTTTTTTCTTTCTATAAATATACTTTTAGACTGAAGAATGAAATAAAATACTTTGTTTTAATTTATTTATTTCTGGTTTTTGCTATTTTATTGCTATGTTACTTTTGAAATTACTTTCATTATTTAAATTTAGGCTTTTACTTAAATTCGTCTAAAACAAAGATTTGATGAAGAATATTTTCCTTAGTTAAAAAACACACCTGAAGAAAAAAGGTGAAACAAAAAAGATCTAGAGTATTTCAAAATAAAACAATTAAACAGTTAGTTCAAAGAAACTCTTTTAAAAAAATTAAAAGCAACCTAATAAAAAAGTAGTAATGTTTTTTTTTTCTTAAAATCAAATGGATATTTTAAAAAATGAAATTTATTGGACTTTGTTAGATCAAAACAAATTATATATTTAAAAAACATTGAGTTATTTATCAAAATCACATTACATCAAAATCATACGAAGAAAATCCATGTAAAAAACAGAATTAGAAGCACATACTTTAATGTTGATATTATACTAATTCTGTCAAACTAAATAAAATAAAATATACATTTATAATTTAAAAAAAATAAAATATAAAAAATACTTTTAAGTGAAAAAAATTCTTGAGTCACAAATGAATCTACAAATCCATTCAACAGTCATCATCATCATCATCAACCATTATCAATCCATTGCAGGATGAAGGTCTCTCCAAGTTTAATCCATCTTCTCTGATCTTTAGCTTCTCTTCTCCACAACACCCCTAAACATTTTCTAATTTCATCCATCCATCTCACATGTGGTCTCTTTCTGGGTCTTTTACAATCTCTTAGAATCCAGTTTAAAATTTCAATTGTCCATCTATTATCATCTCTTCTAGCAATATGTCCAGCCCAACTCCATTTCAATCTTTTAATTTTTTCAATAAAGTCAGTAACACCTGTTTGTTGTCTTACCCATACATTGCGTTTTCGATCTCTTCTTGTTACTCCCAACATACATCTCTCCATACTCCTTTGAGTGGTCTGAAGTCTCTGTATTGCTCTTCTATTAAGTGTCCAAGTCTCAGATCCATAAGTAAGAACTGGTAAAACACATTTGTTAAAAACCTTCCTTTTCAAACACATAGGTATATTTCCTTTTAGAATCAAGTTATTTCTACCAAAAGCACTCCAACCAAGTTTAATTCTATGATTAATTTCCTCCATTATGTTTCCATCTATATTAATAATCTGACCAAGGTATTTGTAACTGTTAACTTCTTCTAATTCTTCATAATCAATCTTTATTTTCATATTTTGAGCAAATCGCTTAAACATTACTTTAGTCTTTTTAACATTTATCTTTAGTCCTACTTTTCTACTTTCATCTGCTAACTCCTGCAACATTTCCTGCAGCTCTGGAGCATTATTTGCAAAAACAACTACATCATCTGCGAAATCTAAATGACTTAAATACTCTCCATTTACTTTCACTCCTTTAGTTTCCCATTTTAATCCACAAAATACTTCCTGCAGCACTGCTGTAAAAAGTTTTGGAGATATGGAGTCACCTTGCCTTACACCTTTCTCAATGTTGATTTTTCCTGTATCATTATGTAATCTAATTGTTGCTGTTGCATTTTTATAAATATTCATTAAAATATGACAATATCCTGAATCTATACCTTGATGATCCAATGCTTTAATCACTGAAGAAATGTGTATAGAATCGAATGCCTTTTCATAATCTACAAATCCAAAACATAATGACAACTCATATTCATTTGTCCTCTCTATGACTTCTCTCAATACTTGGATATGATCTATTGTACTAAAACCACTTTTAAATCCAGCTTGTTCTCTTAGTTGGTGGAAATCCAAAGTTCTCTGTAGACGAGTTGTAATTATCTTGGTAAAAATTTTATATAAAACTGATAAAAGGCAGATAGGTCTGTAATTTCTAATATCTTCTTTATCACCTTTTTTAAATATTAATATTATTACTGCATTCTTCCAATCTTCTGGTACATCTCTATCATTTAGACATTTGGTATATAACTTTGCTAAAATTGTTTCTATTTTTTCATGTGCTTCTTTTAATATATCAATTATAATTCCACCATTTCCTGGAGCCTTTCCTTTCTTCATACATTTAATTGCATGTCTCACTTCTTCATTTAAAATTCTGGGCAATTCGGAAGATGTAATAGATATAGGAAGTACTTGTTCTTTATTACTATATAATTCTTGATAAAAATTTTCTACCAATTTCATGATGTCATCTCTCTTTTTAGTAATAATTCCATCTTTTTTTCTTATTGCAGATATAAATTTCCTACCAATACCAAAATGTTGTTTAACATTCTTGAGACTTTTATTTTCTTCTACAGCTTTCCTTGCTATTTCACAGTTATACTTTCTTATATCATTTTCAACTGTTTTCCATACCATTTTAAAAATTTAAGA
Source organism: Epiperipatus broadwayi (assembly GCA_028023455.1). Taxonomy (NCBI): domain Eukaryota; kingdom Metazoa; phylum Onychophora; class Udeonychophora; order Euonychophora; family Peripatidae; genus Epiperipatus; species Epiperipatus broadwayi. The sequence goes on along the minus strand of JAQFVV010000056.1, from coordinate 797,331 downwards.
TATTCAATTCTTTTTAATACATCATTTTTGTATATCTTCATATTCCTTCTTTTCTTCATAAATTCTCTAGTCTCAGTAGAAATTTTATTAGTCAATTGCTACTTTTTTCTACCAGCTATCTTTGTTGCAGTTTTTAAAAGTGTATCAGTTATTTTCATATTAATTTCATTGAAATCTGAATCATGTTCAAAATCTCCTAACATTTGAAACCTACTTGTAAGTTCTGATTTAAATTCATTAGAATGTTTCTGAAGATTAGGAATATCAACTGTAAATATTGTTTTTCTTAATAATTTTTGTCTCTCTAGTTTTACATTAACACGTAACTTACACCTTACTAATCGATGATCACTTCCTGTGTTAAATTTATTAAGAACATTACAATCTTGAAATATGTATTTTCTGTTAGTCAAAATATAATTCAATTCTGCTGTACCTTCATTTGGATGCTTCCATGTACATTTCCTTTTAACATTTTTCTCAAAAAATGAATTCATAATATAAAGTTTTTCTTTTTCTGCAAACTCCACAAGTCTATGTCCTCTCTCATTTCTATTACCATAACCAAAATTCCTACAGCAATTTCATCTTTCATTTGTCTATCAATTCTAGCATTAAAGTCTCCCATAACAATTTTAAAATGTTGTTTACTCTGATCAAAAGCCTTTTGTACATCCATATAAAAATCTTCTACTACTTCATTACTATGAGAACTTGTTGGGGCATAAACCTGAATTATCTGCATTTGGTATCTGCTATTAAGTTGTATAACTAATCTTGCCACTCTGTCCGATACACCATCAATCTCCACAATATTGTTCTTCCACTTTTTATTTATAATGAATCCTACTCCACTTGTATTTCCAATATGTGTACAAGTATTGGAAATTCAACAGTAGCATCTGATATCTATTAAAAATAATATATATCAAACAACTGCCATTATTTCTTTTAAATCATATATATATATATTGATTACGCATTCTTGTAAAGATAACTTTGAGGTAATATGTCATTGAATCTAGTCCAAAAAAGTAATATGAAATTGTAATAAAATGAAAGAGAAATATTCTTAATTAATTAATCATGTTGACAAAGGAGTATTTTTAGTTGTATTTAAAGTCTATTCTGATATCCACAATTAATCTTAAAAACAGCAATATCGATCATATATTTTATTAAAATTAAAGTACGATAAATGTTATACCATAATATTACTTCACATAGATAATGTTGAAAATTTAATATATCTAGAAATCACAAATGCCTAATCATTTTACAAGATTCATCTTGTCAACACATGAGCTTGTATAATCTAAAAAGTCTTAATCAGAATTTAGCAAATTAAAGGCACAATACTTTCTGATCAGTATGTTTCCATAATAAATAAATAAAAATTTCAGTAAAATCATTCAACCACTTTATTTTTTAATGATACTAGTAATAACTCTACCAATTAATTGACATAGATTAAACATTGCTTTGGACATGCTCGTGTGTGTATATGTATATAAAATACATATTTTGCGGATTCATCCGTGTTAAAATTTTTTTAATATTAATACGATGTACCGGTCGAAAAACACACATCGATCCAACAAACCCCTGAATACAGGTAAAGTACCTCGAGTCCGACCATGTACAAGATATATAAATCAGGTACATCGTGAATTCTGCCCTATTGACCTATATCCCCAGGTCAAAGATCTAATCAATAGCCTTTCTCGACGATACGATCGAATTCCTTTACTTTCACCGTCCCAGCAGCTGGGTCTTAAAGCATGAGATTCAATTTAATTATATATTTTAGTGAGAACTTGGGTGATTGGTTGATAGGTATATTTAAAAATCAAAATTTATTTAAAATAAAAGTAAATAAAATGATTCGAGAACACTGGAAGTTTGTTTTAGTTATATATATATTTAAAATCATTAGCCATTTTACATTAGTTATTTTACATTAGTTTAACTCAAGCTCTAAAAACAAAAAAAATACAATCTTTAAATTATCTTTATCATTATAGGAGTTCATGACGACTTTATTTATGTTAGCGGTTAACATTGACATTATTGAGTTTGTACAATTTATTTTGTGAAGTTTATACATCTTTACTTTTGTTTACATTTATTCTCCTTTTTTTAAAATAGCAAAAATTATTTCATAATTAAATGACCACGGATTTCAAAATTCCCCGTGCACATTTATTACAAGCTTGTAATATAGCGGTAGGTTTAAACATCTGCCTAACGCACATATATAAGAATGACTATTTTAATGAATTCTTTATATAAGATTAAAAAAACATTTTTATTGAAAAAGATATGAATTAAATAGACGATAATAGTAAGACTAATTTGACGTCTTACTCCACTAACACATAAAAGAAAAAAAATGATTTTATTTCTCTTTGTAAAAATAATAATTTAGATTTTCAATAACTAATGTTTTATGACATTAGTGGACCTTGCTGGCATAGCTTATAAATAACTTTAAAACTGTAAGCGGTTATAATAAAAAAATATATCAGTTAATTATCAAAGCAAACAAGTCACTTTAGTTGGACTTACAACTAAAATCATACCTATAATAAAATACAAAGTGAATTAGCCAAAATCAAACGATTTTGACTAATTACGAAAACAAATAAAAGAGTCGATTACTTAGGTCGAAGATCCTTTCAGTAGAATCATTTCCCTATGGCTTACGTATTAGATAGGCAAAATAAAAACAAAATAATGTCGGGTTAATAAATATACGAATGCACAGGAGAGAAGAAACGTAAGTAAGAAAATACGAGCCGGATTACGGACACTCGTATGCCTTTTTCAATGAAGAATAGAAAGGGAAATCGATACGTCCACATGTCATGTCCATATATCGATAGGAGATAGGATTTACGGAGAGCCCTCATATTCGCCTCTACGAATTCTGCTGACAAACCAACTCTATCTCACCCACGCTGTCTGATTCACAGGCTTATGCGAAAAACGGAAGCTAACTCCAAATCACCAAATCACTGACCATTTTAGGTCTGTTCATGAGACTCCAAGCATTCTTTATTAACCCGAGATATTATAATTATTAAGTAGGAACGAATTATAATTAAATAGCCTTAAAATGATCTAATACTGCATAGAGACCAACCTGCGTAACCAACTATTTTATATAAATATTTAACCTACAAGAAAAACATACATATAGAAATAAGGGAATTTAATTCTCGAAAAAATCCCCCCTTCCCTCTTTCCTAACTTAAAAAAAAAGGCAAGATAATTAACTGACACTATCCAGCGGCGCTGTTACTAGGTCAAAATCTATAGCATATTTTATTCTGTTTTGAATTGCAGAAATATAAAATAATAGAATCCCATTCTGGGAAATCTATAATAAAACTGTTTAAAGAAATTACGGCATGTTTATTTTGAAATATATATATATACTCGACATAACTTCACTTGCGAAATAAAAATAGATCAAAATTATTTCATTTTAAAATTAAATCGTTCTTTCCAGAACTCCCTCTAATAAAACATAATTCGCTCTCTTAGCAAATTACTCTGAGCCCCCGCGAGTGAAGCTTGTCGAAATACAAAAAAAAATCAAAGCGTGAAATAATCTCATGCCAAAAATTAATATAAAACAAATAAATAAATTCATAGTCAACAATTAAAAATATTAAAAATTATTGTGAGCTTGAGTTATTAAAAAGAAAAAAAAACATTATAAATAATTTAAAAGAAAAGGTTAAAAAAGTCAGTTAAAAAAGATTCTTAATAAACATTAACTTTTGACATTTTTTAAGCTTTACGAAACTACATTTAGATTCTAATGATAATTTTTAAAATCTTGACAACAGGATTTAAGCTCTTCGGCATTTTACCTGGAGTTCCCCGGTATGAGTTCACGGGCGAACGTTGATGGCTGGTGGCATTTGAAGGCAGGTTCTGGCAGCAACATAATGGAAGATTTCAGGTCTCAGGAAGGAAAGGGCAGTGATTTACCCTTTTTCTACTCCTCGATCATCATAGCGTGCTTTCTACAACTCTGTCTGTTCTCTGTCTGGTCTCTGGTCTTGTCTAAAAAAGGGCCACTATTTATTACTTCCTGCTGCCTCAGGTGATCTTCTTTTAGAAACAATAGAAATTATTCTTTTATTCTAATTTTAGAAAGTTTGTACCTCGATAAGGATCACTATATTTCAATATAATTTTATATTAGTTTTTATTTTAGATAACAATGTAGAATCTCTACTAATTAATGAATAGAGATTCCACAGTGAATGGATTTTGGTAATTTATCAATGCTTTTAATTTAAACATTTATTTTAAACTTCTTATCGAGGTACAAATCTTTTCAAAAAGGCCATCTTGGATTCTTATACTGAAAAAATAAAACATTTTAAACATATATATCTAAACTATATAAAAAAATTCAAAGTTAATTATTGGAATTTTTTTTTTTTAATAATAAAAATAGAATAACAGTGTGTTAGTATAATTATATGATCCAAAATAAATTTTAGGATTTATTCAGGATGGTTAAAAAATGTTAAAATATTTTTTTAGAATAATGAAAAAAACACATGTTAGTAAAATAAATAATTAGGTGGGTCAGACTGTGAAACGGCAAATCTGAATCAGATTTACCATTTCAACACTGACATTTTGACTTGATCACACAAGTCATCTACTGGGTGATAAATGGTAGAAAGACGGTCGTAGAGACGCTACAATCACCGATTTCAAATAATGTTAAAGCCCCACCAATAGCAAAAAATGGGAAAGCAAAATGTTATTTACATATATATGTGTGTGTATTATATAACAGTATCATCATTGCTATTATTAAAATATGTAGATAATAAAATAATTTAGCCAAATAAGAAAATAGCATGGAGAAAGAAGTAACAACATCTTAATATATATATAATAAATGACTGAATATAAATAGCTAATAAAAGTCTTGCTTTTACTCTTGAAATAGTACTATCATATTTTAAAAAACACATTCATCAATTTAAGAATGAAATGAAAGATAATTAACTATGTTGACTAAAGTATAGCAAATGTAGGGAAAGAGGGAGGAATTGCTAATTGTCAAGTTATGAAAGGTAATAATATAAAATGAAAACTACAATATTTCTATTTCTATGATATTTAAACTTTTATTATTAGCTTCTATGATAAGCACTTCATATATGTAAAGTATAAAAAGTTATCAAACTACTAAACCAGCTAATTCATAAATCTAGGAATAGTGTGCACAGATTTGATGGTTTAAATCAAATTTACCTCAACAAATAAGCTGAGTGAAGATGATTAAAATCTGATAGAATAATAACAGTAGAGTTTAAAATTTATTGTGGAATAAAGCCACACTAAATTTAAACGGAGTAATTTTTCTGCAAGTGAATAAAAAATCTCATTTATTTATGACAACAATATATTGAAACAGATATTCCTGTCCTCCTATCTGTTTCACCTTTATGTCTCCATAGACACATCTATGCCGGTTTTAAACATTCTTTAGTGCAATTGTATATGTATCCACACAGTGGTATATGCCTTTACACAGCTGTATATATATGTTTACACAGTTGTATATATATCCACACAGCGATATATTCATTTACACAGTTATATATGTAATCACAGTTTTATATGCATTCAAACAGTTGTATGTTTATTGTCACACATACAAGCACCTATAAATGATAGTGATATTAATTTTTGTATAGATATATTGCAGCATTTATATAAATAATATATTGTATAAGGGTTATTTTGTTTAGAAAATGTAGCTAAATATTCTTTAACAAGTTTGGTTTAAATGAATTATAAATCACATGCGAAATTCACAGATTGGTAATAAAACGTTTGGAATAATGGAATTATCAATTACATGCGAAATTCACAGATTGGTAATAAAACGATTTAGAATAATTTGCAGGTGGGATCAGATGGTCCCTAGGTTATTGACATTGTTCTAGAGCTCATTACAAATTCATTACGATTGTAATGAATTTCTTTTCCCAGATCAGGTCAGTAAAAGTTTGGGCAACAAGATAAAAAAAGATCAGAATCAAAAGAGGCCGACTGCTGTAAAACTTAGAGGAAGTTTGAATTGTGTTTTAAAATAGATAGTCGCTGGCTTTTGATCTAGGGAATATAAATATTGCAGATTTTTTTTGGGTTAATTTTTTTTTTTATTCTTTAGCTTGCTTTCCTGTAAATTATTGTGGAGACCAGAATCCAAAATGATCGAGTAAAATAATATATTTACTGGCTCTTTAGCCAGATGGCTACTCTCAGTTCCTCTAAACATACCTTTGAATACTTTCCAGCAACCTGCATGGAGAATATGAAGAAATTTAACCTATCTGAAAGGCCACTGAAGATTATGATGCTGTCAGACGCCCTATTCCAGCCACTATCATTGATATATGCTTCAAGTCCAACCAAGGAGGCAGAGAGATGGTAATAATTTTAAAAACTGCAGTATGAACTTTAATCTATAAATTCTTATAACACTTTAAAAAGAACGTTCTATCTAAATTATAAAAACTCTTTAATTTTTACCCTCTTATAAAAAGAAACTATCAATCTGTGTAACTTTATATATAATGTAAAAGAAAAAAAAATCACTTACTTTAATTTTATAAACTGCTGAAATCTTTTATAAATTAAAAGATTTCATATTTTTTTTATACTCATTAAATGTCCGAAATTTATTCTCTTCAATTCCTACAAACTAACGGTCTTGCCTAATTTCAGTAATTTTAATATTTTGTTTAAATGCATTTTGTTATGTTTAATATGTGATAATATGCTCAGATTTCGAAACAATGAAACTAAGTAAGTAATTTATAAAGGAGATAATTGTAATCTTCACTTAGACATTTTAAAAGCATTGTTTATTTTATTAAATCATTGTTTCGAAATTATAATATTGGTAATAAACGAATGTGCTCACCACTCGTTATTATCATAGTTATATATATATTGTAAAATCGTATTTTTTTAAGGTTTGCTTAACCGATCTTATATTATAACCTTTGATATCTATTAGTTGGAAGGGGATATATATATTGTCTAGAGATGATAAAGTATATTTGCTAATGTTTGTATTAAGTCCCATCGAATATACTTTCCCTCCTTAATTAAGAATATTTATATGCAGATTCAGGATCTTAACTAGATTATTTTTATGTAGTTTAAGCCCATTTTATTAGCATACTTATAATGCTAATTTTAAGAACTGTTTTGAATTAGCTTGACAGATAAAAGCTATCTGTTTTAGGCGCAATTAATTATATGCATACTTATTGCTTTATATATATACATGCATTGCGGGTGTGTTTTTATATAGTACACTTATATGTGTTACGTTTTGCTGCCTCTGACAAGGGTTCACGGTAACAAACTGCCCCTTTATTTAGTTCGGGTTATGGCTATCTTCATTAGAACTGGAGCATGCGGACCCAGATTTTTCCTAAAGCCAATCCGACTTCCTGAACTTTACATTCATATATCAATAGCAGCAAACCGTCAGTCCCAGAGCAAACCGAGCATTTGATGCTGAAGCTCTTGAAGAATCACTCACTCGCACTGCAAGTTTATTTCTTTAATATTTTATATAGCACCATAGCACATATATGTGGACCTAATGGTAACCAATTCTTTTTCCCATAGTAATTAATCATTCAGCTTTAGACTGGAGTTTGAATTTGGGTTATCAGGTTGAATCTGCATCATACTGAGTTTACTTAGTTGCCCATTTAATTAGTATATATAACAGCCATTAAAACTGGCTGTACTCATCATCATCTCTACTAAAGTATCAACTTCTAACTTAAGCAAGTCAAATTCATAAGATGAGCATATTAAATAATTAGGCATGACCTCTATAACTCACACACACATGTATTGTAATACGTTTAAAAGGGAACAGATGTACTTGATAACAGTCCCAACTATTGTAACATGCTTGTCTGTATTGAATACCTTGTGAAGATTATACAATCCCTGCCATTATGATATTTTATGTTAGATCATTTGTTATTGTTTTAATAAATCTTTTTAGATATAAACTGTTCTATATCTTTCTTGCTCAGACTCTAGATCAAGCCAAACCATAGTATCTTATCCAATCCATAGTATTTTATCCAATCCAGTATATTATTAAATGTCACAGTTCATTACTCCAATTTCTTAATGAGTTTATATGCTATATGTGTATGTCTGGTAGTTAAGATTAATAGAGTGTTAAGTGTTATATATCACTTATTTAGTTAGGTTAGTAAAGACCTTATGTCTCATGTTTCTACCTGTTCTATGTCGGCTCGCGGTTAAATGAGAACTGAGTGTAGCCCCAGGAATGTCACTCATAAGGTGTTAAATTTGGAGTACTGGCAGATGAGTTGGAGTTTGGTCGGATTAGAGGTCTCAACCACCTCACTCCGGTCAGCTTTGGTATATTTTGCTTGGGCTCTGAATTTTGTTGCATGAGTGTACAAATCTGACTGTTACAATATTGCTGAAATGAATATTTAAGTGAAAATTGCCCTATGAGAGAAATTTTTCATTGTAACATTCAAAATTTAATTTCATTTATTTTAATAATTAATTTATGTAAAAACTGGTAGCTTCATAACTCAAGCTTCAATCTCATATTGTAAATCTAAAATTGAAAGGAAAAAAAAGTAATTTCAAAGTTAAATATTTTTTTTGTACCCAATGTTTTGCATTAAATCAGTCATTAACAAATACTTAAATTAAAAAATGATTGATTAAAAAGACATGTAGTGTTGATTTTGATGTCACTCTAACACTAGAGTTATAAGTTCAATTGCTAGATGAAATTATTTGTCAGTTGAGTTAAGTAAGTTACCAATTGTTCATTATGAATCAACCTGATATTTTAAAGCAACTTACTAAAGAAAACAATAAAACTGATGGACGAATCAAAAACTAATATTAAGTTTACCAGTGCCACAAAGGAAGGTAGCATTAAAAACCAAATGTTATACCATCATCTTCAATTGCTATTATTATAAAGTTATTCACTGTGCTTATATCTTACAAAGATGTGTGATATGAGTGAATCTTAGATGAGTCACAATTTACTTTCTGGAAATATAAATACTGGTGAAGTATTGGATATAGAGCCAAAATAATTCTTACAGTCTGATTATTATTTAACCCAAATGAGGAAATGTATTCCTAAGGCAATAGCTCATTTATAAATAAAAAACTGTAGATAAACTGAAATATTATAATATTTTTGGAAAATAATGCTCATAATAAATAAATTGAAATTTATTTCATTATTTTACTAAAAGAAAATAATCAATTAAATGAAAGTAATTTTATTTTTCCATTTTTGATAATCTATGATTATTTTTTTTTTACTTTTTCATACATATATTAATATTTTTGTTAATAATGCTTATAACTCAAATAATATTTATTTCATTATAATTCAATTATTACTAATTTTCTTTTCTGAGCCAACGTAATATTTGATAAATTGAAAAAAAAAACACACAGAAAATATATTGAAAGCATGCTAAGCAATAATAAAGCTACATATTAAAAAAACTACCTTTTCGATATATATTTTCATTTTACCAGATATTATTTCAATATAATAACGGTTCATAATTTTACTAAAAGAAAGCAATTAATTCATTCCAGTATAAATGAAAGTAATTATATTTCTCCATTTTTTGTAATCTAGTTATATATTTTTTATACAAATATTATAATACTTATTGCTAATAGTGCTTATAATAAAAAAATCAAATTTGATGTTTAATTATATCACAAAATAATATCTTTCTTAGAAATATTAAGATACAATTGTAATCATCACATTACACAAATTTATACTGTAGCCATTACAGATTAAAATTAATTTAAATATAATTAATAGAATGAAAAAAAATATTTGGAAAAATTTAAAGATACTTTTATGAGACCAAAAATAAAAAAGTGGGTGCTCATGTTTAGAAGTAATGAACTTAAGCATAAACATTTCAGAATTTGATTTTTTGGTCACATAATACCATGATTATTGTGAAAGCTGAAAAATAATTATTTTTACTTTTTAAATCAATGACTATCTGTTCCATTCATTTGCATGGCTTGTTTACTTCAGAGAAAATATATCACTGTAATCATATTAATTTTAAATTCCATTTGTACTGCCATCTATTGAGATAATTTGCTTTTTTTTTTTTTACTGAATTAGTAAACTCATGTACTTTTGTTATGTTAACTTTTTAATTAAAAAAAAATCTATAAAGGCCAGTATAATTAAAAAGAAGTGAAGTCAAAGTATTGGTGTCATTCATTGTGATCTGCTTTGAGATCATTTGTAAGATTATTTTGAGAAAAATGTTGAAATAACTAAAAATTTATTTTTTGGGGGTAATGTTTATTAAAATTCATGATTATTTTTACATAATAATTGTGCAATAATTATTAAAAATCAAAAGCGTACATTATTATACTGTTGTTTTATAAGTATATATTTTATTTTTAAAAATAGAAGATAATTTTTAATGTAACATTAACAAGGAAAACCATGACATATGAAATTGCCAACACTATGTTAACATAATTTAATACTCTAAAAATTATAAAGCAATTTCAATACTTTAAAACAGAATTTGATATATTTATAAGAAATTTGAATACCAGAAGTGATAGAAATCAACATAATTCATGGACTTTAAGCTCCAGAGTTTGTTATAAAAAACAACAACCTATAACCATTATTGAAAGTTCTAAGAATTAGATCTTGTAGTCCCTTTTAAAGAGTTATGATCATTATCTTGTTTGATAGTGAAAATTTTGTAAGCAAAATAAAATATATACAATGAGATCTTGAAAATTAGTTTAAATTACAGGTGAAATCTCAAGTTCAATCCCAGAGAATTAAAAAACTCAGAATGAGAACAGGAAATGCTTGACCAAAAGTAAAACTAAAATCAGATATGGAGATTTTCATTCCCAGCAACTAAAGTAGCAGAAAAACATGATGATGCAAAAATAGCTATTCTCCTACTGATCCCAAGAGCAAAGGTAACTGTCAGAATGTCATAGAGAAATACTATTACCTAAACAAGAAAGAATGCCTAAAGAGGTTAAAGTTTGCAGAATGCAGACATCCTTAAAAGTAAAACCTTCTGCTTTAAATATTGTGGCATTCCTTGGAAACACATACATAGGACAAATTTAATAGAGTTTGATCATTATGTAAGCAGACTACTGTTTATATATTTATTTATCAGCAGAAAACAACTGATTTAAATATAGACAACTCATTTAAACTGATGATAATGGTTAAGAAGAAGTGGAAGTGTTTGAATAAAATACATGGTTGCTATAATGTTCCCAAAGAAAAGTCAAACATTTCTTTAGATATGTTGTATATATTACATTTATACACAGTTGTTTACATTTAACAATTTAATCATATATACATTAAAACAGAATAATAATTAATAATAAAGGAAGAAAAATAATTGCATGTGTCAATACATCTAACTGTAACAATTTTAAATATCCATTAAATGAACCTTTTAAAAATGTTTACACTATAAATAAAATCAAAAGATTAAATTGTATTAAAAAATTTATGCAACTACAGCAAAAAATCCATTTAAATCAAATCTATTATGTTACACTCAATTTGATACCAAAGGCCAATAGCAATTATAAAAGAAAGAAGCAAAGTTAAAATGAAAACATTAAGAAAGTTAAATAGTTTCCATAACAAATGTTCAACACAACAAATAAACAAATAAAAACTGCAATTTGTTTTATCAGTAAATAAATTCATATAAAAAAACTAATAAAAAAAAATATACATATCTGAAATAAATGTGTTTAAATGTAAATTATTACATGAGCTCCAATAATTAAATTTAAAAATCATCCTAGAAAAAATGCTACATACTTCATTGCTAAATATCACTATAATCACTTTCAAAGTAATCCCCTTGGAAAGTTATGTACCAATGCCAGCACCTAATCCACTTCCAAAGCAATTTTGGAACTCTTTTTTCTGGAATGACCATCTAAAATGTTATATTCCCTTTGATGTCCTGGATACCTTTCTTTTAATATTTCTTTATCATTGAAGAAATAGGAAGTATTCCAATAGTTTATTCGTTTATTGGTTAAAAATTCCATCACTGATAGTGCTGTGCAAGCTGGCAAATTATTTATAATGAACTCCTTCAAGCCACTTTTGCACCCACCTTTCTCAAGCCATGATTTTCAATTAACCATCTTGTTTCTTTATCAATATTAACTTGATCCATAATGCTTTTTACAATCATTTGATACTTTTAACACACAATTTGATCAATTTATGAAATATTTCATCAGTTTTACTTATCACTAATTACCCTGACCTCTCTTTATCAGTGAAACTTTTGATTTCCTCAGAATAATGAGTATTACATTTATACCCTGTCATTTTCTTCATGGGATTATACCCATAAACATGATATAACATGTCTCTGATTTCACTTATATTTTGTCATGTTTAATAAAAAATTTAATATTCTTTTCATAGCTCTAATTCAAGCTGTAACATTCTCACAATGTCATGTAAAACCCACAGGAACAATAATAAACACAACTCAGCAAAACAATGCCACTTGTTTGCAATGAACACAACTTTAAGGTAAAGATATACCAAGGCTATGACTCATGAGTTTTTTATGCAGTTCGGCTAATGCTGTGTATGGTGGCAAATTCATAAATTTAACTGTCAGAAACTTGTTCACAAGATTATCCTGTTAGGTTCAAACCCTTCATGGATTCATAAAATTTACCAAAATGAATAATGTCATTGAAATACATAACTGTAACTATAATAATACAATGGGAAATATTTAGTAATCAAACCGTGTATGGGGTAATTTAAAATTAATTCATTTAAAAAAGTAAATTCAAAATTGCATACATTTATTTGATTACAGAAAACTATTGTGTATATCCAAATGAGAAAAAAAAATACTGTAATAAAAATTAGCAACTAGTAAAAAAGGTTGGTAAAATATTTTTAAAAAATTTCTGTAACATACTTTTAGCAGTAAGATTTAACAATTAAAATTTTTCTTTTCCCCTTGAAATAAAGCCAACCATACTAACTCTTTAACAATTGGACATTTTTTATTGTTCCACCTGATGATAGTTTTTGAAAATGCTGATCCTTTCACTTCTTTGTAAAATCTTTATTTTATAGTGAAACTCGATATAATGAACTTGATTTCTTTTAATTTAATTTTATAAATGAATAATATTCTAAAAAATCACATTTGACCTTTTTAAATATTTAAAAAATAACTTGGAAATAAGAACAATATACTGTAACTGTCATCAATTAAGTTAGTGTAATCACATTTTCAGAAAATGAATGAACTTTTTTTAATTTTTTAAATGTAAATGAATGAAGGTGAATTTTTGATAAATCTATCAAATTCTCTTTTTAAAATTTGATATTTACTTTACAATTATTAAAATATTTGAAAAAATTCTCTAATACCAAATTCATTTTAACAGATGATGAAGTTATTGATGAGTTTCACATGAAGCATCATCAAGAAAGAAAGAACACCCCTATAATAAATCTCCTTAGAGAACAAAAGAGTAAAGACAACTGATATTTGCTGACTATCCATAAAATACTGAGATCTTCAGATTTTTTTTTCCAATTAAAAATCAATAAAAATAGTTCAATTGAATTTACAATATTTTTAAAAATTCAACATTAATATGAGTTATGTTAACATTAAAAACTGATCTAAAGCTGTGGAACTAACATGTTTTTTTTAGAAAAACATCTAACAATTCTCAATGAAATTGAATTATTGAACTAAATGACCCTAAAAAAGTTAGTGATTACATAAATTCAGATGGTCCAATTGTAAAAAAATATTAAAATTATCACTATGTACAGCATGTCAATTAAAAAAAATCAAAATAGAAACAATGTTCTCTCGTAAATTTAGGTTTATTAATTTACCAGTATTTATTAATTGTTTTTATTAATTTTATTTTAAAATATGTATATCAATTTACTTAAATGTATTTATTATTACTTTTAAAAATTGTGTGATTACTAAAGATGAAATCTGCCAGTCATAAAAATGTGAAAGGCTATTTGAATTAATAACAGTACACCTGTATACATAACATATATATCTTATACAAGGACTAATTAATTATTTATTATATACTGAAGTAATGAACTATGCTATATTTTGCTTCAAGCCCTCTTCATGCACAAACATAAATAAGGTATAATAGTTCACATTTAGTTGATAAACTTTGATTAGAATAGAATAAGGTTCATTGAACTATAAGTATACAATAGTGTCCAACACATACACACATATATAACAGAAGTTTATATATATATATATATGCATATATAAATTAAGATTATAATATAAACAAAATTTATAATAATGTAATTATTAATAATAAAATGAAGGACACATTATATATATTTTATAGAGTTTGCGTTCACTTATCATTCAATGAAAAAATAAAAATACAATAAACACTTATTGTGCCATATTTTTATTTTTAAATAAAATAATGAAATGTTTAATTTTCATCATTATTAAATATGTTCAGAGCAATATTTTTTTTTCAAAACTGTTTTCTCTTATAGAAACATGATAATGTCTTGTTATCAAGAAATTAGGATATCTCTACTTATTTTAGTGTTTTTAAGTTAGTTTCAACTTTTAGTATGTTCTAAAATTTTATAAAACTTTTAGCATTATGTTTAGAATATATCCTATTACACAAAACACTGCACATCATATTCCTAAAGTATAATAAAGGAAGTATAAAAAGTATGTGCTTTCAACATAATCTGAAAAAATATTAATAATAAATAAGATTGTGTGTGATCCTATAAGACATATTGTAAAATCTGTTAAATATGATCATGTAGGGTGCGCAGAGATAAAAGAGTTGTTGCTCATGCATCATAAAATGTATTAAATTTACTAATGTTAATGCTTTTTTATTTGTTTCCATTTTTTATTGGATAGCATATAACTAAAGTCATGTACTTTGATATGGTTTCATTGTGAATTGATATACATACACAATAAATCCTCAGAATTTAAATATAAAACACAATTGCAAAATGACTGTAAAATGAAATAAAAATAATATTAAGAATAAATCATATAGTATTTAAATGTTTTCATTCAACTTCATTTTTCAAAATGTAAAAAAAAGTTATAAATTAACTTGGGAAAAAGATAATAAAGTTTACAAATATAGGTAATACATGTAAGAGTAAATATTTAATGAAATTATTAAAAATAAATTTCTCATATTTTACATCTCAGTAATTTTTTTGGAAGTGACAAAAAAAAATGAAAATCTGAAATCAATTTTTTCATAGTGATCAGAACTTTATAAGCTCTGTATACAAAATCATCAATAATAGCTCAGTGTAAGTTTCTCAATACATCTCCAAAATGCCTATTTCAAGATTTATTTTCTACAACAACTTAGAAACTATTTTGAAATTATTATTCCCTCGAGTTTCTTTCTAATAAGTATATTTTTCAAAATGTAAAAAGTTATCCTGGTGCATTACATCATCCCCTCTCCCTTCAACTTGGGTTTGTGATCAACTTATCTTCATTTACTTTTCTATCTCTTTATATTGTTCCCAAAATATTTCTTTCCATAGTTCTTTGTATTTTTTGCTAATTTACGTTTCATTTTTTAATCCAATCTCCATGTTCAAAAATTAAATTAATAGGATGAGTTAATGTTTCTTAAGTTTTCTTTTATTATTATTATTATTTTTAATATTTAATGTATAGTATTGTATCTGTCAAATAAATTAAATCAGACATTATTCTTCCACTTACCACTACTTAGGATAATGCTTATTAAAAAAGAATGATGCAAAACAAAATATACATATCTATATACATTGGAATCTACAATAAATATAAATGATTCCAGTTGTTCATCTATTATACAATCTGTTTGTATTTGCATACCTAGAAATATTTGTAAAGCAATACAATAATTGGTTTTGGGCCTTCTACCTAAAGTAAATTTAGCATCCAATCATTTAAAAAAACATAAAATTAAAAATATAGATATAAAAATACAAATAAAATTAATTGCTAAACATATTTAAATTTTAAAAACAGTACTGCCCAGTTTGATTTTAGTTTTCACTAAAATCAAACTTTTAAAAGGATAAAATAAAAATTTAAAGACCATAAAAATCCACAAATCATTGAGATTTAGTTAAAATTTTCTGTTTTCACACTTAAAAAATCATTTCTATTTTGTCACAAATAACTTTTTTCTGGTTCATAGAAAAATATAAAAAGCATAAAAAGTGATATATCATTGATCTAGCCAACCAATATTAACTTTTTTTATTTAAAAATTATTTTTTGATAACTTTAACAATACATGAATTAAATTAAATGAGAAAAGCTTTCAAAGTATGAAAAACAGCTCTGACACTCTACATAAAAGAGAAAGCACAGAAATATTTTGTGTACTCATGCACTATGTGCCAGACAATAGCTTTTCTAACAGCATTGCATTTGTTGTCAATTCTACATAATTTTTATTTGGAAAAATTTTTCATGACAACATTAAATAATGCAATAGAATTTAAAAAAAACACTAATATTATTTTCATAGCTTATAATAGAAATAAACAAGTAAGCACTAAATTGGAAATTTAAAAGATTTACAAAAATCAGTTGAATTGAGCTTAGCAATTTTGTTTATTGAGTTTTATTGTTTCATTTAAAAAAATGTTTGTTTTTTTAATATTAGTAAGAAATAATCTTTTATTTCTGCTTTTCTGGCTCATTGCTTAAATTCTTATATATACATAGCAGAATTTTTTTTAAAAAATGACACTATGTTATTGCTAAAGGTACAAATAAACAGTTAATTAAATTAAACTGGTAAATTAATTTATAAAATATAACGATATCTGTCCCTCATTTATTGTAAAAATCTTGATTTAATAAGCAGTTGATTTCATTTTTATTAAATAAAATGGATAGACAAAACAATAACAGATTACTATGAAATTCAAGGCAATCAGACAAATGACATAATATATCAATGGTGGGCAAATGCTGCTCTTAGTCAAGCTAAGGGCTGCTCCCATTGAAATCCAATTTTATTTTTATTGTTTTTTTTTTTAATTTCACAAAAATTTATGTGATAGAAATTTTTATCAAACATTTGTAATACTTATTTTATTAAAAATTACATAATGTATGTATATACATAGTATTTTCAAATATATTAGCAAAATATATGTTAATGACATCTACTGAATCTTATAAAAATTACTACGTGTGTACGGAGTGAACACATTGATACTTAAGACTTGTGCAATTTTGTGGCTATGTATTTCAGTAATAGTTTTCCTATCAGCTAAATGTATTATTTCGTATTTTTTTCAAAAAATCTGGTAAGTAGACTTATTTATGATGTGTAATTTTTCCAAGGTGTCTGCACAAGTTTGGAAGATATGTGCGCACATTACAAAATTTGGTTTAATTATTTATAATTAGTGCACTTAGAGTTTCATGTTTTTTTAAAACAATTATACAAAAAAACTCTTGAAAATAAAACTGAACAGTATTTGCTTGATTTTGGTTACGTTGTTTTCTATTTTTGATGGTAAATAATAATTAAACAAACATTTTAGAATTATCAGAAAAATATCAGCCAAAAAAAATGTTTTATTTTAACAACCCTTATTTCTTCGACAATTTATTGCACCATGTACGAATCTTTTTAAACAACAATTACTATTTAGACATTTTTATTTCATTTAATTATATATATATTGTTTGAATTTCAGACTTTGGAAATCAATTTACTTAAATTTTTTGTTAACATGACTTCAGAAAATATCAAAAAATGAAAATACGAACAAAAAAATAGAATCTTTGAGAAAAAATGGGTAAAAAATTTGCTTTTATTGATAATAATGAAAAGTTGTGTCTTATTTGTAAAGTTACAAATGGAAACTACAAAGTAAGAAATTTAAGTTGACATTATGAAGTAAAGTCATTCCCACTTTTCAATTCAATATACACAGAATTAAAAATTGCAAACAGAGGAATTTGAAGTCATTGCAATCAGGTCTTCATAAGTAACAAACACTGTTGTCTTCTTTTAGTCATGAAGATGATAGAGCCAACAAAGCTAATTTTTTGCTAATTTGAAATATTGTTTGTGCCAAACATCCATATGGAGAAGAATTGATTAAAAGAACTCAGAAGAAGTGGTTAAAGTTTTGGATTCAGATAATACAAAACTGCATAAATTGATCAGATATTTTTATGCCATGTTGTACAAATGAGCGTTGGTATTAGTGAAATTAGTAAAAATGTTGAAAATAGCTTGATGAGTGATTTGAAAAATTGTACAGCATTCAGTTTCATTCTTGAAGAGTCTACAGACATTCAGTTGTTCAATAATTAGCCATTTTTGTCCACTACATATCTGCAGACAAATGTGAAAGAAGAAATGTTGGACCTACTAGTTCTTACCAAAACAACTGGGAGTATTATGTCAAAAATGCACTTGATAAGGTAATGAACAGGTTTGAATTGTATCATGATAAACTTACAAGTTTTGTGCCTAAAGGAGTCCCTGAAATAATAGGAAAAACTTAGGTCTTACTGGTCTTTTAAGCAATGATCCTAAAATTCCATGTTTTGTACCTCTTCACTGCATAATTAATCGAAGCCATCTCACAGTGAAGTGAAATACTCAAAATATGAAAATATATGGAAGATTATTTTGCAGATTGTGAATCTAATTAGAACAAATGCCAAAAACACATTATTATTTAAGAACTTTTTAGAAGAATTAAATGAAGAAACAGATTTGCCTAATGATCTCTCCTTATGATCTGTTATAAGATGGCTTCAACTTACAACGTTTTGAGTCATATTGAGGAACTACTAAATCCTATTACAACATTTTTAAAAGAAAGAGGAAAAATATACCTAGAATTAGAAAATGAAACTTGGTTTTCGGACTTAAAGGTTCCTTATAGACATTACAGAACATAAGGAAAAATAATTAATGATTTGTCCCAAACAATATTTAGTTTGAGAATAAACTTTGACTTTTTATGCAAATCTTAAGTTCAGAGTATTTAATCATTTCCCACAAGTATCAAAATATACAGTTAATATCAAAGAAGAAAAAAATAGATGAATATAAAAAAAAATTGGAAGAATTGCAAGTAGATTTCAAATGTAGGTTTGATGATTTGAAAAGTTTTAAATTCTACATTTGCATATTTTGGGTACCAATTTATTTGTGATATTATTGAAAATAAATTTCCCAGTTCTAAAATAATACTTGTTGAAAAAGCTGGGGAATTGGTATTATTAGAGAAATGCATCATAAATCTAGTTCTTTAATTGAATTTTGGAAACTTATACCAGAATCAAAATATCCACACTTAAAGAAAGCTGCTTGCTGTCTAATTTTGATTTTTTAGTACAACATATTGCTGGGAATTGTACTTCACAATGAATCATTCACAGTTGACCAGTCAATATCTCACAGAATTGCTACGAATAGCTTTAACAAATTATAGCCAAATTTCAAATATTTAACCAAAGATTTTCATTAAATGTGGTATTTTTTATTAATGAATTTTTATTATTATATTTTATTATTAAAATTTTGAAATAATTATTTCATACTTTAATTTCTTTCTCTTAATTATATTTTCTTATATAATTTATACTGCACTTAAAACTTGTGTAGAATATGTCATCATATTAATTAAGTTAAATAAAATTTGACTATACATATTTATATTTGTTTACTTAAATAATATGGTGTGGTTCTTTAAAGTATATAAAAAACTGGCATGTAGCTCTCATTAACTTCATGTGTGCCCACCCCTTTAATAATATAGTTTGCAACAGGAACTTTTACTAAATCCCATTTACTAGACCATGCTTGGTCAATGTCATGTAATAATCAGGGCAGCTATTGAATATAGTTCAAATTCGTTCAAATTACATTCAAACGAATTTGATTATTATAGTTTCTCATGTGGTGCACACACCACACATGGAATTATTTCAAGCCAACAATATGATCAAATATGTTCTAATCTCGGTATGCTGTAATATTATAAAAGAGATCAAATTAATTGTTATTAGCTATATTTCCTGATCTCTTTCTATGTACATCTCTATAATGATCTGCAAAGTTCATTCTAAACAGAGTACTTTTGAAAGGCCTAATTCAAACTTACCTTCATGCACTACTTTCTAAGAGGTAATATTCTCTCGTAGAAAGAATGCATTGCTACAGATCATGTAGAAATACAGACTTAAAATTCCTAATATTGTAATCCCAATAGTATAAGCTTGCTCAGTACTCTTAAATTATCAGAATAAACGGATGGATAATAAAACTAGAATTAATAATTTAAATTTGCATGGAGTGAAATATGGAGACAACTAGATACTTATTAATTAGATTATAACATAATTGATTAATCTCAAAATCAATTACTAATATTTAAAGCATAAGAATAGTTAAACTAATACAACAACAACAAAAAAACAAATTACGGTACATATTCACTTAATATAAATGAAAGATCCCTTCCTCTTTTTCTTTGATTATACAGAAAGATATATATCCAGATATGTATACAAATACTTATTTGATACGCAATTTGAAAAAAAATAAAATAAAAAGTTATCCTAACAAAAGTATATCTCATTAAATCATACTAAGATTTCAACATATTTTGCTTAAAATTTAAATGTATACCTACATCCATAGACACATAATAGAGAATAATTCTCCAAAAAATATTGAGAAAATTTTAGATCATGGGCCTGCCCTGGAAGCATTCAATGAGAGAAATTATGGTATGTATAAAACAAAATATACAGATAACATGCAAAGAGAAAAGATAATTGGATAAATCACACAAGCAACAATTCAAAACCCAATCAAGATAAAAAATAATAATTGGTTGAAAGATATTGAGGCGACAAAACAATATTTTCATGAAAATGACATTATTTGTGTAAAAAAAACAACAAAGGAAATTGATCCATTTTACTAAATAAACAAGATTACACTACAAAAATTGATATATAAATTACTAAGTTAAAATTTAAACCAGAAGATTCTTAGAACTAAAAAAAAACCGAAGATAAATTTACTTCTTTGATTCTTAGAAAATACTGTAATAAGGCATTTACTAACTGGTAGTATTTCAGCATATATTCATTGGCTGTATTTATAATGCAATGAAAATGATAAACACATGGCTCACCAATCAAACTGAATTTAGCAGGTTCACTGTTAAATCATCTTTTGAATGCATAAACAAAATTAAAGATCTAAAAATTCAAAACCAAGACAGAATTGCATCACTGGACTTTACAGAATTGTACAGTTCTATATCCAAAAAACAATCTACTGAAATAATGAGAGGCTCTAGTAAAATTGGAATACAATCCTAAAATTGAATGTCTGAACTGGATTAATGATGACATATCAGTCCTCTCTAATGGTTAATATTATAAAATGGAAGATGGAGGTCAATGGCAATTCCCATTCCCAGCATGATAAGCAATATCACATTAATGAAATTCCAAAAAGACATCATTCCAAAAGACTTGAAGTCGACAGCAGACCTTTTATACATGCAATATGTAGAAGACTTCATTATTTGTGCCCTAGAGGTGCAAATTAATGAAATAAAGAATGACCATTAGAGAAATAATCACTACAATGGACTATACAATGTGAAAACATACAAAAATGAATAAGGTTTCTGGATTTGTATGTTCAGCATGATGGCTGTCAATTGAATTACAAAATGATGGTTAAACCTGTCCACATGTGAGGAGCAATGCACTCTGAGCCACTAATGCTCACCACTCATAAATTCTCAGATTTCAAAGTGTTTCTGCACAG
This sequence comes from Epiperipatus broadwayi, assembly GCA_028023455.1. Classification (NCBI taxonomy): domain Eukaryota; kingdom Metazoa; phylum Onychophora; class Udeonychophora; order Euonychophora; family Peripatidae; genus Epiperipatus; species Epiperipatus broadwayi. The sequence continues at coordinate 775,302 of JAQFVV010000056.1, read as the reverse complement.
AAATTGTAATCTGTGCAAATTTGAATCTGACTGGAAAATGAACATAGACACATACATTAAGGACTTATGCGACATTGGCTACAAATACACAATAATCATTAAAATCATTAAAACATTCTATGCCAAAATTAGAAACAGATCTATGCTACAAGACAAAAAACCGCATGCCCAGTTCAACCAAGAATATAAGCCAAATTTGATTGGAAAAATATAGAATAGGTTTTTGCATCCCTCCCACGCTGAACCATTAAATTAACAACCCTAAAGACAAATTTTCCCCACAGCAGGTTTCCCCAAGTTGCATACAAAATCACATGCAACAACACAAAATGCAATGCTGTTAATACTTTGGTGAATTCCAAGCCAATCTCACAATGAGGGTAACCCAGCCCATATATCAATACAATAGAGCTAAAACTAATGCTGAATTTAGATCTATATTCTTAAAGCATGAAGCCAAGCATGGTCATATATTTGAACACCCAGTGTTATCTGATTTGAGAGAAATGATGCAAAACACAAAGTCAAAGAGCCCTGGCACATGGTCAATAATACAAACACCATTAATAAGAAAGATTCTTAAACCCCCTTTCAACAAAATGAATTATGGAAATCAACTCATTTACATTTCATAATCAACAAACTGCAACTCTCCATTTCCATAAATTATGCATTTCTCTTCAACTATTGTTTCTATGATTGTGATTATCAGTTAGTTGGAAGCATGCTTAGCATACTATGTTAAAAAACTTAGCATATTATGTTAAAAACAATAAATAAGCTTTTCTTAATATATACACCATAACTGTTTATTATCATATGAAATTTGCTATTTATCAACGTATATAAAAAACATAAATAAGCAAACTTACTTCCTGGGGATAGGATTATCTTTTATACATAAAACTATAATGATAAATATACATCTGAAGGTAGTCTATCTTAGAAAAGAGAGGGAAAAAATACACAAGTTTCATTCCATTCTTCTTTTGCTTTTCTTCTCTCACTGAGTACAGGTTCAGGGCTTCAAATATCTGCATGTGCACCATAAAAAATATACCAGAGCTTATAATAAATTCACAAATTTTCTTTTTTTTTCCACTTTAAACTTTCCACATCATTTCCCAATGGATATATTGGTTTTTTTATCAGACAGTAAAAGAATCACATGGTGATGCTGATGAAAGGAAGACCAAGTACTATAATGTGTTTATTCCATAGTGCTTGCTTTGACCCATTTGTCTAAATTGTGGCCATTAAATAATTTGAACTCCAAATGATAATTTTTTTCTGAGGTTGATTACTACACTTAGTTTTTAACTTAAAGATCTAAAGTTTTTCTCAAGATTCTTCACTTAAATTTTTTTTATAAAGTCATGGACAAACACCCTAAATATGATACCACATTCTCTGGAAAATCACTGTCTAGAACAAAACTTTTTATAAAAGCCATAATCAGCTCTATTCCAATTAACACCTACTACTGCAAACAAAAAAAAATATTCTTTATGCCACTAGCCTATCTTTTACAGACACATGAAAAAGAATATTCGAGAACCCAGCTGGCCCTTTTTTTAAATCAATTTAATTACCAGAAAAGTTTTTTTTAATTAACCAATAATAAAAGATTGCACATAAATTAAAAAATAACAACAGACTTTTATTTTACAAATAGCCCATTAATTTCAAAATATATACAATTCACACAAACTTCTTTATAAATCTTGATTTATTTTATTATGAACTATTATAATTGTATAATAATATACTCCAATGTTCTGACTACATCAACATTCTGACTATATTATAAAATAATATAGTCAAAATGTTGGAGTATATTAATGTACAATTATATTATAAAATAATATAGTGGAAAACGCTGGAGTATATTATTGTACAATTATAATAGTACATATAATAAATCAAGATTTATGGAGAAGTTTGTGCATGGATTGTATATATTTTAACAAAAGATTACAAAATAACAAAAAATGTTATAGACAAATTATCTAATCCATACTATATAAATATATTATATAAATAAAAATTCTTTAATTTTTACTTTATTTTTAATTAAATTGCATTTTTAGACTGATTAAAACAAAATAGAAAAATCTTTATTTTTGTTGTTGTTGTTTTCTACAAATCAGACAAAAAAATAATTCTGAGTAACAAATTGAAATTACTTTAAATAATAATTTATAACTATTATATGCATGTGCATACATATATAGATCTCCCAATATATCTCTACATTGTTTTAAATTGTCTGTTTGGTTCTTTAAATATAATACACACAAAATAACAAACATAAAAAATATAATATGTACATTTATGAACACATTACTTTATAGACACTGCAAGCTGTAACAACCATGTGATGGGGCTTGATCATCATTATCCTTGACACAATATATAAAGACTTCTTCTGGTATTCAGGCATATGGACAAACATGAACATATTTAAAGCTAAAAAACCCAGAGGTTGAATTTGAAGTAATTGATGTGAGTTTGCATTTATTCTTCTACAAATGATCAGAATTATCATTTGCAATGATTAGTAAAATTTCAGTCACTGTTCTGGTAAGATGCATACAAAGTAACTAATATCTTGGCTGCTGAAACTTGATGTCAAGATTTATGAAAGGCAATATGCTGCTACCAGTGTGATTTACTATAATGATAAAGCAACAATCTTGAGAACTAAAAGTTCTTAGATCAATTAGCAGAAGAGGAACCTAATTAAAACATGAACTCATTTGCTATCAAAATATCCAAGTGTTCATGATTCCCCAAGCAATTAACAATACAATTATTCGTCTATATAAATACTACACGAATGAATTTCATAACCAGATTATTATTAAATAATAGTCAGTGATCATCAGGTATCTAACAATAATTGTGGCTTGTCATTAAACATATATGACACTACTTCTGCTGTCATTGAATATGATTCAAAGCAAGATCACTAATAGTCCAAACCTGCCAATACCCATATTCAATTCACAATTGATATATGAATATGAAATCTGATGCAATGTCTGCATGATTATAATTATTCAAACTATACAGACTTAAAGGTAAAGATTATCTTTAAAAGTCCATTCACACTTTATAATAATTACTATTTTAGTGATGGTCAGTACATTCATGGTAACACAATGGCTCAGAGCTTTGATGATGATCAGCATTGTTATAATGATACCAGCATTTTTTTATATATGTATTTTTTAACAATTACTTTTAGCATATATATATGCATGCAATTAAAATGTTAATAATTGCTTCTATATTATGCCCTAAGTTTGGCACTGGATAGAAGATGATTAGCCTAAAATTTTATATGGTGGATCTATTTTAATTTCAGTCACAAAAGATAACTGATGATATTTTCTAATTATTGCAGGAGATATTATGTTATGTTTATAACTTAAAATTACTTATAATGGTTTTGATGTTGATTCTTTGCTCATGCTCACTGATGACTATTGATGTTTACGATGATGACTTGCATCATCATGCAGTCACACACATAATTCTAAAAATAGCACAACCAATATGTGACTGAAATAGCACCTTCATATACTCTTTAATCTGTATTATTACAATATATACATATATATCTCAAACTTATATCATCATTAAACTCATGTTCTATCTCTAGATAGAAGTAGTTCTCAATAATAAAAGAACTGCTTTTTAAATAAAAATCTTTACTAGTAAAAAAACAATATCACTAAAATCCAGCAGCAATGAGTAGAGAACAGACTAATAAAAAAATAAAACATTTAATAGACTGAAAATAGCATTTCCTGCAGTAATTATACTCCTTTACATGAAAATTATCTACATGAGCATATAATTTAATATATCAAGCACACAGTTCTTCTTTTCAAAATAGTTCATAAATATCCAATATAGAAATAAAACAATTAACTCCTTTTTAAAACTTGTTTTTTATATGACTATAATCATGCAAAAAAAAAAAAAAAATCCAACGTTTTCGACTATTTTATATAGTCTTTTTCAAGGCACCCTAAAATAAAATAATATATATATAACAAATAACACATATTCCAAAAAAATAAAATAAAATAAATAAAAAATTACAAAATATATTCATAACTACAAATTCACCTTATCTCACTCCCCTTTCCTATTACCAACAATTACAACTTAAACACAAACATTTTTTTATTTTTATAAAATCTATATATGTATATATATCCTTTAAAACATTTAATTAAAAACCTATTATTTTCTTTTCTGTTTTTCTATTAACATCCTATTTAATTCTGGTTTTATTTCATTAATATATACACTTTCTTTTATCATCCTTTCATTATATGACTTTAAAATATATTCCAAAGGCTTTATATCAAAATCCCCATGCTTAAATTTATTCATGTGAATGTAAACAGCAGAATTTTTATCACCTAAATGCTGTTTTAATCTAGTTTTTAATTTATTCTTACTAGTCCCAATATAGGTCATTTCCATATTCTTTCTAAAACAATTCAAACATTTTTATCAAATAAACTGAATTCATAATGTCTAACCTATTATAATCCCCATTATTATTAATTAAAAGATTTAAATTTGCTTTCTTTTTATAAACTGGACAAATTGAAACATTATATTTCCTATTAATAATTTTAACTAATTTCTTAACTTTAATAAATAAATATTTAGATATATTAAAACCAACATAAATAATCTTTTCTCTATTCCTACTCCTATCTAATCCCATTCTATTTCTTATTTTATTTAGATTTTTTATTAGAAAACAAATGTTCAACTACACCCCTAGGATAATCATTCATAAAACATTCATTCCTAATAATATCAATCTCACTCCCAAACAAATTACTATTTGAACATAACTTAATTGCCCTAATCATTTTATTATTAACAATATTAATTTTACTATAATTATCAATATCTGAAAACCAATTATTTGATAATCCAAAAAAAATGTTTTCTTCTAAACACAGATGTTTCTATACTAACATTCACATGAATAAATTTAAGCATGATTTTGATATAAAGCCTTTGGAATGTATTAAGTCATATAATGAAAGGATGATAAAAGAAAGTGTATACATTAATGAAATAAAACCAGAATTAAATAGGATGTTAATAAAAAAATAGAAAAGAAAATAATAGGTTTTTAATTAAATGTTTTAAAGGATATATATAGATTTTATATATATATAAAAAATTGTTTGTGTTTAAGTTGTGATTGTTGGTAATAGGAAAGGGGAGTGAGATAAGGTAAATTTGTTGTTATGAATATATTTTGTAATTTTTTATTTTATTTTTTTTGAATATGTTATTTGTTATATATATATTATTTTATTTTAGTGTGCCATGAAAAAGACTATACAAAATAGTCAAAACATTGGATAGGGGTTCCTGACAGAGATATTTTAAGTGCTGGCTCTGACTAAGCATTTATCATAAAGCTTGTAGAGGAATTGGCAATCCTCATTGTTTTATAACTTACAAGCTTAAGAGATAGGGTCACATGATCCATGACTCTTATTTTGACTATATAAAAAACAAGTTTTAAAAAGGAGTTAGTTTGTTTTATTTCTACATGAGCATGAGTAATCAATATAGATCATATAATAGTTGCCATGTGGTAACCAAGGGAAGCAATTCCTAGATATCGACATGGTAGCTTGAGAGCTAAATTCTAGCTATTACTTTTTCTTAGTAGAAAATGCTGAATTACACATGATATTCATAAGCCATTTTGTGTTTCTCCATTGATAAAAACTAATAACAAGAAACTAATCAGGAATTTGTTTGACACTACTATTAGTTGTTCATTATTGATTATTCATGATTACATTGATGGTTATAGATTTTATTATTACTATTATTTTACATCAAGACAATGAAAATTCCTGGCAATCATATGAATAGCATTTTGCCAACTTATAAAATTTTCTCTAAGATATAACAAACAGTTTTTAGTTGTTTTCTTTCATATCATTTGAAATTGATATTCATGATCAATTGCTGAATCATCCTTCTTACATGAGTGCAACCTGGTATAAATATCAGTAATTATGTAAGCACATCAATTTCCAATAAAATCATTAGCCAAAATAAAATTACAAATCTATTATTAATAGTTTCCCTGCCAAAACAAACTTATCACATACAAATTAACACAACACAAAATAAATATAAACCACAAAGTTTTGCCTGTGTTTATCAAATGAGCTTCTTTATTAAAAAAAAGTTCTAAAATTTATCTCTTCATTCTTTATGGAGAAGACAACCTTAATCTGCTCAAACATAAATAATTTTATGGATTACATTTCTTTCATGGACATATAATGCAGAATTAAGATGTTTACTTTTTACATTACTTTTACAAACTTTCACTCTTTTCTTTAAGTTCAAACTACTTTAATTAACAGTAATACTATTCTTAGAGTTGTTTATAATACTTCTTGTTTTTGTAAGAAATTATTAGTAATTTGAACTTAAAAGAAAATGTGAAAGTTTGCAAAAATAAAATAAAATATCTTAGTTTCTCATTATCTATTCATGAAAGAAATAAAAACTATAAAATTATATTGAGCAATCTAAGATTGTCTTCTTTGAATAAAATAAAAAATAGGCACAAATAATAGTCTTTTCTGAAGTTATCAACTTGGTTAATAGTTTATTTAATATTAAAAGCAATTGGAATGTGAGTTGGAATTATGGAAAGATAAGATAATATATATTTTTTTGTGTTATTTTGCAATTGAGAAGTTTTTTGTGGCAAAGAAATCATTGGTAATGAGTTTGTAATTTAATTTTGGCTAATTAATTAATTATGAATTCCTTTATTTACTTAATTTATTATATTGATTAGTTTAGCTCTTAGCATTTGATATTTTTTTATATGAATAATAAACCAATGTGATAAAATAAACAGAAGACAACATGGAAAAATAAAAGACAATACATGTAAACAAAACAAAAAAAGACAGATTAGAGAAGAGGCAATTTTTTTTTAAAAAAAAGATGTGATTAGTAGACGAAAATGTAATTTTTTTCTAAGATTACAGGAAAATTAAATACAAAGAACAAAGTTGTGAATAATATCCCAAAATACTCTAAAATCATTAATCTTTCTTTTTATGTATAGCAAACCAATAATTGATTGTGAATATTATTACTATTGATACATATTTTAAATGATACTTTGTTTTGATAAAGAATGAAAATAATTATACTGAATTGATAGTAATCCTTAGGTTTTTCATCTGTATTGTGAAAATTAAATCATTCTTTCAAATCCATATACAGATGGTTATGTTTTTTCCAAATATATTTTAAAACAATCTATACTTTCTACTTAATTTTATTAATAACATTATAAGCTTTTAAAATATCATATACAGACATAAAATTTTTAATGAGCAATAATTAAAAATGAAATCAAACAATGATTAACTTTTACTGAACTGTCAGTAAAAATGATCTCATATTCAAATACATTAATTAAAAATACGTAATATGTCATAAGTTAATTTTGACAAGCTCATATTTTCTTTGGATCTAGGTTTCATAAAAAAATCTTAAATTCTACAAATCCTGAAACGAATGTGAGCAAAGGAATTTTTCTAATTTAAAAGATAATATTTTTCTTTTTCAAATATTTGATTATGGTCAATTACCATGAATTGAATAGACGTATAGGCTTATTAATTTATATATTTACTAAACTTTTTTCTTTAAATTTTATTTTTACATGTTTACATATACAGGGCATATACAAATATACATTTTAACATATATATGTGTGTTTCTTTAAAATGTATATTTCAAGTGATTTGTTAATATCCACAAACTCCAGATCTGTGTTAAAATTTAGAACAAATGTCACAGAGAAGAGTACTGTATAATTTATCAATAAATTAATTTTAAAAGTTCAAATATTTATCCATATCAGATTACCAAATATATACAAAAACAATAATTTTATTATTTAAAAAAATGATGTCATCATATGATAATAATGACTTAAATATATATATATATAAGCCTTTTACAACATAATGTACAATTAAAAGCTTACAACCCAAAACAGTTGTTTTAAAGGTCATGTACATATCAAAATGGGATTTTTTTTATCTTTTCTAAGAAGGAAATTGAATTAGGAATCTACAGTAAATAATATATTGTAACGGTCATCTTTGGTCATATTTGTACATTCACACAACAAAATCCAGAGTCCTGGCAAATTATACCAAGATGAGGGATTGAGACTTCGAATCAGATTTCACCTCAACTCCTCCACCAACACTCCATGACTTACTACCCTATGAATGATATATATGAGGCTACACTCAGAGTTTCTTAATTCACATGCCGGCAGTAGCAAAGGGTGGAGCAAGAGACTCAGGGAATAATTTAAATAAACACACACATCTATGGCTGGCTAGGCAATGCATATATTAACAAGTAAAACTAATATTAAGAAACTTAACTAAGATTTAGGATGGATTACACATGATACGTAGTGGTTATAATTTAATATATTTTAATTAATAAATATAAATTAAATAAAAAGGGGTGCATTGAACAACATGTGCAGATGTAACAATGATGAGCAAGCTGAAGGACAAAATCTCATCTGATGCACCATAGTTTATTACAATTTTAATAATCTACGATCTATTCATATTTAAATTTTACTAAGCCCTACCTATTAGGTTTGTGACGGTTAAGTCAGTGCAAGAAAGATGATTTATCACCATCACATTTAATAAAAGATCATCTAATAATATTAAATGAGCTGCAATAGGCTCTCTATGCAGATTATATATGCACAAAACCAGATTACATGTTCAGATCAATGCTGAAATATTACATTATGGAAGAACGAACTGGAGGTTTGTAGTATGACTTCAGATACTATGGCGTTATATATATATATATATATATATATATATATATATATATATATATCAAGAGATGTGTGTCTCGAATAAATTGAACATATAGTTTGGTGATCAGAGCAGCTTATAAACCATCTGGACCTTCACGTTCCAGTTCTAAAGAAGAGCTGTCCGAATTAAGGAGATGGGGTGGCCATTAAAATCAGAAGCCCATTCATATAAAAAACATACAGCAAGGCATAAATGCCCGTATATGCTTCCTAAAGACACATTCGCCAAGCTAAACATAATATTAATTAATAACTTAAAGTACGCATTATTCTATAGTTTCTTTCTGTGAAACTACCATGTGCTAGTTCATAATTAGCATTCTTAAAACATGCTAAAAAGGCATACTTAAAGTAATCTAATTTATAAACAAATCTACACAGTTTATAATATAACTAAAAAAAGGGTTAAAGCATATCTGGGACTTAAGCAATATGTATAATATGCTTTATAACTCATTCTTGCATTTATTAACTAATTACTGTATTAACTTGCCAACCTAATTCTAACAGCAATCATAATAATAAGCTAAACATGATAGCTTAATGAATATATTTAGGTTTTCAGAGTGGAGATTTATGTGTGTGTGCTAAAGAGTGAAATTACTGAATTATGAGAGAGCCTCTAATCATTTCTCCCCACATATTTTATTCATAGAATCAATCTCCATTCTGAATTGTGCATAGCATAAATTATAAAATAAACATATATAAAACAAATAAGAAGGCATGACCTCAGATTAGCATTAATAAAATAATAACTGAATAAGTTATTATTTAACAAGCATTTAGAGTTTTAGAAAGAAATAGGCAAGTTTACAGATATTAAATTTAGCAGAATTTTAAATCATATTTTACAGTTTAAATCAGTTTTAATCATTAGAACATTATAGTTTAGAAGTTTGTGCACATTATAAATTAGAAGCTAGCTTAAGGTTTAGATAATTTATTAGTTATTTTTAATGGGCTCTGCGGAAAAAAATGTTACATTCTGTAGCCGATCACCAGCATCCTTGGCTGGGATGATCCATTCCTGATGTCTCATGGCAGTTAAACTGGTGTTCTCCATCCTTCTATCTGCACAGACCGATCTTTCGAAGGAAGAGCCAGCAAATGATAGAGCTTTAGCCACCAAACTCCATTTTTCAGTCAGCCATAGATGACTGGCATCAATTACTATATGAAATATTATAAGGTGAACAAAGTGAATCCCCCTACTGAAAATTTAAGGTTGTTTATACCTGAGAAATTGGTAACTCTAAGCTTTCATCAATAATTAAAAAAAACATAAAATAAAACCTTTGGTCATTTTCTTGGCTAAAACAATAAAGGTCAAACAGGTCACTCCTTGTTCTTAGTTTTTATTTTTAAAAAAACATTAAAATTTTGACTCCAAGTTTTATTAATTGCTTACAGTTGGTTTTCTATGAATTTACATCTTTTATAAAAACAGCTAACTTTTTTTTAAGAGTTTAAGTTTGTAAACATTTTCTTATATATATGTGTGGGACTAATACAGGAATGGAAATTTATATATGAATGCATTTAATAAAGAGTTTTAACCGAGAATAATACAAATTTATATTAATTTAGAAGAGTTGTAATGCTTTTTAAATCTATTGCATCACGGCTTCTTTTGCCTATATATGTAGGTAGTTATACACACATAATGTTCAGACAACTTAATTTAATTTATACAAATTTATTGATTTTAAATTTATAACAGCGTATGCATTATACGCATATGGACATTAATATGGCTATTATATATGTGCACCTATACAATTATATACACATATATGTTACTTCATTTAAAATAAATTATTAGATGCTTGTATATGTGGACTGGGATAGGTTTGAACTAAAGGCAAAGATACTACTATGGAACATAGTAGTTGAAATGAGATGATGGCTAGATAATACCATTTCAATATTGGCGAAATAAACATCATATATCTTTGAAACTATAAATAAATTATTTTAAAATCTTTATAAATAGATATGAATAAATTAATAATAATAAGCAGCCAATCGTAAATCAGTAAATCAGTGCGATCATTCTAACTCCAAAAAAAAAGAAGAAAATTAGAAGTTTCTTTCCTTCTCTATAAATGAGTTTTACGATGATTATACAAACCAATCTGTGAAACCCAAATATGTCCGTATATAGAACATACTGAACCATTTTTATGTTATGATGCTGTTTTATTTCTTCAGCAGAATAAGTTTTTTTTCCTCCTAGTTACAGAAAATAATTTTGGAAAAATTAAATAACCTTGATTTTAAATTTCCAGAATTTATATATATATTTACCATTAAGTTAAATAAATAATTAATAGTTATTAGCATGAATGATCAGTTAAGCAACTAATTGGAAAATTGAATGACTGAATTAATATTATTTTATCTATTTTAATAGTTAAAAATCATTACATTCTACAAATATTCTGAATTCATAAGTTGTATTTATCATATATATATACACATACACACAAGAACATATGATTTGATTATGAATGTTACATTATTTAGCACAGAAATTGTTTAACTATATATGTAAACAAATATTTCTAACCCATTCATATATATTTGCTTGTTGTTAATATTAGCATATATTTTTGGTTGGATCATATCTGTATTCCTGCAGGTGGTAGATGTCATTCAAGCATGTTGCAGAAATGGATAAAAATCAAAAAAATCATCCTTGAATGATTTTTATTATTCAGACAATGGAAGATATGATCTAACAGAAACATAATCAAGTGTATCACTGACAAATTCAAAATATATTTACTTCTTCATGAAAATCTTGATTTTGATACATCATTATGCTTGAAAAGTCAAATAAATTGCCAATTAGTATTAATTTCATCTTTCTTGCATAATGTTTTCTATTTGATTTCATAATGTATTTCTACATATAGATATCACATTGGAAAACTCAATACACGTGTGTATAATCATATGAAATATAAATTTGTATGCACTAAGATCTGTACTACTGATTTTAGTAATGCTAAACCAATTCAAAATATATATGTATTAAATGCTATTACCTGGACTGATAGATACATAATGAGAACAGACCAAATCCTGATTTGTTTTCATTAAGATAAGTTGCTGATTCAATAATTGTATTAAGATAATTAATATGCCTCCTATGAAAAACACACTAGCAATGTAACTATGTATATTCTACTTTGAGATCAGAAAACATACCAACAATCAGACAGAAAATCTTAAGTGAAATGTTTTTCATATGATCATATTGAAGCAGTCAATCTTAGCTTAAGATTGTGCTTCATGTTTCTACCTACTAACCTGTGTTTAAATCCCTATTTCCCATCCCGCTCCTTTTGTCGTGTATATATATTTCATGTACATATTTAAGATGCGCGCCTAAATTATAAAATTTAATGTTTCAATAACATGTTTTAAAATTATTATTAATTCTTTTTATTAATTAATATTTTTTATTATTATTAAAGTATTATAGATGCGGCTCAAATATATATATATAGGAGCAAAACTTACTAACAAAATATTGATGTTTTTAAATATTTATTATATGTCATTTTTAGCTTTTTCTTTTTAAATTGCTTGTTTTTCTATTAAACTGTATATTTTTTATAAAATCCAATATGGAAGATGTGACTGTTGATAATTGTCCAAAAATAATTAAGGGTTGGAAGCACTATTGTTTTAATCTGGGGAAGGTATTTTTTTAATTAAAGTTTTACTTAAAATAAATGGGATTAAGTAGATTAAAGATTTACTTGTGTTAAAAACATGTTGTCAAATCTATTTCTAATCTGGAAATAGATTTGAATTTATTTTTGGACGTTATCTTACAATTGCATCTTCAAAAACAACTGATAAAAGAAAAAGTATAAAATGACTGAATTTTGAATCACAGGGGAGATTAGCTACTTTTAGAGAGAGGTATTATAAACATATTTTGTTTTGCTTGAAACTTACAAATGATGTAGCAGTAAATCCACCATTCTTCTCGACCCTATGGGTCAGGGTCATCATCTGCCGCTACCGTAATATCCTGATGCCATGAAATGAAGAAAGGTCTAAAAAGAACTTTAGAATGCTAATACAAGTTTCCTGCCACCGAAGTACTTGCATTTCAATCGCCATGCACTTGCCATACTTTAAAATGGATTCTTAAAACTGCAAGGTAAATTTCCAAGCCGCCACCTAATAGTCAATTTAGTTTAAATAATCTATCAAGATCTCTTCTCATGTATTCTTTAACTTTGCCTTTTTTATATATATATCTGTAAATGTAATTTTGCTCTCAAATAATTTCTTTATATCTAATCCTATCTCATATGCTCTTAACTTTTTAATTTTGGTGCGGTCATTTATTTATATATATTTATTATTTGATTTATATATCTGCTTGCTTATGAATATGTCAATCTAAAACAATCTGACGAATTGAATTTTCTAAAAATCCTTTCTATTTTTTTTAAGTAAACCTTCACGAAGCAAGTTATAAACGTCCATTTAAAACAATGCATTATTAATTAATATACTCGCCAGATTGTTTTTTGAGTCAACATTTTATTTATTATAAAATATATATTTGTTTAATTCTGGATTTTCTACCCTGTGTAAATCCAGAACTCAAGCTAATTAACGCTTTGAAATCTTATAAAATATTATTTATTTAATTCTAAAAAAAAAAGGTGACTTAATTGTTTTATATATATATAACTGCTAGTTCCTTTTTTTTTATATTCTTAAAATATATGCTACGTATTCCATTTATTGTAAAATCCACGAAGATGGAATTGAATTGTTTTAAATAGTGGGAAAGGGAAGGGGGTGAATCTTAATGTCTCTTTTACTAAATCAAATCTTAACGTGTATTTTATTAATTTGAAATCTAAATCTTAATGTTTCTTTTGCTATATAAAATCATAACGTATATTTTATTAAATGAAATATTTTCTCTCTATATATATTATAATTGCATGGCGTATTATAGTATTTAAACAAGGGTCATTTATTTAAGGCAGTAAAATTTATTCAATGTTGTTAGTGGCATTCATTCATACTGCATTTCTGTCATTTAGCCTATCTTCGTATATATATATTACGTGCTTCTAGTCTTCTAATCTGGGGGTTGTGACAAAGTTCGAACCCATAGATTTCTTTTCGTACCTCGTTCCATAGATAGTTGAGGTATCTGGAACCACGTTTATTTCGTATAAAATGCCTCTGGCAGTGATCCCGTAAGTTTGGCACATGCTATGCATATTCACTTCATATAGATAAAAGGCCTCTCGCATCAGTTATACCAGCAAAAGTCTGGGCCACGCCATGCCTATCCACTTTTCTCTAAGCACTACCCAAGAAGGGGGTGTGAGATTTCGTTTTTCATCCAGAAGCACGACCTTTTCCTCTTAGTTATTTTAGGCTATTATGTCAGCACCGCAAACTTCTTCGTATTATTATTATTTCTTTTGCTACATGACCCAGTTTTAATGCTCTAATATTAAAATTAAGCTTTGCTTAAAAGATATATATATAAATGCCAATTACTTCTATTTATTAATTAAGTTTATTTCAATCATATACAATCTCACCGACATAATTTATATATCTATATTTAAGAGTATCTATATGCCTTGGGGAAAATAAAGCATTCATCTTACTATTATTAAAATAATTTGTCATTAAATATTTTGTCATAAATTTAAATATAATCAAATGTTTTTCAAATGTATTTTATGTATTTTCACGACCATAATGGCAGGAAAATAGTTTGTATTTATATTTGTAATGAATCTCAGAACGCTCCCCTAATATGTGTTAGTCACCACGTTTCTGAACCGTAAATCAAAGCGTTAATAGCAATTTTGTGTAACTTCTTTTTAATACTGATTGGCATTTTAATATGGGACCCACCAAAAATGCGTGTTTCTTTGTAATATATTATTTAGCTAATAAAGAGCATATGAGAAATAATAGCATGAATGACACTATGTAATCATCTACTGCTTGCTCATTCACGCACATACTAATATAATTAATTTATAAATGTATAATAATTTGTCAGTATATTAAACTATATTTTATTGTCTAACTTATTTGAGTAGTTCGAATTCCTTTTTCCTCCACTTCCACATATTACAGCTATGCTTATGTATATTTTAATATAGTCATAGTTAATAGATGTCTCATTGTTTTGCTCAGCTTTGCTAGTCGGCCGGATTAAGATTAATTCTCATGGGCCATCACTATTGTTATCCATTAGGTGTTTGATCTGGGGCTTAGAGAGTGGGTTCGAATTCATGCTGGTCCCTGACCTTTATAAATATCTTGGGTTTGACTGGGTTTGAAGTACATTTTGTGAGTTCCAGCTCATGTTGGATGGATAAACATATTTTGACCGGCACAATATATGTATATAAACACAAATGATTTTTTCAGTAAAGATAGAAAACACCTTTAAATATTTATGAGAGTCCATAAATTTAAATATATCAAATGTATATAAATTTAATTGTCTTATTTCAGTGTCAAGAAGAAGAAAAAAAACTTAAAACATGTCATCTTTTAATATTACTTGTTTTAATTATCATGCTCTAAGTACATTTTAATTTAAAATAATTAAAACATATTAATTAACAACACTTAAAGATTTTTTTTAATATACAAAATTTTAATAACTTCCATGTAAGTAGTATAATACAAAATTTGAAATGAAAAAAAAAACATCAAAGTGAATAAATATTCAGTAAAGCATTTTATACTTAAAGTAATTTTAATTTTGACATGAAACAATGTGTACATATTTTTCAAACAAATCCTTTTGTAGCTGCATCATGCTGAGTAAGTTGCCATAACAACAAAAAGTGATTGAGCTAATTGAAAGAAATGGAAAAAATATAAAGAAGTCAGTTTTATTAAAAAATGGGCGCGGGGGGGGGGATTTGCAAATAAATGGAATGTGTGTGTATATATATAAGAAAATAAGAGCAACTTTCTAATCTACTGCCATCTATGTTTAATCTGAATAATTAGTGATTGCCAAATAGTAGTACATATAAATCTCCATAACTGCATTATTTCCAGCTTTGAATCCAAGCCTTATTGATAAAGACAAAAGGTGGAAACCAGTCTGAGAATGAGATTCAAATATATCATCATCTAGCAATAACTAATTATTCAAACATGCTATAAATAAGACTAGATTAGAGAGCAGCTTTTGCTTCTTCGTATACATGCAGATGATATGAAAAAGAGTAAATAACCAACATTATCGTAGTGAATTGGAAGCAAAAAAATATATTTGGAAGATTATATGTAATTTAGGCTTTGAATACTAAAATAAAACAAATATTACAAATAATGACAAAAAATAATGAGACGATAATAGATGGACAATTGAAATCTTAAATTAGATTCCAAGGGATTGTAAAAGACCCACCACATGTGAAATGGATGGATGAAATAAGAAATTGGGCAGGGATGCCCAGGAGAAGAGAAGTTAAAGATTGGAGAAGATGGTTTCAACTTGGAGAGACCTTCATCCTGCAGTGGAATGATAATGATTGCAAATATTAAAAAAATTAAATACAGATAGACTGAGACCATAGCAACAAGAATTTGTAATTAATTAATTAAGTGGATTCTTTCTGGTTACCAAATTGGTAATAGAAAACTAAAGTCTGCCTTTTGTAAAAAAAAATATTGAGAAAAGTTTTATTTTATAAATACATATATATTCAACTGGGCTTATTAACCCAGAGTTCATAAAAATGTTTGAGGACTGAAAATCCCAGCACCAGGATCAATCCTAGGACTCCACATACTCCAGTATAACATCCTACTAATGGGATAAATCACACTGGGTTTTATTCTTCAGTAGATTGTTATGAGTTACTGGTATTGAGTTGAGATGCTTAATCCCTGTTTATCTTTTTTTTTTTTTTTGGACTTAATCATTTCGTACATTTTCCACTTACTCCCTGCATTATCTTTATCCACTAATAACTTCAAATTATAATTCTATTTTTATTTTGCCTTAAATGAATTAAAAACAATTATGCACTAGCATATTCCAAAATAAAACATTATATATCTTCCCAAAGTATCAATATATTAATTACTTCATAATATCTTTTATAAATTTTTTTCTATCTGACCAAGTTACTGCCAAACTAATTCTTTTTTTTTTTCCATACATTTTTCAAAGTTTTCTCTCATTTCTATTTTACAAAATCATCTTTTCCCATTTTCTTTTAAACTAAAATTGATTTGTTGAAAAAATATATTCACTGATCATTAGTTGGTTCCTCCTCTCACTTCTCTTAAGTAATTTGTTATCAACAAACATATAAATTTACCAAAGACATTTTTTCAGTTTATAAAATAATCTTAATTTTAAGCATGAATTAAAATAATGTATTCAAATGTTTTATGATGAGAAAATATATACAATATTCTAAATCAAACTTAATTATTTCAAATATTGTATTAATTTACATCTTGCTTAAACAGTATTCTTAATAGCATATTGCTCTAATTAATAATATGTAAATATGTTAATAAAGCTTCTGGAAATGAAGCTTTTTTATAATGTTCAATGGAAGATAACAAAAGGTAAATTATGCTAATTGCTATATTTAAGGAAAAATACGTAATATATATATACTATAATGGGCCGGGGTTTTACCACATAGGAGGAAGAACACATCTCACTATAGTCAGACCCCTAGGATGCTGATAATGATGCGATGAAGGACCTAACCTATGATCATATCTACTCCAACGGGCTAGCTCTGTGTTTACACATTAAATTTAGATACAATTTGGATTAGTTCATCCATACTTCACCTCTCTTTCAGACTCCATTATGCCTCAGTATTTGAACTCAGGAAGAAATCTGCCTTTGGCTCTCTTCAGGGGTGAACTTACACTAGATATCCGCTGTTGCACCTCTATATAGGTTCTAATTGATTTAAAGTTCCATCCAAGCATATTACAATATTATTATATAAGTGAAATGTGTGTGTATGTATATACCCACTTATCAGTTGATGAATGCATGCATAAATAATTTTGATAAACTAAAGACCATCTTAATGTAAATCAAGTTAACAACATTTATTAAATAACAAAACAAAAAAAAAATTAAAACTTTTTAATATGATAAAACAATATAATTGTGTGTGTCAAGGATGTATTTCTACTATATTAACAATTAAATGTGTTCACTATTCCAAACCCTTACCCATGGTAGAGATACATAACATGGCACTAATTATTTACAAAGCAAATAAAAAAAATTATTATTAAATCGACTACAAAGCTAGCTAGCTAATTTACAATATTATACAGGTATATCTGTAGTAGCCTTGTCCAATTCAAATCAGTGATGTTCCATCTTCTTTGGGGACCCCCAATCTATGGTTCCCTATGGTTGATAGAAAAGAACATCCATAGGGGCAGATTAGCCATTTATACTGAAAAAATAAACATAAATGATTATTAGTCAACAACTAACAAAAACATGAACTTTGTCCTGTAATAAGTGTACGTGCTTAACATGGAATAATCTCAACGACCTTATCTTATTCCATATCATGATTGAAAGCTGATCTAAACTTTATTTAACATAAATAAACAAAAAAAATCTAACTTAATTAATTTTTCCCCGTTCATTTCATTGCTTTCATTTATAATGAACCCTTCCAATTTGTAGGCATGCTTCCAAGGTTGGAAATAAAATAAAACTAGAATTTTATATATATACATATAATATAATCAAAACTTTCATTAGATCATCTTGATTAATGTCTGTGAGTTTAGCAATAATGTCTTTTATGGATACAGTCTATCTCTCTTCAGATCACTCTCCTTGGGTAAATTATTCATCATTTTCTGAACACGTTTGAAATGTTACATCTATTTTCAGCAGCTCCCCTTCTTGATCCATTTACACATGTAGTGTAGGACATGTGGTGTCTCTTTAGGCATTATACAGTTAAATAGATTAAGTCATTGCACTTCCAGGGTTGGGACTGTAGCACTCAGTCCTATGACACTATTAATTTAGCCAGAATACATTGCACAGCAGTTTATAACAGATTTAACTTTTCTTGATTTGCTATTGGCATTTAATGGCTTGTATAAAAAAGTTACTTCATCATTTTATTTAAATGCTGGTAGTATTCTATTTCTTCTTTATACATGTTCAAATAATAGTGCAATTTCTCGAATATCAATTTAAAATCAGTTCAGTTATTTTATTAAACTGCACAAACTTATCAAACTTTTCTCAATTTAACTATTGGTTGTAATTTCTTATGGATTTGCACTAAGAAAATTATATGGAAAATTCAGAATATTCATACAAGTCATCCATCTTCTCTTGCATTCAAACATTCAGTCTTAGTTATGCTGGTTTTATATAGTTGATGCATTATTTAAAAAATAACAAAAGACTACGGAAATGACTAGATTTGCTTTTATACCACTTAGTTTCCAGTGTTTGGTATATTAGCTTTTCTATTTCCTTTAATACTGCTGTGGCTTCCTATTGGTGCACATATTATATTGGTTGTAGTTAAAAAATAAAATTATGTAACAGAATTCTAATTTTATTTTCCACAGTTGGTTGGCTAGAGAATGGCTAGACATTGAGTTATCATGATGTACAACACATTGATAATTAATTCATTGTTGGTATATAAATATTTGAATGATTTCTTTAATGGGGCTTTTATTTTTCATTAAATAAGAGAAATTATTTCATTGTGACATTTCTTTGATATCTAATAAATTAAACATTCATCATGTATATATTGTACTGCCATTGAACCGCATTACATGTTCGTAATTTTCATTTTTGTTAAAAAAAAAAATAGCTCAAAGAGTTGTAAAACAAAAATTTAAAGAAATAAAATCACTAGGGAATTATTTGTCAAGGATGATTAAAGCAGATTTCGTTAAAAAAAATTATTAAAGGTTTAATCAACAAAACTATAATTTAAAGTTTTTATATAAATATAATCGCTGATTGCCAAAAGGCAAAACACTGCATCATTTTGTTATTATAAAGTCTTACTAGTTTTAAAAAAAGGATTCTCTATCCGACCGTGTAATGTGTTCGCCTGATGGCACTGTTGCTTGCAAAAATAATCAAATGTAATGTTACCAGGCTGATAATTTTTTGCTTTCTGCTCTCCGCTAATTGTTCTAATTATTTTTTAAAAAAATTACGATGGGAAATTATGTTTACAACATTTCTGATGGTATTTAACTCAATTTTCATTTTAAAAATATATAAAACCAACAGTTTGAAATCTCATTTTTTGACTGAAAATTAGAAAAGTCAGCATGTAGCGCTGAAATGAGCTGGGGAGGCCTCCAATAGTTTTGCCTGTCCAAAGGACAGGCCAACACATGCTTAATTATAAAATTCAGCATATAGCACTGGAATTTGTGGAGCGGGGCCTCCGATGGTTTTGCCAGGCCAAAGACATGACCGATACATGCTCTAGTCTGAAAAAACCTATATTATGATTTCCAAAATGATGGACAATGCCAGACATTGTATTACTCTCTCAGCTGTTCTCCTGCAAACATGCCTTTTCATGTGACTTATGTGAAATGCTTCAACGATGTACACTTTTGCAATTATTTTCACATTCAAACATGTTAAGGGAAATGGGCGATGGACTTACAATTATTAATATATAATAGGATGTCAGGGAATGTGCAAGATACTTAATTCCAATGCATATAAAAACACTTATGGCCTGTTGAATTCCATACACCCTCACATCCTACGGTAATGATATATGAGGTTGTGCACTAATTCCATAATGATGCGAAGCAGTGTGGTCACCTAATAACAGCTAATATGAACAGGACTGTTTTAGAGGCTGTAAGTTGGGCCACGTAAATGGCATATTTCTGTGCTTTTGCAAGCAACAGCGCCGTCAGGCGGACACATTACATGGTCGAATAGAGTACCAAAAAAAGAAATCAAAGAGAGGGGAGAGTTTTAGTTAAATAAAAAAAACTAGAGTGCTCTCTTTTCATAAACTTAAAAATAAAAATATATGCATGTAAAAAAATGAGAGTTGAGTTAAAATATGTATAAGGAAAGCATCTAATATAAATTTTCTCAAAGATTGCTCGACCGATAAATAAAAGAACAGGAACAATAACTATAAAATCGAGTAAATAAAAATAATGGGAAATAATTAAAACAATATCTTATCCAAAGCTAAAATAACATACACAAATATGCAGATCAAAATACAATAAGGATATAATTAATAAAATTAAACTAGATGGAAGGGATAATCGGAGGTACAATAAGAAGGGTTCACAATGAAGGACAGAAAGTCTATTATTCTAGCATTCTGTCCCTTGTGACTCTTAATTGATAGCCATCATGAGATTAAAATTGTGAGAGTGTGTGGCTAGCCTCCAGTCCCGGCCCTCCAGAACACCAGAAACCTGCCATCTAACAACCATGCCCATATAGTGACGGAAGCAGTAGGAAATATTTACCTTCATGAAGGTAGAATCAGCAAGGGGCTACAACTGTTAAACAAATTCAAAATCCACCCAGTTGGTAATCCAAATTCATACAGCAGAAGAGAGCAAGAAGCCATATCTCTTGGGATATAGTGATCAAAAGCCTAGGTAATTATCAATTTTATATCTGATTCATAGACTGATAATATTCATATAAAAGACTGTGTTAAACTTTGAAAGCAATAGCAATCTTTGAGGGTTCCCTATAATTAGTGTTAAATAAGTGTTCCCTATAAGTATCATAAACCCTAGGATGTGCATGCATATTTAATCTTTCATAAAATATTTAATTGATATGTGCAAAACTTTCCTGCAGGTAACAAATTATATTTCAAGTATTTGTGCATATTCGGATTTATAATATGTAATTGAATGAATGTTTATTATTATATATTTTATTAAGAGTGTGATTAAAGCAAATGTACAATGTTTTGTTATAATATTTTAGTATTATGTTTGTTTAAAATATCTTAGAATAAATTAACTGTCTGCTAATTGCTTTTGGTCAGTTTCTTTTTTTTTAATAATGATACCACTAATAGTCAGTCTTTAGTTAAGTGTAGACGTTAAGTAGTCTATATTTTCTTTCTATAATTAAATAAAGAGCTAGTGGGATAAATCAGGCCCTAAATGTGTTTACCTGTTAGCCAGGCATGCTAATTATATCGACTGATTTGTTGGCACCTGAAGTCTTTTTCCTCAAAACAAATAGAATGCGTTGGGTGGCAGGGGTTTGAATTTAGCAGTCGAGAAGTTCTGTAGCCTGGAAATGTGGATGGAGGTTATACCTTGTATAACCTCGGTCTGGTTATAGGTACCTTTGGCTATTTTACTTGTCCACCTGAGGGGCAAGTATGCTACATTGAAAGAGTGCAGCTGGAGTGGATTAAGATTTAATATAATCATAGCAATCCTCGCCCACCCGGTTCAATATAATATATATGTTTAAAAAAAGGGATAGTGCATATTCAACCATCTATTAGTTAAGCTCATATTTTGTATGGAGTTAGTTTGATGGTGTGGATAAATATAGGCTAGTTTTGATAGGATTGTAAGCTATCCTTACAATATACTGATAAAAGTAGTTGTTTATTAAAATTACCTGTTTAATGTATCTAATTTAATTTTTTAATCTAAGCAATCTAATTTTTCTAAGCCATAATCTAATCCAAGCTATCTACCTATTTTCCTATTATTATTTATCTAACAATCTATTTATCTGTAATAAATAAATCACGTAAATACAACAAGAATGCCTAATTATTTCAGTCTTTAAAACCTGTGAGACCTCTTTTCTTTTCCTAGGTCCAATAAAACAGCCATCTGCATTTGATCATCATAAATGTTACTGGATTATTATCAATAGGTTCAGTAAAATTTAAAAGGCTCTGACTTATGAGATTATGGTCAGAAACACAAATCATAAGCTATATGGATAATAATTGTCCAATTGATGAATAGAATGATAGAAATAAAGATTTTAAAAAAGAGTACATAGACCAAATGTTTGCAACTCAAAATCATTTACTATAAACATATGCATTGTTGGAATTAAGATAATTAGAAAATATGTGCTAAATAAATCATGCAAATATAACACAAAAAGATGAGGGCAATGATTTTTATTGTCTCCTATGAATGTAGATATTAGTAAATATATATATTCATAAATATATTCATCTTGCCTTCAAAATATCAGGCAATTGAAAAGAAATACTATGATGTTCTTCATCTTAAACTTGGAGTTAAAAAGCTAATAACCCACTACACTATGTGATTAATTATATAATATTAACAGCCGAAACAACAAGAACATATAAAGTTATTATTAGGAATTTTCCCTGCTCAGTTCCTTTAAAGCCTAAAAGAAAAATCAAAGGGTCTCCTTTCAGAATACAGCAAACTTTGTTGAAACCACATATAAGATGGATGATTAAAGTAAAGAATTTGACTGATGTATTGCAGAGAGGCTAAGGATCAGAGAAACTGGAATAAATTTGAAGAAAATTTCATGCTGCATAATAATGGAAATGAAAAAATAATAGTAAATGTTTTTTTAAAAAAAACAAATCAATGAAGATTGCCATTTATTCATTATTCATTTTAGATGTTGATGATTTTATGATAATTGCAAATAAATAAATTCTGATGTAAAATAAGTAAATCACATTTTCATTTAATTTGCCTATTTACAAAAACTCTATACTGTATGTACAATAAAGTCATGATATACATTATAAGAGTATACACCATTTTAATTATATTCTATCCAAACAAAAGATATAAATAAACATTAAACAAAAACTGTACATGATCACATTCCAATAACTTTATTTTTTGCCTAGATTTATTATCCTTTCCAAATTTGAAGTACAGTATTTTGTATAATAAAATATTTTTTAAACATAATACTAAAAATTTTATGAAAAAGAACATCCATAAAGTCGATATGGATTTGAGACTGCTATATATATTTGCATTGAAATAAAACTTATTGAAAAAAAATAAAAAAGATATTACTCAGAGTATATTTAATTGTGATGGAAGTAGAAATTTTACTATTCATTTTATTTTATTTTTCTTTTTTTCTCGAAGTAACCTTTATTAATAAAAGATTACAAAAATTTTGGGTACACTTACCCATTTAGGATTACACAGTGATTCAATGTAACAAGGTAAAATGTACATATGTTCAAAAATAATTACATCCATAAAAATTGCTGTAATGTGATTAATGTGTATCTGTACGTGGATCCACATGGCCCGGCTGTCGAGAAGTTAACCATCACCCAATGGTCCCACCCCTGGGGCCCCGAAGCGAAGACTCAAATGCTTCAGCTGAATAGGTGAAGTCCAGCATTGTGCCAACCACCACAATAGGCAGCGAGGTCCAAGGCCCAAGTTCACCAAGCAATAAACTCTCGAACCACAGCCGAGCCATGTCAAGACCATTCTGAATACCTCTGCCTCCCAATTAGCAGTCCAAATGAGCAGGGACCACAATCGGTCTACCTGCCCAAAATTGGAAAGCCAACTTGGGTAAAAACTAAGAAGTAATAAGTAAAGAGCCAGATCGACACTGCCCAAAACCAGCCTATCAGGGGACACAGCAGCCAACCAGAGCAGGAATAGCACCAACTTTGACCATGTAGCCCCCCGGCAGGTGTTCTGGGCAGTGGCAAAATTGTTAACAGCCCACACCATAAACCAGATACCTAATGTCTACAACCAGCCACCCCTGAAGAAAAAGAGGGGAGTGCAGACCCATGCCCACAAAACAGAACTCCATCAATGTTACAAAAAAAATGGCGGTGGCTCAAAACAGACCAACCGCTTTACAAATGCACTAAATTTAAAGCTAACAAATGAAACCTAATGATAGTGAGTGCAAATCAACACTGACCTATCAAATAATCCATCAAGGGGTGCAGTAGCCCTTCATGGCGAAGTCCATGTGAAGGTAGTGACTTTCACCCTCCCGGCAGGTATTCCCAGGCTAGACAATGATCGTCGACCATCCCCTCAAATGAACCAAGCCCCTTATGACCACTATCACCACACTTGAGGAAAAGGAGTGCAAACTCACACCCACCAATACAACATTTAATTCATGTAGTCTTGAAATCAAGCCAGATTTACTTGCACACCATGAGAATAAATCATTTGTCCATATCATCTTGCACACTGAGGTCAATGGAGCTGAACATCTGCCCTTGATCATCATCAGACTCCTGTGTCTGCAAATGTTCACAGCAGCTGCTAAACCCACCAACCAAAGTCCTTCAGGGTTCACAATGATTTTTATTTGTTGATACTAGTTGGATCCTGCTTCTTTTGATTGAATTTTAGGTCTTGATTAGTAATGAATGATTCAAGTATAATCTGAAAGTTTGTTGTTAAACTTTGGAAAATTCTCAATAATTATTGCTTAAAAAGTATGATTAATTTGTAGCTTCAAAGTTTCTGTTTAGGTCTAAAACATCATTTGTACTCATTTTTGTCTTTAGATCATTATTTTTTAGCTCAGGAATCACTTCATTGTAGTTCTGTGTTGATTTGAAAAATTTTTATTTATTGATTTTTTTTTTGGGGGGGGGGGCAATCCACCGGAAGGGGGGTGATAACTTCTGTTCTGATCATCGGAGAAACCTGATTTTTGTGCAGGGCGATAGCTTAGGTTATTTTCTATAATGTTCAATTCCAAAATTGAGATCGAATTAATAATTGAAACTTGTTTAACACTGCTAAAATCTGATGCAAAGATAAAATTCCTAAAACCATCATTGCTAACATATTATATTCCATGTTTTCTATGAGATTTGATGTGCAAATGAATTTCCTGTTTATTCTATTAATAAAATTAGGATTTCTAGTGTCTATTCTTTTTAGAAATATTTGGTTTCATTTAAAATTATTTTTAAAAGGTTTATAATATTTTAATGATTCCAAGAATTATTTAAGCTAGCTTTTGTCTCTTTCTAATGGCATCCATTTGCATAAAACGGAACGATAGATAATTTCAATTATCATTGAATGAAAACTGTTTCAAAATTTCTTCTAAAGATGAAAAAGCAATAAAACAGATATTCACTTACATTTTGGTAAACTTTTTTTTTTTATGAATCCAACAATGGACTATGACTTTGGTGAATAGAACAGGGAGCCTGAAACAGCGAAAACTAGAGTCCTAGGCTCCCTCTAGTGAGAATGAAAAATGTGAACAAGTGAATAATACATACAGTAAATGTGTATGTAAATGTATCTCCTTTATTATTAATAAATACATTATTATTATTTTTTAATTTTTGTTTATACGATAATCCAAAGGTATATATGTATTCTGAAAATTATTATAAACCTCAGTCCAATAAACATAGGTATTCTACTGTAATCAAACTATGTCAATAAAATGTGAACTATTATAAGCAATAGATGATGAATATGCGAGAACTGGAAACAAAATCTTATGGATATTGTGGTTCCATTGTATATTAATGATTAATTGAACAGGAAGTAATGCTTAATGTAGAAGAAAAACTGTGGATGAGAGAAACCAGATTAAATTTAGAGATCTTTGTTCTGCAAAAGATTGACAAAGTCTGATAATTATGATGTTAATAATAGATAAAATAGTGTTTAAAGAGTTTATTGCAAATCAAAGATTTCTCAGAAATCGCTCAATTGCTCATAGAGGAATATCAAAGTAAAAGCCAATACTCACTAGGCTGGCCAATTTTCAGATGAAGGTTTGAGCAGTTTTCCATCTTTGGTTTTATTTCTAATTAAAATTAGCTAAATAATCATTTACTGAACAATACTACATAGTTATCTGTGTTGGCTATGGACCAATCATGTGTTAAGAAGATGATGGGATGTCATTGGGCAACAAAATCATTGATTAAAAGAGAAAATATCAATACTATCAAACTATAAGAATGACACTAAATTTAAAAAAAAAAATATTGCATTGGAGATCCTAATCACAATTAAATGTTTCAGAAAAAAATATGATAAATGAATATCTGAATGTTTAGATAAGATCATAATATAATAAAATTTCATAACTATTATTTAAAATATGTGTATATTTTTTAACTGAAGTGGCTTTTTTTAAACATCTAACAATACTTTTATTTTCACCAATCATAGATTTTAATTCAAAATAAAATTTGTGAAGATTTTATGAAGAGAATTAAAACTAGAACAGTTTATCATTGTCATTAATTATTAAGAAAATCCTTTTTTTTTTAAAATTTAATAAACAAATTAATTCAAAAACATCTGGTGCCAAGTGTGACAGTTATTACATTTTAAAACTATTTCCTGACATTCTTAGCACTATCAACAAGAACAAATTTTATTAATTCAGTTAAGTAAGTTTAGTAAAAAGATTAAATATTACCAAGAATAATAAAGAAAAGCCATTTGATTCCAAAAATGATGTTTTCTTTATTGATTTTTTTATATACATTTTAAATTTAATTAGGAAACATATTAATGCACTAACAGGAGAAAAAATCAGTTTAAGCTATAGTCGAATGCAAAAAACAAAGACTATATTTGATTTTATTTATATGACATATATAAGTTATGATATATTAAATCTTAGATGAAAAATAAATTAATAAATTCATCAAAGTACATCCATCAATATAGGACTAAATAACATAAAATATTAATCTAACTTTCATATTAAAAAATTTCATATATATATATAAAAAATACAATTACATCTGTATATATGTAGTATGATGTTCAATGGCTTCTTAATGAAGTGAGAAGATTCTCTACATAGGCTGTATAACCAGATACTTTATTACCAAATTAAACATAGTCTTCCAAAGCATTTGTAACACAATAAATTAATTTAGTTTTTACTCTTTATAACCAAATTATCTTGACAATCCTAATTCATTAGTTTTTCCTCATAATCCATTTTAATAAAAACTGTTTTAATAATTCTCTCTTATCTCCATATTCTACACCTTTGACACAAAAATATAAACAAAAAAGTAGAAAATGTTATATTATTCATTTCAATAATACAACCAAAAAAAAATATGAAAAATAATTATGATAAAATGTGTTGATTTATACTTCACCAAATCCATTAATTGGAGTAATCAATGCAAATTAATGATAACTGCTACAATGAATCTTCATATTGAAGCAATAGGATCTGTAGGCCAGATCCATACTTCACGTCTTTCTAGATTACTAGACAAGGATCAAACCTGATCCACGCGTGTTACGATGTTTGTAAACTTTCCATCTGCCATTTTATCTACATTTAAATTTTAGGCCAGTAAATAAGTTATTAAAGTATTAATTTTCTATTAAAATGTTTTATTATAAATATTAGAGGGGCCCAGATATATATATACGCAAATACATATATATAGAATTACAGATGGAAACTTTTATAAAAATCAATATATAAATTTTTAATATGATATTTTTTTTATGTATTTTATTCTGGAGATTTGCTTTCACGACAAACCTTACTAACATTCTGTAGTGTCAAACAAAAGAATATCCATTAACAAAATGGGAATGGATTTTCTAATTAAAGTAAAATTAAAATAGAAAAGATAATTTGAAATATAAATTCTGCAAATCTACATTTCATTAAAAATAGATTTGAAACAATTAAATCATTGGGTTTAATGGGAGAGTTGATCTCAAGAATACAATACAAATATACTTTAGGTTGATAATTGCGGTCATCGGAATTCCAACATAATCAGTTAGCCTGGAGCATATGAAAAAGGGAATTTCCCAAAAATAGTTGAAAAAGGTATAAATAGCTGAAAAGAACAATAGAGGTCAGCCAGTTACAGTTTTTGTCAGCGATTGCCTGGCAAATCCACATCAGTCAAATTTTTAAAAATAATGATAAAAGTGTTCCAAAGCATGATAGCAGAGTAAACCGCGTCAACCTGCCCATCTCCTAAATATGACCATCAAAATACCATAAGCCAGAGAAACCTCACAAAATGAACTGCTGAACTCTCTTATTCAAGTCATAGCTAGCTATGCCTGTGCAAAATTCAGTTTTCATTGTGGGATTCAAACTTCCACATGGACTCATATTAAATTAGGCAATATGTTTCCAATTTGTTAATTTCTATCTGCCTAATTATTCTTCTAAAACTCCAGTGATCCAGTAATGTAAATCCTGCTAATTTTTAATGTCTTCTAAAATGTAATCCTCATAATGTAATTTAAAATGTAACTTAATATTCTGTAAACTATGCTTGCTATTACTTAAAATCTAATGTCTTTGCTCTCCTATCTGTCTAAAAGTTATGCCTCTTAATGCTAAACTTCATTCTAATGTGGTTTAAAAAATGTTATTATTAATTACTTGAACGAAATGAATATATGCCAATTTTGTTCCATCTCGACAAAAGCTTTATTTAAATAAATATTTTGCTGCCTATTTCTCGACCAATGTTTGTCGGTAAATAAAAATAAATAATTCTCTAGCTCTGAAGATTTTGGAGCAACCTTTGTTTTCTTGAGATGAAACCATTTCATATTACTATGTGTCTTTTTTTATATTTATACATACACAATTTAGTTGTGGGGAGACACGAGATTCAAGTATTGAAGCAGATGGATCTATAGGCCAGATCCATGCTTCACGTCTTTCTAGATTACTAGACAAGGATCAAACCTGATCCACGCGTGTTACAATGTTTGTAAAACTTTCCGTCTGCCATTTTATCTACATTTAAATTTTAGGCCAGTAAATAAGTTATTAAAGTACTAATTTTTTATTATAAATATTAGAGAGGCCCAGATAGATATGTATACACAAATACATATATATATAGAATTACAGACGGAAACTTTTATAAAAATCAATATATAAATTTTTAATATAATATATTTTTATTAAGTATTTTATTCTGGAGATTTGCTTTCATGATAAACCCTACTAACATTCCGTAGCATTCAAACAAAAGAAAATCCATTAACAAAATGGTAATGGATTTTCAAGTTAAAGTTAAATTAAAATAGAAAAGATAATTTGAAATATAAATTCTGCAAATCTACATTTAATTAAAAATAGATTTGAAACAATTAAATCATTGGGTTTATCGGAAGGTTGATCTCAAAAATACAATACCAATATACTTTAGGTCCAACATTTGCCACTTAGCCTGGAGCGTATGAAAAAGGGAATTTCCCAAGAACAGTTTAAAAAGGTATAAATAGCCAAAGAGAACAATAGAAGCTAGCCAATGACAGTTTTTGTCAGAGATTGCCTGACGAACCTATGCCGGTTAAATTTTTAATAAATGTCTGCAAGCATGGTAGTTGGGTAGATGGGTTTTAACTTGCCCATCTACCACTGTCCCAAAGATGATCGTCCAATACCTCATGCCGGAGAAAATTCATCAAAATGAACTGTTGAACTCTTTTATTCAATTCATAGCTAGCTATGCCTGTGTGGAAATTCAGTTTTCATCGTGGGATTCCAACTTCCACTTGGACTCATAATAAATTAGGTAATATATTTCCAATTTGTAATTTCTAACCGCCTAATTTATTCTTCTAAACTCCAGTGACCAAATAATGTAAACCCTGCTAAATTTTAATGTCTTCTAAAATGTAATCCCCATAACGTAATTTAAATGTAATTTAAAATATTTAAT
The DNA here is from genome assembly GCA_028023455.1 of Epiperipatus broadwayi. Lineage (NCBI taxonomy): Eukaryota > Metazoa > Onychophora > Udeonychophora > Euonychophora > Peripatidae > Epiperipatus > Epiperipatus broadwayi. The sequence goes on along the minus strand of JAQFVV010000056.1, from coordinate 744,603 downwards.
TTAATAGTCTGTAAACTACTCTTGCTATTACTTAAAATCTAATGTCTTTGCTCTCTTTCTATCTGTTTTAAGATTATGCCTTTTAATGCTAAACTTCCTTCTAATGCGGTTTAGAAAATATTGTTATTAATTACTTAAATGAAATGAATATATGCCAATTTTGTTCCATCTCGACAAAAGCTTATCTAAATAAATATCTGCTGCCTATTTCCCGACCAACGTTTGTCGGTAAATAAAAATGAATAATTCTCTAGCTCTGAAAGATTAATACTTGGAGCAACCTTTATTTTGTCGAGATGAAACCATTTTATATTATTATGTCTTTTTTATATTTATACGTACACGGTTTAGTTGTGGGGAGACGTGAGATTCAAGTATGAGAGTTTATTTAGTTTAAATTAATTCATTTTTAAAGAGTGAAAGTGAGGGGGGGGGTTATAAATTATATTCATGTTAAATAATAAGAGAGAAATAGAATGTCATTTGAAATGTTAGTGGGATTTTGTGTTAAAGGGAGATATGTGTCGCTCATTATAAATATTCGTAATAATAATTAATGCTTATTTTATTCTTGTTTGCCTGGTCTTGATCAATCCATATGCATTTCTGTAATCTTTATAGCTCAGCACAATTATATATTTAAATGCTAAAATATATTCTCCAGTACACATATTTTGCCTTGCTGGTATTTTGCTTAATTACTTGTCTTTTGTTCTTTGTGACTGCTAGATCATAACTAGACCACTTGATAATTTCACTGGCCATTAATTTTCTCGTCATGATATGAAAGCTAAAATGGGAAGAACCGGGGCAAGCTAAGCTCAGTTAGTCTTGGCAATTTTCATTTCTTTCACCTGAAATATTTTAGGTTTGCCAATGGTGCAGACTATTCTTTTCTTTATTTCTTGGCATCATAGGAACGGGGCAAGTGAGTTGAGTCTATGCTGGTATCGTAATATCGAATACTGAAATTTGTTCACTTTCCTTTGTCTGAGCACATTATGGCAGATTGACCATGATATGACTGATTTATGTATTTTTAAATCTTGAAATATTTATTTGCGAATATCGCGATCCATTTATATTTTAAATGTGTCACTCTCTCCAACACCAGTTCCTATAGTTTGAGTTAATCATTTCTCTATTAAAATAAATTCAATCAGAATAAAATTATGTTTATCATAGCTCTTTAAAAATATCCATTCCTATATCTCAGACTTGGGCGGGCGTCTCCCACAAATCGATAATCGTTTACATTTGTTAGATTGGCATATAAACTATACTGCTCTCTTGCCAGAGGCATAATAAAAGACAGAACAGAAATTTGTGTTAACTAACTTATATGAAATAAAAGTAGAGACATTAGATAAATTATAAAAATGTTTTATTAAATATATATATATATATGTGAATTTAAGCTACCTGTGGTTCGTCTCTTTATTCATTCTAAAATTATATATTTTCTAATTAATTATTGTGCTGCTATCTGATGACTCAAGGTCACACACATACCATTTTATAGTTAAATAAATAGATAGTCTAATTAAAGTTAATAATTAGAGTTAGACATACGAATTAGTTGAGATCCATGCTCTACCATTGATGCTAGTGGGACGGAGTGTAGAAAAGATTAATTGCTTGCCTCAAAATGTTGTTAATTAGTTTGCAGATTTAGAGAGTGGGTAAACAGGGTACAATCCATAAGTATTCTTTATCTTTGATCTCGCGTATGGTTGGATTCGAGGTACTGTTACCCAGACTGTGAATTGTGTTGAGTTAACATACAATTTCGACCGGTACAGTATGAGAGTTCATTTAGTTAAATTATTTCATTTTTAAAGAGTGAAAGGGAGAGGGTTTATAAATTATATTCATGTTAAATAATAAGAGAGTAATAGAATGTTATTTGAAATGTTAGTGGGATTTTGTGTTGAAGGGAGAGACATGTCACTCATTTTAGATATTCGTAATAATAAGTAATGCTTATTTTATTCTTGTTGGTCTGATTTTGGTCAATCCATATAACATTTCTGTAATCTTTAGCTTAGCACAATTCTATATTTAAATGTTAAAATATATTTTCCAGTACTCGTATTTGCCTTGCCGGCATTTTGGCTTGATTACTTGTCCTTTGTGATCACTAGATCAAAACTAGACCACGTGATAATTTCACTGGCCATCTTAGCAGGATATGAAAACCAAAATGGGAAGAACCGGAGCAAGCAGAGCTTAGCTAGCCTTGGTGATTCTCATTCTTTCCCCTATAATATTTTAGGTTTGCCAATGGTGCAGACCATTCTCTCTTTATTTCTTGGCGTCATGGAAACGGGGCAAGTGAATTGAGTCTGTGCTGGTAATGTAACATCAAAATGCTGGGATTTGTTCACTTTCCTTTGTCTGAGCACATTGTGGTAGATTGACCATGATCTGATTAATTTACGTATTTTAAATCTTGAAATATTTATTTGCGAATATCGCGATCCATTTATATTTTAAATGTATCGCTCTCTCCGACACCAATTCCTATAGTTTGAGTTAATCATTTCTCTCTTAAAATAAATTCAGTCATAATAAAATTATGTTTTAAAAGTAGCTTTTTAAAATAATCCATTCTGATATCTCAGACTTGGGCGGGCATCTTCCATAAATTGCTAATCATGACATTTGTTATATTGGCATTGCCAGAAGCATAATAAATGACAGAATAGAAATTTGTGTTAAATAATTTATGAAATCAAATCAGAGACATTAGATAAAATTATAAAAATGTTTTATTAAATATATATCTGTGAATTTGAGCTACCTGTGGTTCATCTCTATTCCTTCATTCTAAATTTAGTATTTTGTAATTAATTATTGTGCTGCTATCTGATGACTCAAGGTCACACACATACCATTTTATATTTAAACAAATAGATAGTCTAATTAAAGTTAATAATATCTATATATATACATGTGACTACAAAATCCATTGCTTTGAAACAAGGTTTAATCCTAGTCCCTATTACAATATATTAAAAAATCAAGTTATATATCATGTCGTGACTTAACTTATTAAGCTTGTACCAGAAATATAATGTAATGGGCATGCTAATAGCTCTAACAAGCTTTTCCAATAAATTCTGGAACAGAAAGCATTTAAAATCTCTATCTAGAAATATCCCTATCTTTAAACTCACTTTTGAGTTGATGGCTCTGCTCTCCTCAGTGAGGCTGAAGGATATTCAGACACTAGATCTAAAATACCAACTCAAGCTCAGCATTTATCTAATACTTAACTACTAAGTAGAAAATCTACAATTTTCAGGCATCTATATGCCTTCAAATCCAGCTATTTAACTTAAATAGCCATATGGAACTGAACTAAATTCAGATACACCATAAATTAATAGCTTTAGCCATATAATATCACCAAAGTCAAAAATGCAAAACCATAACAGTAAGAAAATCAAGTCATACATTACCTGACTTAATGTATTAAGCTTGTACTACAAATGTAATATAATGAGTATGCTAATAGCTCTAAACATTTAGTTCAGTCCTTTATAACTATTTAAGTTAGAAAGCTGGATTTGAAGACATATAGATGTCTGAAAACTTCAGATTTTATACTTAATAGTTAAGTATTAGATAAATGCTATGCTTGAGTTGGTATTTTACATCTAGCGTTTGAATATTCTAGTGACTCACTGATGAGAGCCACCAACTCAAAATTGGTTTGGGGATAGGGATAATTCTAAATAAAGATTTTAAATGCTTTATCTTCTGGCATTTATTGGAAAAGCTTGTTTAGAGCTATTAGCTTGCTCTTATCTCTGCAAAAGATTCTGGATGAATTTTTGACTGACAAAAAATAATTTGAAAAATGGCTGAGGTTGGAATTAAGAAAAAATCATACTCTAGTAAACAAAATAAATCATTATATACATTCTATCCCATTATTAAGATGGTAGTCCAAATACAATTAGTTCCCATAAAGAATTAACCATAATAAAATAAATAAACTCAACATTAGATAAGCAAGCCTACATATTGTATAAATATGTAGACTTGAAACAATACCAATGAATATGTTATATTGAAAAATCAAACACATAAAAAAAAAACAATATACAAAACAACACCAGAAGTCATTAAATCAGATATGTTGGATGGATTTACATAAGCCTTAAGATCATCATCAAAATGAAAACCATTGAAATTGATAGCAATGTATCAGAAATATTGCTGAAAATTGAAAAAAAAAAAATAGCAGCACAGACCAAATCAAGCTAATGAATTTGTAAAATAATTCAATGATCTACCATTTGGAAGAACTCAATTTATATTATTTTACCAAAGAAAGGGATTGACAGAGTTTGCAAACTATCATAAAGTGACATTATTCTGAAAATTATAAAGAACATATTCCAGCCTTATCATAAAAGGAATTTTCAGATATATATGCTGATTTGAGAAAAGATCAAGGAACTAGAAAAGGTTAGAGAATGTCAAAAGATGTCTTCATTTGTCAATTCGTAATTTATGGAACATTTGTAGAAATTTTTTTTATGTGAATCTAAAAGTTTTAGGTACAACAGGCTATTTATGATAAAACAGTTTGCTTTCATATTAGTAAAAAAATTAGAAATAATGTTTTATTACCACTCTTCCTATTCAACATGCAAAATGCACATGCAATTAACATAGATTAAATGAGGACATGGAAATTCTAGATTAGTGCAAGTTAATGTAACAATCATATATATGCTGATACATCACACTCTAAAAATAGAGAAAACCTCATACAGTTATTAGGAAAATTATAAAAAAAATAAGAGTAGAAAGTAGAATTATAGCAAAACATGAAGAATACAAAGATTATGACAAAAAGGTCAGTAACAAAAATACAAAAAGGAAGTGACAACAGTTTTTGTGCGGTATCTTTTATCAATAACTAAAGATCCAAAAGTCAAAAGATTCACTACACATGAACTTTGAACAGAAACATAATGAAAAGCCTGAAAAAAATTTTTGATGTAGAAACATATTTTTAAATAATAAAGGTTAGTATTGTTCAAGCTAAGGTATGCCCTTTAATATTCCATTGAAGTGAAAATTAATCAATAAAGAGCAATAGAAAAAGGATTAATGTTTTTGAACTGTGATGATGATAAAACCTTAGATAATCTTATAGAATGAACAACAAAATAAAACAAGTGGAAGCATGATTTGAATGCACAAATAACTGCTTACTTTTATCATATCCATGCTGATCATTTGATGCCTGAGGCAAACTTTAAAAACTGCATTTTCAAAATTATTAAAAAGGTTTATATACATTAATTCTTGTTAAGTACATGTTCAGCACATAAATATATATAATGCTTTAATCTTAATACTATCCACCTTGAGTGCTTAATTTTATGATGAGAGGGACCTCTACAAATCTTAACACAAGATTATCACTTTATAAAAATAAGAGCGGTGTCTTATCTTCAACCTACATTCTAATTATATAGGCAAATCTAAAGCATTTTAATTTGAGAGTGTGAAGTTAGTAAGTTTTTCACTAATTAAGTCCACTACCTCATTTAGAAATTAACATTCACAAAATCTTTCAACTCACAGCGAGTTAATATTTAGGTCTTATAATTAGAAATATTTCCAATCAATTTAAAGTTGTAAACATTAATTCTTATTAAGCACATGGTCAACACATAAATACATATAATGCTTTAACTTTAATTAGTGAATAACTTACTAGCTTCACACTCTCAAATCAAAATACTTTTGATTTGCTTACATAATTAGAAAGTAGGTTGAAGATAAGACATCACTCTTATCTTTATAAAGTTGTAATCTTGTGTTAAGATTTGTAGAGATCCCTCTCGTGGTAAAAGTTAAAGCCTTATATGTATTTAAAAAGGTTTATGTAAAATGGTTTATTAACCAAGGAAATGAATGTAATAGAAAAAAAAGTATATTAAATAAAAATGAATACTTTTATTAATTATTTATCTACATTTAAATATAGTCTCATTTTAATGTATATTTCAATTTGACACTTGGGACAGATATTCTACTGCATCCTCTATAATACAATTTCTGGTCATATAATGGGATGAACTAATTAATTAGAGAAGTAAATATTGCTCAAAGTTGGTGGGAAATAATAAACAGCAGGAACAACAATGAGGAAGGTAACCCATCTGTGATAAGGGTGGAAAATAAAACATATAAAAAGACTCTTCAGAAATTATGCTACTCACACAATCATCAGTAATTAATGTTGATTTGACAACTTCTAATAGTAATGCATCATTAACTGATATAAATTAAACTGAATATATTATAATTTTTATATAGATAGAATTTACTAAAAATACAAACATAGCTCCATATCATCTATCTTCAAAAAATATGCAATTTAATATTCACAAAAATGAAATACAAAACATTCATGAGTTTATTTGGAGTTAATTTTTTAAAAAAAAATATTGATTTTTTTTCTTAAATGACATTATATTGATTTTTATTATCATTAATAAATGACTAAAATATCAGTAAAGGAATTTTATGTTTAAAATCCATTCAGAAAATTTTATCACAATTGTGAAGGTAATAAAGAAATATGACAAGTGCATTGAAAAATAATATATAAATATGTAATTAAAAAAAATATATGTTGATAATTTAATGGAAAATGCAATATGTATTGATATTAATAAAAATTTATGTTAAAAAGATTGGATTTACTAAAAATTATGCTCATTTACACATATATTTTAAATAGCTTCATTAAAAAATGTGCAGACATGTAATTATAACAAACAATATATATGCAGAAACATAATGAATAAATATTTTAAAAAATATAAAGTTGTGATCATAATTCATGGTCATATAATCAAAGAAAATAGTGTGCAAATATTATCACCTTAAAAAATAATAATAATAATAATATTCATGTAGTTAGTCACTTAGAACATTATGTGACAATCGAGTATTTGAAGTGACAAGCTGTGATCTAGGAATTTTTAGTTCTAGAGACCAACACTCTTTACATTAAAATATAAAACGCTTTAGACAGAGTGATTTTAGCATACAACATTATGAATGTAAAAATTATATATGGGAATAAAATATTCCTGATAAGAGTTATATTTAAAAATTAGCAGAAAAAAGAAAAAAATATGAAGAATTAGCATTGAAAAAGTATTGCAGCTGATAGAAATTTTTACAAAATTATAACCAAAAATTATAAATTTTAAAAAGGATTTTGTTAAACTGTTTCATTTATATAGCTGTTTATTGATGTTTAAATGTGTATAAACCTTAAAGTCATCATATGGCAGAATACTCTCACACCAAATATGTTATTCAGAATTATTTTGCAGGCAGACTCATAACAAGTCATTTTAATAAACTTGCAAACACAATTTTATATTTCATTGGTCAATGCCCATTTATTCAGATTGATAAAAAGAGAATTCCTCTTTCATCTAATTCCAGCCATATGTGAATGTTATGTGATATGATTGTAATCTTAACATTACATATTCAAACAATAGAAAAAAGTTATTTATGTGCTATTGAAATTAGTAAAACCAAAAGATAAAATGGTTGTTTAAAGATTTTAATGAATCATAAAGTTGAGTTGGTAGTTAATACAAATAACACTTTTAAGAGATGTTATTTTCTGATTGACTGAAGTTTGCGTATTCATTCCTTAATCCAACATTTAAATAGTTTGAAAATTGTATTTAGTGAATATAGACAAGTTTTGAATATTCTTTTAAGATTGTAGATTTTGTCAAATGGTTTGAATAGTTTTATTGAAGATAACTTTTTTGTTTGCTTTGTTTGTTTAGCTTTGATGACAATCACAATACAGTTTAGAATCGAAAATTTCTGAAACACCTTTAAGTTAATATTATTTTTATTTTGAACTGAGATAAATTTATATTGCTTTTCCATCAATAAACTATTCAGTAAATGATATTTAACATTTTATTTTTAAAAAAGAGATATTTTACTATGGAATTCTGCTATCACAAACAGCCCCCCCCCCCCTCTGGAGCAGTAGTAGCAAACACCGGTCACAGGTCTAATATTTAAGTACCCTTTTTTGTTATTGTTGTTTTCATTTTTAATTGTTAAAGGTCATTACTTTATTTACAACAGCAAAAAATGATGGTAAGGTAATGGGGGCTGAATGTCACTATATATAGTTTTTGTTTGAATTGGTTTATAAATTGATAAATATTTAATAACAGCGGCAAGTCTATATATAAATAAAACTAAAAATGTGTGTTTTATATATAATTTGAACAATTAAGATATTACACCAATACATATATATGAAAACAGTTATATTGATAAGTCTATCACCAAGAGAGATGGGAGGTAAAAAAAAAAAAAACACATTTTATTTGGCTAATGCACAGAAAGATATCATTTGTTTTAAAAGTGACATTAAACTAATATTAATTTGACAAGTTGTAATTTCTTTGCTCATCAAAGAGCTGTTTTGAAAGCTATAGTGATTAAGAGATAAATGTCACAGGTGACCAATTCATCAGTGAGAATTAATTTCCTCCTAAGCCCTTTTTTTTTTAATTTGCATATGTTCGGTGTTTTTCTAAGACTTCATAAATTCTTTCATTTGCACGTCCATTAAATTAGAATGTTTAATAAATCTTCAGACTTGAAAGAGTCAAAAACATGTGAAAACAACATCATAAAAATAAAAAAAAATCAAATTAGATTTAAAAGAAATTGTTTTCTTTTGATCTTTAGGTTATACAAATAAAGAAACAAAGATCTTTATAGGTTTAACTTTAAGTCATCATTTTATTCAAATGTCTTGTCACTTTTAATAACTTTTGCATATCCTTTTTAAATTAGAGATTATAAAAGAATTATAAGATTATAACTTTGAGAATATAGCAAGTCGATATGTCAGTTATAACTTCTAAAATTTATTTATTTAAAAATGTAAATCAACTTACTTTTTATTACGCCAGAGGAAATATAGGGTAATATTATAAATTTATAATCAAATAAAGATAGATTAAAAGGAAGCTCATAAACGCACACACACAATCTGATTTAAATTTAATCATGAAGAATGAAACTAGAAAACATACTGTGATGATAAATAGCATACAGTAATTAGCAGTGGTAATTAAAAAAATAATCGAATGGTTAATCACTCCAGACGTAATATGTTTCAGCACTGCAAGTGACAAGATGAACTTTAATCAGGAGATCAAACCCTTGAGTCAATCATATTTCCACTATAATAAATTGCACATGATATTCCAGCAGTAATAAATTCTTCAGGGTAATATTTTCCTATTCTTAATTGTTTATTTCACACCATATAAAATAATGTATACCAAACTTTTTTTTTTTTAGCTCTCAAAGTCATATTTCAAAAATCCTTCTTTCTTTTTTTAAAAAACTTAGTTCAGTTTTAAATATACATTTCATCACATCTTTATTTAAAAAAAATTTTTTTAATGCACTACATATACAGAAATATATCTATCAAAATTTTGATTATTTTCTAATTTTTTTTTTGAAAGTATTATATATAGTTAATACTTTTTTTTTTTTGTATATGTCAAAGCATTGATCTGGAAGCGAACCCAGGCCGGCTGCTTGGAAGGCAGCTATGCTAACCACTAGGCCACCAAAGCTTGACTAGTTAAGACATTTTTGTTAGTTTCTTTTACAGAAACCAACAAAAGAAAGACGTATCAGAAAATAAAAAATAAATGGTTTAATTTCCAATTCAAGTGATATCCTCAATCAACTTTCTAATATCCAATTAAATTACAACTGCAATCTTTTTTAAAAACATTTTGAGTTATGTAATTATGAAAGTTCTAAAAGAGTTAAAATTTCAGTGGCAATATTACTTTTAGTCCACTTCAAATGAACACAAGTTTATATATTTTACTTAGAGTGGTTTTCTATTTTATATACTATACATTTGTTTTTTAATATTTTTTATTTGTATGTTTTTTAAATTTTATTTTATAATTTCTGAATTAAATCTTGGCAGACATTATAAAAAAATAAACAAAACTTTGGATGATATATTTTTGTAATCAATAGTGAATGTAGCCAGTTGAATATAAATATTGAAGCAACTAAATCTCTATCTATTGCCAATCACAAAGACTAAGGTCTTTATCAAACTATTTTAGTTCAGTATAAATTTTTTTTTTCTTAAAAAAAAAGGTGATGAAATTTATATAAAAATAATTGATATTCTAGAGTTTAATTAGCTTTTATTTTTATTTATGAATCTCATTGTGACTTCTTGATTACCATAATCCAAAAAGAGAGAGAGAGAGATCATCTGTGTAGACAACTATTCAAACATTATTTTATCTCATTATACATAAGATAAGATAAACTTATCACTAACAATATTTTTATTTTACAATGTTTTAATTAAACAATTGTATTTTTTTTTATCCACTATAAGATTTCATATAAAAAATTTGCTTCTGAAATTCTTTGCCACTTAATGCGAGTTTTTGCAAACTATTTTTAAAATGCTCATTTATATTGTATATATTTTTATTCCAACATTTTAATTTTTAAAAAAATTCCATAAATATCAGAGTAAGTGAAAATTTAGCATGATAAAAGACTCGTAAACCCACCTTGATAAGAGTTGTTGTGTTTCTGACATCACTAATTTTTTATGACATTACTTGAGGAAAATAGTTTGAATAACAAAAAGATTATTTGTGAGTTTATTAAAATTCATAATTATTTTTGCACAATAGCTATAAAATTATTATTAAAAATCAAGAATATAAATCATTACTTATTTATTTTGAACATAAATGTCTTATTTTTTAAAATAGAATGTTATATTTTTGGACCTTGCAAATTATTCTGAGGGCATTTTAGAGGCTGTTTGCTAATAAGTATTCCGTCAGTGAAATTACTGATTGTATGTATGAGTGAATATATTGCAATATTGTAAAAAAAAATTAAATTTTTAAAAATTTTAAAGCATAATTTGATCTATTTATGAGATTTTAATATTTATTCATCCATGTTTTAAAAATATATGACAAATAAAAAAGATTTCACATGTTTCTGAAAAAGAAGATACTCTTCCCAATAATGATAACATAGAAGATTGATTGTTTTGACTACGATGTACTTTTTTAAAATTTTCAAGTTAAATGTGATTATTTACTTTGTAAACAAAAATATCTATCCATGAAGTCAAATTTATTATATTCTGATAAATACTAGTGGTTTAATCTTAAACTTATGTTGGATGTTTACAGCCAGTGAAAACAATTAAAACTGTCACCTGCAAAAGGTTTATTTTATGAAATCCAAATATAAAAACAGCAAGATGTTTATTGGCTTAAATCCAAATATAAACTTAGAATTTTTTATTTCTTGTTTTATTGATATATATATATATATTTGTTTATAAATAAACAAAAATCTGGATATATATATATAGTGTCATTATATAAGATTAACTTCTTTCTCCTCTCCTGTAAATGAAAATCATTCCCCTTCCTTCCATCTGTTAAAAATATTTTTGGTCTTTATTTAAGCTACTGCTCCATTTTGTTTTAGTCAATGTGTTAGTGAAGCTTTGAATTATCTTAAAAAGTGTCCTTTAGATACAAATAAACCTATTGTGGGTTTACTAAAAAAGAAAGATCATGCCTAATTCTCTAATAAGATTTTGTTCTTAGTGATTGGATTGAAAAGGAAATGTGCTACTTTATACTTGACATAATAATAAATTGAATGTTGAGTTTCAGATTGAATATAAAGATTTAATGGCAGAAATTCAATATAGTTATTTGCTAATCATGATTACCCTAGATCTTTTATTGACGTATTGAAAATAATATATTAACTTGAAAAATATCATAATGCTAATAAAATATATCAAAGGTATAAGATGACAATAATATTTCAAATAAGTGAATGAATTATATTTATGTAGTATAGTTTTGACATCACTCTCATACAAGATAGAAACTGGTTTCTACCCACTTTTAACACCTTGTGGAGGAGTGTAATCATAAACATATGACCAAAGATTCATGAAAAAGATATACATCCTTCCACAAAGTGTTATAGGTAGATAGAAATCAGTCCCTATCTTGCATAAGATGGTGTTGTGAAAATTATATTACAGAAATATTATTCATTAAATGAAATATTATTCCTTAAATGAATAATCTATTTTGACCATATTTTGAATAATGAAACAAAAAATAAATAAATATAATGATATATTCATCCTCTCTAATCATTTAGATTTAGATAAAGACAAAGCAGTTCTTTGTAATATAAAATAACTGAGATTCTGTTGAGATGCTTGGAGAAGTTTTTGTACAATCTGACTTTAAGAATGTATCTATTGTTCCACTTTTTTAAAATAAAAGTAGAGACAAAACAACAATAATTATTATAAAATATTTCTATTGTCCATTATAAGCAAAGATAATTTCAAAAAATTTTGTTGAATAGATTACTTTGATTCAATAATGCATGTTTACTAGAGACTCAATGTGATTTTCAAAGAATCATAAAGCACTATAGACTTGATTTTTGTTACTAGGCAAAGATGAAAAAAAAATGACAGGAACAAGGGAATAATTTATATATTGCTTTTATTGATTAGGTTAAGGAATCTTTTCATGTCAAGTGATTTAATCAAAAAATATGAACATTCTCAATTTTTCAAATTAGATTCATCAAAAATATTATCAGAGATAGAAAAAAACAATCCAAAGTTTTACTTCATATAATCGTGAAGTTATAATTGTTTGAAATCTTCAAAAAATTGCAGAACAATTACTCAAATAAATATTAATATAAAAATCTTTGGGCAATACCAAACTGTAATTTAATTTTTAAATTTTCATATATGAAAACATTCTCAATTCTTTTCTGTTTTGTAATTTTAAAGTCATTTCCTTAAGTTTAAATTTGAAAAATTTTGAAAAAAAACAACAACTTAAAAACATAGGTAGGAAATATTTCTGTAGTGTAATTTTCACCATACTACTCTCTCGCAAGATAGGGATTGGTTTCTATCCAATTTTAACAGGCTTGTGGAGGAATGTAATAAAAAACATACGATCCCCAAACATTTCATGCTGAACCAGCACTCAACAATTGACTTAGACTACAATCCCTTACCCATATCTTTACCATTGTTTAGTATATATATAGATCTCTAGTCTAAAGAATAACTAATTTAAAGTACTAATATACATAGGTAGACATTTTGATATCATTTGTGAAAAGTTTTGATTATAAAATCACAATTTTTATTATTTTGCAAAATATTAAACAATTATGCCAATAATAAATTAAAAATGTAGTGCAAATTTTCAATTATTTTGGAAAAAGATCATTTCCATTTTAAAACAAAAAACAATGCTATTATATTATTATGTTAAAATGTGAAGGAGAGCAATGGACCCAGTCTCGGAACGCAGCAAGCTCTACAGAGTGAATGCCTTGCAACAGTGTAAAAAGAATATAGCTATGTATAGATAAACATGTTCAATTGTATCTAATAAATTTTAATTTATTTTAATAAAAAAAAAAAAAAGATTAAAATTGGAGATGACTTGGAAAAATAACACAAATCTTTGATATATAATATCTATATAAAAACTTTCTTTTTTTTTTTTCTACATAATTCTTGTTTAAAATATTTTAAACATAATTGCTTTTAAAATAATTCTATAATTTTATGCATGCTGATATCATAATTTTTCCCAATGTAAACAATATCATCTTCCTTTACAAGACAACTTTCAAGAACTACAGTTGCATCATTCATTTCTTCTTTGCAGAAATAATAAATGCAATTAGGATTGACCAAAATATAAATTTGGAACACAAGTACTTCAAATTTAATGTAAAAGTCCTTGAGTATATAAATAAAAAAGCAGGGTGCTTAAGATAAAGGAATATCATTTCCACAATTTTGTTTCTTGCTATTAGTCAAAACCACTTCAACTCATCAATGATCTTGATATTTGCATATTAAATATTCTTCAATTTCTATATTAATTTATTACACAGTTTTTGACAAAGAAAATTTGTATGACCTTTCATTCTTTAAAAATGATTTGTCAGGAGGAAAATAATGGAATTTCCAGGAACATGATTTGGATTTGTATCTAAAAAATGTTTTTCAAATAATTTGTTTTCTATGTATTATTTTTTATTGGAAAAAAAAAAAATTCTGAGTTAATTTTGAAATTTCTCCATATAATAAGTAAAACTAATTCACAATTTGCTCATCACAGAGTTGCTGGAAAGTTAACTTTTGTTCTGAGTCTCATCATAATTCTTCCTCAAACTGTCACATATTCCTTTACCAGGTGCTATTTTGTAGAAATGACACATGGAAAATATGAGACATTTGAAATGAAAACTGGTATTAAACAAATATATATATATTATCTTGAATGTTGTTTTTTATTTTTATTATAATAATTTTTGCAACTATTTGTAATAAAAAGGGTTTCATAAAGCAGGCATCAAGATGCAATATAGACTTGTTGGAGATAATTTTTAATATGAATCTATTAAAAGCAAAAACAAAATCTTCATCTACTTGAATTCTGGATTTACAGTAAGCTAATGAATATGCTTTTACAATACGCTAATAAATATGTTATTCTTGCCAACTCAAAAGACAATTTATAGACAATTAATGTTCAAAAAACTCAAGCCCATTCATTATTAGCCAATAATAGAAGCAATTTTAACACTTTATTTTGGATAGTTATTAATTTGAAAAGGGAAGCCAATTTAAATATCTAGATAGCTTTTTAAAAAGAAAAGCAGCTTTTGATGTTGAGATGTAATACAAACTCTAACTTGCTGCTGTTGCTATTAAGAAGTTAAAAGGAGTAATTTATCACAATGTTATAACTACTGCAGATAAATAAGATTTATATAGAGTTGTTATTTTAGTCAATTTAACACAACATAAAAATTTCAAATTATTCTGGCAAGATCATAAAACCAATCAATACATTTTTCAATTTGCAAGATGTAATAATAGATAATCTATTATTGAAAAGACACATATTTATTGAACTGGACACTATAAATATTAACTGACAGACTAAAAAGAATTTCAGGTAAACTTGAGCATACATTATGTGAGAAAGACAGATGTTTTTATTATACATATTACTTCAAAGATACTCTGAAGAAGAACAATTTTCATTACTTTCTTTGGGAGAATATAACAGGATAGAAAACAAGGAAAAGCTTCAATCAGATAAGACATTGAAGTCTTTCAGAAAGAAAAGTTTTCTACTACAAAACATCAAATAAACAGAATAATGATCAAGCATGTTCTATATGCACTTATTTACATTTTCCAAACAGAATGGTAGTCATTGCAAATCCCATTTCTAATATTGTTGTGCTACTACAATTACTACAACTATTATTATAACTACTTTAGTTTTTGTCTTTTTTCCCCTTGGAATTGCAACAGCCATATTCATTTGCAAATGATTGCAGATGACAATGATGATTGGCCAAAAATTTGTCTTCAAAAATTAATTAAACTGGCAATCCTAACAAATTTATTAAGAAAAACCTTGATATATAAATACAAACTTACACAAACAATTCCATAGACATAAAATGAAAAAATTCAAAAATGTGATATGTGAATCAACACAATCCTCTTTTTTTCCTCATGTCTTATGTACAAACATCTCTTGTGATATATTGCAGTGCTTTACTGCTTTGTTAAAAAATATTTTCATATTTTTCATAAGAGGTAGGTAGTAGTACATACTTGAAGGAAGAATTCTGACTTATTAAACATTCAACTTGTAGCTTATCTATGAATAAAGGATTGCACTCTCTAATATTGTATTATTCAAGCTTTCATTTTTGCAATTAGCTTGATGAAGATCATAATTATTTTCTTCATGCAATACTTATATTAGTTTTAGTTTTTTTCACTAGATAAAAGCTTTAATCAAAAAAGAAATGTACTAACTACAAAACGGAAATTTTAGAGGAATTTTCTTATTTGGATTAAAATAAAGTAAGTCACAAATAAATTAAATAAAAAAATAATAATAATAATAACTAATTGTTCAGTGATTAGTCTTTATAAATAAAAGATGCTTACATTTTCATGTTTTCATTTTTCTAAGAGATTGAAAACAGAAAGCATGCAATTATCATTATGCTATTTTATATTTATAACATCATATTAACTTTACATCTGCAAGAACAAAAATGCTCTTAAAATTAATTACCATTTTTTTTTTTTTTAAATTTCTGAAGGTATATAAAATAAAAAATATATTTTATTTAACCACACACAGAGGGGAAAAAACTACTTGAATAAAAAATCACACATATTAAAAATAAATTCTTCATAAAAAAAGATGCAGCAGAAAAGTTAATCATACAACCCTCCTACAGTAAGATAGAGCTTGGAAGCAAAGTATTCCACATAATGATACTCTAGCTGTAGATGATATTTTTAAGTAAGTAAATGAGAAATAAAATTACTTATATATAATATCAGAACCATCCTGAGAAGGAGATGGTATAATGTTTTCATGTATATGTCTGTGTATGATGTTGGTTCTTTTAACGATTTCATATGGGAGCGTCATTGCCACTGATTCATTGAAATTAAAATTTCTTTTGTATTTTTTTTAAATTGCTAAAGAAACAAAAGGACTGTGTATATATTAATACCATCATTCTCTGCAGCTTGAGTTCCCATTAAAATGGCATATAGCATGTTAAAATTGGACAAAATTTCAATTTTTTTATTAATATTTTTATCAATAAGTTCATTTTTTTTTTCTGTTCAGTTTACTAGATTGCATGAAGAAGATAAAGGCACAATTTTTTTTATCAGTCAGAGTCCTTAATAAAATAGATTTAATATGCTTAGATGATTTTGCAATTTCAAGGCCTTTAAATCCCAAAATAAATGTAATATAAATAAGTACTCTATTTTAATTTTTCTATTATTATTTTAATTTTTATTATTATTTGATAAATGTACAATTTATTAATGTGTTTGTATTAATGTGTCTGTGTAAATACAAATTACACTTGTATTCAAATTCAAATATAATGAAAAGTGATTTATGCTCAATGTAATTTTGGGGCTCTGATCAAAGTTTGAGGCAACTTTATTTAATCGACATAATGATTCTCAAAAGGTTTAATAATTTATTAATGTGTTTGTATTTGTATTAGTGTGTTTGTACTTGCATGTCTGTGTTTGTATAACAAGTAATAATTTATATATATAAAATTAAGGTATTATCGAGCAGTGCAATGTAAATTTTAAGACTGATTATCAGATATACAGCAAGGTTGCAGTTGATAAAGCAATCACAAAATTTACTGGGGATAGTACCATGTGAAAATATAAACTCTTAAAACCAATAAAGAGAGCTTTCAATTAGTGTGTGTGGTGATAGCCACAATGGTTATGTATACCACATGGAATTGTATGCAGGCAAAGAATCAAATCCTAATTCTTGCCTATGCCTTGGTATTCAGGCTGTGAAATCAGTTTTGCCACATCTTGCATCACATTATTTTCAAGTCTATAGGTAACAAATAAGCTATATGCAAATAAATTATATCTCTGTGGGACAATAAATATAACAAGATAACATCACTAGTGTACACAAAAAATATAAACATCACCGGTGTACATAAAAAATATATAAAAGAGAGAAAACTCATTTTATCATTAATACAGATAGTAACCTTCAATTTCTAGTTTGGGATAAACAAGAAGCCATTTGCTATGATTAAAAATGCATATCCATCTTCTGGAAATGATTTATTTTGTATCTTTTATTAGAATGAATCTTTTCTTATAAATGCCTTGAGATTTTTTAACTTTAGGATACAAGATAAAAATGAAGAAATTTTATGCAACTACTTTTGTAAATTCTGAAGCTATGGATTATACTAGGTAAAAAGTATTCTACATGGTTTGAATGAGTATTTTATGAGGAATTCAAAGAAATTATCAATGAAGATGTAATTTTAAACTTCTTTATCAACTTTTTAAATGAAATTACTGCAAATAATAATAATCAATAATTGTTGAAAAAAAATATAAACATATGTTAATTAAGAAAGTAAATATAAATGAGCATTGTCACAACATCTGATGTTATAACACTAACAATGGTATGATGTAAAAAATGAATCGTGAAATTTATGATTGCCTATATTTTATGAAATGTATGTTTTCTATTTTTTTAATTCAAAAATAAATGCAATAAACATTTTTACAAGTTTCTATCACTTTTTAAACTACAATGGCAAATGACAATAAACTTACAACTATTTTAAAAATATTTAAAAAACTAGTTCATTTTGAAATTAATAATAATATAATATTTGTTAATTTTATTGTTATAATAAAATTACAGTTGCTAGACTTATTACTACCATTAAAATTGGGGTGAATTATTTTTTTAATATTTATCTTTTATGGAGGGGATTTTTTTTTTTGGATACAGTAATATGTAATTTAATTTATTGTTTCGTATTTTATATTTTTATGGATTTTTTTAATGACTTTCTACTAGGTGACACTATTCTGTGGATAGATTGCACAAATTCAGGTAGATCGAATGCTATAATACGATGCAAATTGAGATCTTAATGATATATCCATCTTATTTACTCTTTTAGATTTGGATTATAGATATCTAGAGTAATAAAATTTAAAAAGCTAATTTTTTTAAAATAAAGAGGCTCTAGATCCTGATGAGACAATTGTAAAAGTTTTCAAATATAATGGTAATAAATGAGCTTCAATATTACTGAAATGTTCATTATATAGACCACAAAGTTGTACTACCAGATTTCAAAAATATTTCTACTGTTCCAAATTTATACAAATAAATAAAATAAGATTGCAATAATTAACATCATCATTATCAGGGGGAAAAAGTACAATGAATTATTAAATATGTTGCTCCTAATCACAGATGAATAGTTCCAAAAGACTTAAATATACTTTTAAAAAATCAAGATGCATTGTAAACATGATTTTTGTTGTCAAACAAAAGCATTTAAAAAAATGTCAAAGAAAGGTGAAATATATAGTGATTTTATTGATTTAGTTAAAATATTTGCTTTAATTAGTAAAAATAATAAGTGGTAATGTTTGAAATTATCTAGCCATACATAACATTTATTCATATTATACAGCTGAACTAAGTGATGAAATGAGAAGCATTATAATTGCTGATGAAAAATCTAAAACATTTGAAATGAACACTGATGATAAACAAGAACGTGTACTAGTCAAGCATTGGTGGCCGAGAGGTCAGCGACAGCTGCTTTACAAGAAGTTGTCCTGGGTTAGCAGGTTCCTTCCCGGCTGATACTATGACATATGAAAAAAAAAGTGTACTATCTCTAAGTAGTTTTTTTGGCTCAGTTTTTAGATAGTTTCATGAAGCAAGCTTAGAGATATGACATGTGTTTGATCAGATTGGCATCAAGATTTGCAGGAATTGGGCTATTCCTTCCCATTCAAAAATAATCTATGTAATATTATTAATGTTTTGAAAGAAACCAATGTTTATAAAAATGTATTTCATCAGGCAGTAATGTATGAAAAATCTACAGTAATTTTTAGCTTTGATGGTTATTAGGTTTGATTAAGGACAAAAACAAAATTCATGACGAAGTGTACTAATAATTATGCTATCCTTGCCAAATAATAAGATAAAAACATGTAAAGACTTTGATTTGGTAATTAATATTAAAAAAAAATCAAATCCTTTATTAGTCAGTAATGAAATAAAAATCTTTAACAATTTTAAGTGAAAAATATTCACCTTGGAAGTGTAAACCAATATAAATATCTTGAGAGTTTTTTTAAATACAAAATTTGAAGTACAACACAAAATCTAATATATTGCAGCTTTTAACAAGTTAAATATTTGTTCACAACTGCAACTATTTTAATTATATAGAGAGATGCTATTTTACCCAATTTATTATATGAATGTGAGATTTGGACACCTTATCAATCAAAAATAATAGCATTAGGAAAATTTCATTTAAGGATAATTTGTATAATTCTAAAAATATGACAACAAGATCAATCAATATCTTCTCTAGCTTGCTGGATGTGATATCATAATCTATTATTATAAAATTATATATTCATTGAATTTGATAGATGATCAAGTGAGTGATAAAACTTCCTTTTTTAAAAAAGATATTTTAAGATGAATTTAAGCAAGAGTTTAGTATAAAAGACAGACCCTTTTTATGTTCTAAAAATTATGTCAAAAAAGTGAAATATTGATTGTTTCCATGGAAAGAAATGGCCGAGGATAGTCGATAGTTGAGTCTTACAAAAATGAAAGTTTATTATAAAAGATAAAAGACATAATCACAAAAACAACAAATAGACTAATAAGCCATCATGTTTTACAAGTAGATGCATTTACATAATCATGGCAAACTCAATTCTAGCATTCTCTTTTGACTGTTACCCCCCCAAAATAGTCTTCATTCTGCATTCAGACTTGCCATGATCCAATTGCGCACAAGTATGATTTTGTCTCTTAACCTTTTAACCGCTAATTTTATCATTGGTTGTATCAGATAAAAATCAAATCTTTTAATTGGCCAACTCACAAACTGAAGACAAAGCCTATTGTTAAAACATATTCGCCTATAATATTAAATTCAATTCAGATACGTTTATAAAAAGTATATAATTAATTTTTCAGGTCATGAAGAAAACGAAAGTTCTTTCAAAAATAAATTGCTATTTA
Source organism: Epiperipatus broadwayi (assembly GCA_028023455.1). NCBI lineage: Eukaryota > Metazoa > Onychophora > Udeonychophora > Euonychophora > Peripatidae > Epiperipatus > Epiperipatus broadwayi. The sequence goes on along the minus strand of JAQFVV010000056.1, from coordinate 723,760 downwards.
TTTATTCTAAGATATTCAATATCGGCAACATAAAAGTTATAATGTAAACAAAAAGATCGACTTTTACGTTATAGAAAAGTAATATTTCTTTTTACTACATCTTCAATATATTTACTTAAATCTTCAATATTTTTCGAAAATAATTTTGTTTTTTTATTATTCTCTCTGAAAATTATGTTTAATTTCCATAAATATTATTTAATAATAATTTAAATCTTATTCGAAATGAAAATCTCAGCATTTTTCTTTATTTTCTTTGATCAGGTAGTTTCTTTGTTCTTTCCAGCCAATCAGAATGTCTTTTTCGGCTGAGAGCATGCTAAGAACCAATCACAAATAATGTTCCTTCTTTGTTTAGGTTTAAATGCGTTTTTTTTCTATTTTTTACTTCTAAAATAAATCGGAAGATGTCACCATCGTACAGAACTTTTAAAAACGAATTCAATACGTATTTAACGAATATTTTCGTATAAAAACTGGCTGAGTTAGAGTGATTTCAGATGTCGACGAGGAGCCTCGTAGGAGGCGGGAAAAGGGTTAAAACAATGAAAAATGCAACTTTATGCATAATTTATTTACTTATTACTTTTATTTTTTTAAAATTAAATATTTGTTTCTCAGTAAGTAGATTGAGACTTTTATTTTCTTTTTTATTTATTTTTTAACAGAAAATTAATCAGTTGAAAATTTACTAATGACAAGCAGGAAGTGCCTATATTAAATAAAAAATATCTAATGTTAAAAAAAAACAAAAAGCACTCTCTTCTAAGAATATTACTATTATTTTTATTTTTGTATTAAAAATAGAATTTTAAAAATAATTTTATTGTTTGAACATATTTTTTACTAAATTTTATTTTGCTGATAAAAATTTAATGGAGAATACTTTTTTTTCAAGAAAGTACATTTTTTTTTAGCATGAAAGCTAAAAATGAAGCTTTTCTTTTGTTTTACTTATTTATTTCTGCTTATTATCTTTTTCCTTTGTTGGCAGTTTGGCATAATTTTTAACAATTCACTTCAAAAATATAAAGACGTCTTGCATTGGTGGTCTTGCAGGCAGTTGCCTGGGTTGCGGGTTCGCGTCCTGGCCGATGCTATGACACTTAAAAAATATATATAAAGACTGGAATAATCATGTTTGTTTGCAAATGACTATTGATAAATGGAAAGGTGACTCAATTTAAATATATAGATAGCTTTTTAAGTAAAAAGATTATTTGGGGTGCTTACATGTACTTGTTGCATTTAACAAGTTTTAAAAAATAGGACATTTCATTAAAATAATATAAACATTATAAATAATTAGTTGTTTATACAGTCTTTGCCAATTTATTGCATGAAAGTGAGATATAGATCTCTTGTGAATACAACATAAAAGTACTGTAAATATTTTATTCAAGAAAGTTTTATAAGATAAAACCAATCAGTATAAATACAATTTGTTCACCTTATTTCAAACTTTTTTAGTAAAAAAATTTTTTATTGTATATATATATGCATGCAATCTAAAAAGTGCTTGAAGTAAGGGAACAAATTCTATTTATATAAAATATTACAGCAAAATAAAAGAAAAGGTAGAGTTAGTTACATTTGTGAACCAATCAGAATGATCTTTAAGTTGCTGGATCTGATTCTTATGTATGGAATCTACTTTTATAAAGGCACATTTTTATAGGATTGGACATAAGAAATGAATTATTGATAAAATATTTGTCTTTTTTCCAAAAAAAACAAAACCAATTAACAATGTAAAGATTATCTCAAAAACATTATACGTAATATTGATTGCTTTAATGGAGAAATTACATTTAAATAGATACTACAAAATTCAAATAAATATAGAATCACAATGCCAAATATGTAGACATATTTGTGGTTCATGAACTGGTTTATAGCTCAAGACAAAATACACTATGAACTTTTTATTCGATCTTTCTATCATGCCCTTTCTTTTATCTTCTGAAATTAGAATATCCAAACTAATTTAAACTTTATTGCTTTTGATGATATTAAATAGGCATGAAATATTTATTAGGGATAATTCAATAAAATCTATAGGCATGGCTGATATTAAAATGTTTTGTGGATGTGTACTTTGTAAATTGAGATGAATTGGATATAAAGGCAAAAAAGATGATAATGCAGAGAAAATTAAAATCTCATACTGAATCATCAAAGATGTACGAGTAAGACTCATTAGATGGATGGAGTAATAAAATTTATGGGAGTTAAAAAACCAAGGATAGAATAGAATATTTAAACAGTAAAAATCATCTTGCAGTAGATTGATAATAATTGAGCATGATATCTTTTTAGCCAAATATTTTTATGGATAAAAGATATCTGTATATATTTTTTAATCAAAAAATTTCATTAGTTGTATCAATATATTTAAATCCTTTTACAAAAAATTACAAAAAAATATATATATACAGCTCGCAAAATAAGATAGGCTTGTCCTGGTAATTTAAATCTAATGCTTGAATATCCTAGCACTTCAATGATGATGCCAGTAGCAGAAACCGGTCTGGTATTGGGGATATTCTCAAAGCTTGTTAAGAGCTTATTTTGCGAGCTCTATATATAACATTGGTAAATACAAGCTTATTAAATTAAGTCATGTAACATCTGACTTGATTTTTTTTTAATTTTATTTTTTACAGTTAAGGCTTTGGTGATTTTATCTTGCCAAAGCTATTAATATATGGTGTATCTGAACTTAGTTCAGTCCCATATGGCTATTCAAGTTAGATAGCTGGATTGGAAAACATATGGATGTGTGAAAATTTCAGATTTTCTACTTAATAGTTATATATTAGATAAAGTTCTGGGCTTGTCCTGGTATTTTAATCTAATGCTTAAATATCCTAGCACCTCACTGATGATGTCAGTAGCAGAAACCAGTCTGGGGTTGGGGATATTCGCAAAACTTGTTAAGAGCTTATTTTGCAAACTCTATATATAACATTTTAAAATTGTTTTGAAAAAGACATTTGTGTTACACATTTCTATTGTGTTACATCTGGGGAAAAAACCAATAAGTGCAGATTTGTACAGCTGCTTAAAGTCATCCTTATTTAACTACATATTACTAATCTTCATAAAGCAATAAAAATGGCTGATATTTCAATATCATTACACTAACCTTGCTCAGAGTTTATGTTAATGAAACTTCTTAAGAATACTTACTCCATTGCAAATATTAGAATATATTTAATTTGTTTATGTATTTATTCTTTTTTTTTTTTTTCAATTATACAATTATGCAAGTGAAAAATATGGTGAAACTTCTTTTATAAATTAACTTAATCTAAGCTCTGAAGAAGACAATTGTAATCACATTGAAATCCTAATATTTTCCACTATTTTGAGAAGGACAAACAGTAGCCACTTAAATCAGAAAGACTTCAGTGAATTATAAAAATCAACTGTACAATTGTGTCAAAATATATAATGAAAAAATGTTTTTTCTCGAAATATTTGAAAATACAAAATGCTAATTTACAAAGAGAATGCAGATAACTATACAAAGTTTTTTCATTTTTGTTATAAAACATTTGAGATTAACCAAATTCAAGTCATCAACAAACATTAGTACATTTGATGAGTTTAGAAGTTTATTGATGGCATTTGTGATGTCTGTCATCAAGTATATACATTTTTCTGACTGGTTAATCTAGTTTACTGTTATATCACGAATATGTAAAACCACAGATTGTAAAAGACTAACAATCATATAAGAATTGTCTAATCTTAATTTAGCATCCAATATCAATGAATTATAGATTATTTGAAAGTGGTATGACACTTTTAAAGCCATTGTTAGTTGCCAGAGAAAATTTTTCAATTACAGTCTTGAATCCAGTTTTAAATGATCAAAATATATAGTGGAGAAAATTTGAAGACAAAGTCCAGTCTCAAAAGTATTTGAGTGAAGCATTACTATTAAAGAAAATAGATTTCAGATATCAACATAATATTTCCTGATTAAAAATTATAAATATATATATATATATTGCAGCATTATGATGAAAGTGATATAAAATGGCTTCTTAAAGTGAAAAACTTTCTGTGCACAGGGTTTATGACTAGAAATAATGTTTATTTTCTACTTATAAAGCATCACACATAAAAATAAACTCATCTGCTTCTTAGTCCTTATTATTCAATTATTTTTCTAATCCTGATTCATTTTTCTTTTTTCATTTAATAAAAACTTTCATTAGCTCCATTAGCCTATTTTCTTATCTCCTAATTTCATTATAAAAATCATAAAATCACTTCTTTCAGATATTTTTACCTTTAAATTTTTCCCACATACCCTACATTTTATTCTCATTCTCTTTACCTTCCATACATTCCAAAAAAAGAATTTGAAAGTTTTCCTCCTTTCTCCACATATAACTATATATCTTTAATTCAATTCCTTGTTCCTATTTATTTGCCCTTTCCCCTACTATCACAAGCTTCAATTTTTGCATCAAATAATTTTAGGCTCCTTTTTATTTTTACACATCCTGTTCATATTTTATATAATTTTCATTCTTTCATAATTCCAAAATATTTTTTTAATTTATGTTCATTTACCATAATTCTGCTATTTATCTAATTAACTTATCTATCATATTTTCTCCCCCTCATAATAATGCATTTGTAATATGTTCTATATACATTTATTTCATTTCATATATAAATACTTGGAAATAAATTGTCTATCTATTAACATTACAAAACGTTTATTTATTTATTTTATATTCTACTTCAAATATTTTATATTCTATTCCAAAGCTGCCATCTATTTTAAGGTTAAGTAATCAATGGATTCTAGATGATAGTACTTACAGAATCCTTATCCAGTACTCTTCTATCCATATTCCCACTATTTCCTGTCTCAGACTTTTATCAATAAAAAACTAATCTGGGTATGTGGATAGGATGACTCTGGACAATAATTTAAAAAGAACTATTGTTTAGTATATAATGATTATTCAAGCTTACAATACATAGCAAAATAGAAATAAACTGAACAGAACAGCTCCTAGAAAGTATTATAAGCTGTAGCCATGTGTTATTTCTTCACTTTAAATTGATATATACATATATATTTGCATATGATTTTCAGAAATACTAAAGTTTGCACATATTATCTTTAATCATCAATGTTTATTAACGTTGACTAAAACTATATATTAACATTTATCAAAATGGTTGATTTAATTATTATAAGTTTATCAATATTTTCATAAGAATAATATTATTAATCAATATTAATGTCAAATTACTATTTATTCTTATCAGAGATAGACAAACATAAAACAATCTTAAGTAACACAGTATAAAATCAACTGTGACTGAACTGTCAAATCAACCATTATTACCAAAATTGAAAGATACTTGAAAGTGACAGTTTAGATGCAAATTGCAAAAATAAACTAAAAAATCTAAACACTATGCCAAAAACATATGTCTGGATAGGTAGCAGATTACTAGAATATTTTTTACATTTTCTTCTGCTTAAAATACATTTCACTTGTGAAATATTCAAAACTTCTGGAATAAAGAAAGAAAAAAAACAAACCTTTCAAATTATAATCTTTGAAGCATTACTAATTAGAAATGATTAAAACTCATGATAAAAAATAAATATGGCATAACTTTTTGTCATACAAACAAAAACAAAATAATTTTAAGTGAAAGAACATACAAATGTATAGCTATGTATGCACGTGTGAATATATAAATATAAAAGTTTTTGAAGATTAAAATTGCTCTACAATTTTGGTTTAGAAGAAAAAAAAATCAAACAGAGGAATATTTATATGATTTTAAAATATATGATATATATAAATTGTTTCCTCCTAATATTAAAAACACCATTTTGCTATGAAAGCAGGAGAGTCATAATGATGCTCAGACTAAGTAGTACTTGTATATGACATATCTCTAATGATAATGGTTATATTTATTTGTGTTTTCCTGAATGTTTGTGATGATCGTATGTTAATTGTATTTATATATTTAGTTATATTTATTTATTGTTAAAAGGAGGTTGCCTTGACAACAATTAGAAATTGTTGATGGTTATCTATATTGGGATTTAACTTTATTTCCAATTACATTAAACTGTTAATAATAACACCCAAAATAGTATATGCACAACATTTCAAAAGGTATTATTCTCATCTCTTCTTCAGGTGTTGCAGGCCTGGTCAGTGACAGTAGTTACATGGGAATCAAACCTGGACTCTTAGATTCTTCAATAGTGAATTTTAAAATAATGCTCTGACCAACTGAGCCATTTTATCAAAGTTAAAGTCAGTAGAAATTTCTTATACTTATCTAAGAGGTTCTCCTGATTTCTCCATCTTTTCCTAAGTGCAAAGTTGATTAATGGTTTCCATACATTATGTATAGACTTTGGGGTTATTCACCATTTTCATGTAAGCAGCTTCTTTGAATTTTCTTCTTTATAACTTTTTCTCTCTATCCAATATTTTTGTATTTTCCCAACTGAACATATCTTCATGGGTACATATATGGTCTGTTACCTTAGAGATCTCTATTTTCTCTCTTCTCAGTTTGTGCTTTTGCAATCGCTTTTCAATAGGGTGATTGGTCTCACTAAAATACATTATTCAACATTCACATGGTATTTCAAGATGGAGTTTTTGCTTTTCAATATTTCAAATTTAGTCTTTGTGGATGCTAGAATTCCTCATAGTGTGGTAAAAATCTGACAAGCTGTTCTAATGTTATACTGACTGCAGATTTTCCTTAATTTTTCTGCTATTTTATTATATATGGATACACTACAGTACCAAGAATTGTTTTTTTTCTTTTCATGATTGTTTTTGTTGTATATGTAAGGTTTTCTTAATAACAGCTGATAAATAATCATTTTTCATAAGAGTTTGTCTTATATAGACCTTTTCAAATCACTAGTTTCTGAACAAATTTCTTTTGTTAAATGTTTCATAGTGGTAGTATAATTCCAAGTTTTGTATTTCTTGTGTGATTGGATGTATATGCTAAGCATTTTCCTTTTATGTGTGGGTTTTCTGTAAACTATAGTTCTGATTTTTCCATGAGAAAGTCTTCACACAAGAACATCTAAGAATGGCAATTTTTGTTCTTATGCTGGTTCTATTGTGAATTTAATAGAAGGGGATATGTTGTTAGTTTCCAGAAAGTTTGTAGTAGTACTGCACCATGTGGCCATATAACAAATGTATCATCAATATAGAAAGCCAAACGTTAGGTGGATATAGAGTAGTCTTTATAGCTGTGGTTTTAAATTCTTCCATGTAAATGTTGATAATCAGGAGTGACAATGGTGTCATAGTGATTCCTTGATTTTGTTGAAAGAATTCTGTGTTATATTGAAAGTAGATTGTTATTATGCAGAATTAAAACAGGCAAAACTCTCCATACATTATTACCACTCAGTGCCAACCAGAGTAATTAATGGATACCAGAAGGCTTGTGTATAAAATCCCCATCCAGGGCCTACTCACCCAAATCCCTAAACTAGTTTCTGGCTTATGGCCTTGGTCAGTGAGAAGCTTTGGATCTGAGAGCACTGCACCTACATCTTAGAATCTAATGCAACCCTCCAGCAGCCAACTTTTATCTTTACTTAACTACAAAACTAAAAGAATAAAATTTGAAAATACAATAATATTTTCAATCTAAGCTCAATAGCTTATATAGAAACTAGTCTGGAAATATTGGATGAGTAGGCACTGGATGGGGATTTTATGCATAGGTCTTCTGGTATCCATTGATTACTCTGGTTGGCACTGAGTGGCAATAATGTATGGAGAGTTTTGCCTGTTTTAGTAAAAGTTATGTGCTAGCATAAGAAATAGTGATCATGTGATGTTTAGTGGTTTATTATGCAGAATGTTAATAGCTATATTATACTATCAATAGGAAAAGTTGTTCTTGTTTGTAAGTTATCATCGCCATTTAATCTTTTTCTTACAATAGATAATATTTCTTCATATGGTAAATTTGCTAATAAACTTTCCACATCAAAGCTTACTAGTATGACAGTTCTTTCATTTAGCACATTCTTGATTAATTCTACAAAGTGTCTAGAATCCCTAACAAAGGACTGGATATTGTATGCCATAGGACTAAAAACTCTGAAACTTGCCAAATTTTGGCAATGTGGGTTTCTAGAATTAACAATAGGTCTTAATGGAACATGATCCTTATGGATTTTAGAAAGATCATAAAGATAATGAATTTTGCTCATGTTATCTTCCTTTTTTCTGAATTATTGAAGTACCTGCAATGCTTCCTGAATAATACTTGCAACTTTTGTTTCTGTATTCATTATCATACTTTTTGCCACTTTTCTGTATTAGCCTGCAGTGAGAAATTCATGTATTCTGTTGTTATAATCAGTTATATTAATTACAATTATGGCATTGCCTTTGTCAGCAATAATAGATGTATCTACTTAGAGAGATTTAATTGCTTTCTTCTCCTCATTGGATATACTTGATTTCAATTTCTGTTGCTTCTCAAGTGTTCTTTTTATTCTCCACTGTAATTGTGCTGCTTCTTCTAAAGGCAATTTTTAAATCATTTTCTCAGTGGCTGCCATTATATCTAATAAAATGATATTAGATGGTGAGGTGGCAAAGTTTAATCCTCTTTTGAGAATGGAAATTTCAGCATCTGTTAGACGTTTAGAAGTGAGATTTTTAACAGATGATGCTGACATACTGCTTGGTACATTATGACTTTTGATACACCCATATAGATTTGCAATTTTTTGTTTTGGCATTCTTTTATTTTTCTATGTAATGTAGAATGTGATTTTCTTACTGCTTGAAAAACTCTTGTGAAGTCTTGATTAATAAGTTTATTTTTTGGAAAACATTCTACATTATTAATGGAATGTAAGATTTGATACTTGGAAAACCTTTGAACACTTATTCTTTCTTTTCACTTGCTCTCTGAGTAATTTTCTCAGCTCTCTGAGCATGAATTAGAGGTTTTAGTTGCAAACATTTAGAAATTATTCCTTCAGAACACTTATTCTTTCTCTTCACTTGCTCTCTGAGTAATTTTCTCAGCTCTCTGAGCATGAATTAGAGGTTTTAGTTGCAAACATTTAGAAATTATTCCTTCAGATTTACATAAAAGAGTTATATTATTTTCCAGCTTTATAATTGGAATATTTAATAAAGTTAAATTTTTCTAAAGCCATTTAATACTTAATATTACATGAAGGAAATAGACCAATACATAAATACAATTATATTTTTTTTGTATATCATTACTTTTTTTAATTTAAAAAACAAACAAACATGGTAACATATAATATAAAAATATTAACATATTTACAATAGAATAAATTTATGTGACATAGGCAAAAGTACAATAAAACTGCAACCATAATGGTACAGGTAACACAATAAGTTGTTTAACTCCAATGAAGTGTAATCCAAAATTAATAGTGACGTGTTCTAATATTACATAATCATGATAATGAAACTGAAGGAGTCCAGATATTTGTTTCCCAAGAGTGCAATCTTATTAGTAGCATTAATGGAAATAATGGTTTAAGCCATGAGAGAAGACAAATGAGGTAGATAGTTCTGGTTATGATGTTTCTTGGTAAAACTTTGAGAGAGAGTTAAACCATTCCTTATTGTTTTTTAGTATATTATATTTTTATTGTAAAATATTACAGAACAGCATGCAAATTACATAGTCTTTAGTGTGTGAATAATTACAGATGTATCATAGGGCTGAAAGTATTATATATATATTTTTATTAATTACTTGAGGTTGAATGTATGTTTTTGAAACACAAATTGGCATAGAGATAAAAAGTATCAGCAGAGGTGTAGCATTTGTTCTGGATATTTATTACACAAAACACATGTGGGTTCAAATTTTAGCTTGAATCAGTTATTAAAAATTATTCTGGTTGGAATTGTAACCTGTAATAAATTAAAAAGAAATTTCAATCATGATTGAAGAGCACAAAGGACTTGGATCTTAGTTAGAGCTTTAGCAACTAGCAGGGTTGACCATAGATGTCTGGATGCATAAGTTATTTTATTTAAATCTTTATATGATATGCCAATGTGACATTTAATGTTATTCTGATCTAATGGTCAGGATGCTCAATGGCAGTATCTGTGAAAAGTGGCTGGCATATGAAATTGAAACAAGCAATGGTACTGGAGAAGAGACGACATTAATTTGATTAGTAAGTATTGCAATATACCTTTTGGCCCACATATAAGTTACAAAAGATTTGGGGCATATCAAATTAAGCTATCCTTTGTATATAGCAAAGCATGCTGTTCTGATGGATTGTAGATGTGAAGATGAAACATAGATTTAAGCTTTTATTATAGACATTAAGTTTATTACAGATCTTGTTAAAAAGCTGCACTCATGAACTATAGTAGGCAAAAATTCCACTAAGAATAGCATTCACTATACGAACATTCACAATGGGTTATAGCATTTTTGGACAAAATACATTTATTTTTGTACTAAATTTGTTCATGATGAGATTATTTAAAAGATGGCTTGATTGCATTTTAGACAGTAATTGGGATGCCAAGAAAGGATGAGAGGTTACCCTTGAAGAAAGATGTTAATTTATAACCTGTAGATAGTTTACACAAAGATAATTTGTACTGTGAAACCAGTTGAAGTTTAGAATTTAATTGAAATATTCAGAATGATGGCATTGTTTTGGAGGTTTCTGAAAATTATCAGAACATCAAATGAAAGATATAGCTTAGATTGTGGTTCCAAAATAAGGGGAAAACCCTTCAGTGCATTATTCTATTTTGTTAATCAGGAGAGCCATATAAATTGCAAATAGCCAAGAGGCAAGTGGTAAACCATGTGGCATGCCACAATTAGGTTTGAAAAATGTCAGCAATCAGTATAATTCTTCAGTTCAAATGATTTATTAGTGAGGTAGTTCTGAATAGCAATCAACAGATTACTGTGTTCAGACATATGTTTCTCTTTGGCATACATGATTGATTTTTGTACTAAAAGAATAGCTTTAGAGGCATAGTGATGTTTCACTGCATGATGTGAAGTTCGTAGTTTAGGCAGAATAAGTTCATTTAGTTTTTTTAAAATTATTCTTGCAAAGATTTTTTTGATCAATATTCTCAAATGTAATAAGATGCAAATTATTTACAAAGGGATATATTGTATTTGATTTTTTTGTGAAACAAAATATTATGTTAATAGAAAGGTTGGGAACATTAAGATTGCTCTAGTAGAGTTGACTATAGCATTTATGTAGAATAAGAATTATGATATAGTCAAGCTGCTTTTCAGACATTAGCTGCGATAAGATCTGCAGCTAGAGAGGTGTTCAAGATGCATGATTTCTTGATGTACTTGTTGCTTTGTAATAAAATTTTTTTAAAGAGATTATGTACTGTAGTGAATAGTGGGAAGATATTGATCTGTTGTTTTTAAAATAGATTTTAAATGCTCAAGAATTTGCATGTCAACATTGGCACTAGAAAGGCGAGTGCTATCTTTTTATAAAATAGAAATACCAAAGATTTTCTCTTGCATAATTTATTTTGAGCGATTAAGTATTATTTTTTTCATCTATGTACTATAGCATTCTGGTTATAAAGCATAATCATCAGGTCTGCTTCATTCTGCAGTTTATATATGAGTTTTGGCATCATTCAATTGTGAGATGGTTTGCAGGATTTCATTTATATATTCAATATGCTGTTTTATGAGATTATTTGAGCGATAATTTTTATTTGGTTGGAGCATCAGCTGTTTAAAAAATTTTTGAAGACTAATGAAGTTTCAATTGGCAAAAGATATTGCAGCTAATAATAGTAATGACTTGCAATGCTTGTATTAGGAAAATCATCTAGAATTAAAAATAAATTTTAAAGGAATCTGTTGTTTAAATGTAAAGTTATAGAACGGTGTGTTATTTTAATATCTATATAATTTGAGAATCACACAAGTGTGGTTTCAAAATGAAATGCTGGTCAGATGAATTGAAGTATTAGGAAAGTCATCTAGAATTAAAAATAAATTTTATAAGAATCTATTGTTTAAATGTAAACTTATAGAATGGTGTGTTATTTTGATATCTATATAATTTGAGAGTTGGATTGTAGTATTAGGAAAGTCATCTAGAATTAAAAATAAATTTTATAAGAATCTATTGTTTAAATGTAAACTTATAGAATGGTGTGTTATTTTGATATCTATATAATTTGAGAGTCACACAAGTGTGGTTTGAAAATGAAATGCTGGACAGATGGATTGAAGTTTTATAATTGAATGGAGATACAAAAAAAAAGAGATCAGTGAGATAAACCTTGTCCTATAAATGAAACTGCCCCAGGATGGTAAAAGGTTAAAAGTGGTAGCAAGGTGAATAGATTAAGTTTAGATTGTTATATGGATGGTAATTCATTAAAAGAGTAAGTTGAAGTCACCATAAAGGATAATTATTTCAGGTCTGTGTAAGATTTTGTTTGAGCATTGGGGAGTGTTTTGGTTTCATCTTTGAATTTTTAGCTCGAATATACTGATATAAGGTTAAATTGCTGAGACAGATGATTAAAGGAGAGGATTCTTAACAATATAGCCAGAATTCAGACATTGTAATATATTGCACAGCAACTTAAAAAAAAAAAATCACAATTCCTTAGAATTTAAGCAACATAATTCTGACAATAAAAGCTATTATTTGACTTCTTAGACTTCAAACCACCAACACCAAGCTCCCCATGTCTCCAAGGATTCACATGGCTAGAGAGAACAAATGTCACTATTGGCTAACTAACAATGAGCAATCTATGTTACAATTTGCTAACACCAAAAAGTAGATAATATCTTTCTACTTTATCTTAGTTTGGCATTCTATTCTCTTTCTTATAGCACCATAGACCTAAAAGAATGGAAGATCAGAATTTCGTCTCTTGACTCAAAATGCAAAGAAATAGATTTAAATTAAGGTTGCTAATTCTTTTATAAAAATTTATTTTTCAAACAATATGCTGTCCCATATTTTTGGAAAAAAAACCACATCTATCATCAGTTTCTTTTTTTAAAAAAACATAAAAATAATAATCCCTGTGAATCATTATTAAACCACTAAACACCACATGATCACCATTTCTTATGCTTGCTCGTAACTGTTATTAAAACAGGCAAAACTCTCCATACAGTAGTGCCACTCAGTGCAAGCCAGAGTAAACAATGGATGGCAGAAGGCTAGGCACTAGATAGGGATTTTATGCACAAGTCTTCTGACGTACTCTGGCTTGCACTGAATGGCACTACTGTTTCAATGAATCATTATTATTACTATTTTAATTAATATTTCCAACTATTTAATAATTAATTTTGCATTATAATTCTTGTCTTATTATGAAATGATCAATATGAATTTTAATTGATGTCTTACAAAAAAAAAAAACTTTAAAAAGTTTACAAACATATAAAATGCTAAATCTATTTCTTTAGTCTGTAAAAAAAATTTTTTTTCATTAGAATTAATAAATTTATTATATATAAATTTATTAAATACCTCCTCCCCCCAAATTACAACAATGAATATGATCATCACTTTTGCAATTATTGACTCTTATAGCTTAATTACTAGAGTAGCACATTTAAAAATGAAAATGATACTGGTCAACTTTCATGGAAAGCAATTGTACATATCAATCCCATCTCCCCCTTTCCCCAAAATTTAAGAATAACATTAAGTTCAGACACTGTCTCACAATGTACCTTTGACCCATGCATATATTTTTGAGATACACATATATTAGCAGTAATCATTGATTACCTTTACAACAAATTTTATCAATATAATAACCATCAATTTTGTCCCTTAGTAACAATTAATCTACATATGGCATCACACATTCTCATTCAGGTCTGCTTTAATTATTTCAATTTCTTTCTTTTTAACCCTTTGTGATTTATTTTATCTAATTTTTCTGATTTCTATCTAGTTCAAGTTAAGTTAAATTGTATTAGTGACCATTATGTGACATTGCTAACATCTGTTACAATATATATAAAATAAATTACAATTATTGAAGTTCTGAAACTAAGCTATTTTTGACAGCTTAAAATCAATTTTTCTTTTAAAAAAGACAATATAAAAACAAAAATGGTGCTTTAAATATATTATTAAATATACTTTAAGAAAAGAATTTGTTTCTGAAAAGATGTAAATTCAAAAAAATAGAATATTATTACAGAATTTATAGAAAATGGATAATAGATACCTATATAGATTGTTTTACACATTGGTAGAATCATGGACTCATAATATTGAAGATCAAATCTCAGTACACTTTGATGCTAGAACATCATGATCTCCCATACCTTACAATTTTATAAGGATAAATAATTTAATTATAGATGAGATCTATATATATATTGTGCATATTGAAATTGGAGATGTATTTCAGTATGTGACAAAATGTCAGTCATAATTTTTTTTTCTTATTTGACTTTTGGATAATGGATATGTAAAATTATGAAGTATTGATTGTGTTGCAATGATAACAATATTAATATAAAATTATTTAATATTAATTGTATAATAAGATAATAAATTGACTTTATTCATTTTTTTAAAAAATAAATAAATATGACAATAATAAAGCATAGGGCTTGGATGAAAATATATATATTTTTTGCTATATGTTTAATTTTTGTTACTGCATTCATGATAATAAACTATATGCAATACAAATAAATGTTTAATGTTTTAAATATATTTGTCATTTTAATTGTATAATATTGTACTAGGAGATATACAAAAATATATTACTAGTGTAAATATACTGAAAATATAGTGTAAATTGTTTATTTTTTGTTGAAATAAAAATTAATACTTGTATATTAAAAATTTAAATTTTATTATATGTAATAAATGTGAAATTATTATTTTTATCATTATTATATAATAAGATTTTTTTATTATTTATGAACTCCTACTAGAAATATCTTAATGAGTAAATATAGATGATTACTATGGTTACTCTGATGTCAATAAGAAAATCATATAAGTAGGACTGAAAAATTTGAACTAAAACTTCTATCCTTATTTTTGTTCTAAACATGCAGGTATAAATTTGTTTAATAATTTTTATTTATTTATCTTAAGAGTATATAACTATCAAAATAAAATGAAGGAAAAAAAACTTGCATTATCTGCCCATTGGTTGGGACAGATTATTGATAAAATTTAATGGAAAACAACAAATTTATTATAAAATGAAAAATCATCAGAAATGCTTTATTACGTAAACCATTAGAATATTCTATCTTTTGAAATGGATGTTAAGTATAGTTTTAAATACAGAGTACAAACATCAGAAGATATATAAGAGTCATATTTACTTGATTGTGTGATTTTATTAGATCAATTGATCAAATTTTTATGAGATATCAATTACTTTTAAATTTCTACTATATCATCATAGATAAAAGCTAGCATATATTTATTTATATTGCTTTAAATAATGCTTGTTTAGAAAATATTCCTCTTCATATTATCATAATTATAAAATCATGTTTATATGTGTAACATTATATGAAGCAAATAATTATTATTTAATGGAATAATTTGAATATATACAAAAATATCAGAATCGATCAAATGTACTTTGAATTTAAAGATTTCATGCATTCATTATATCTTATCTGGAATAAAGACATATTAGTGTTTTTGTCATTTGAAATGCTTGTAATGTTTAGAAAATATATTATATAAAGACTATACATCATTTATAATAGAATTTCAAAAGATATTGCAATAAGTATTTATTTTACTTTGTTCTTTTTAATTGGTATTAATAAATAAGTAGATTCACTTTTATCTATATACATTTTTTTTGATTAATTATATTTTTTATGAAGTCTAAAAGAAGATATATTTGGAACTCTTTTACATTTTAGAAAGTAGGACGTTCTGCAACATATTTGTGATACATATACATATATGTTTAGTACTTATTAAACAATTCAAAACAAAGCAAAACTCTCTATATAGTAGTGCCATCTTATGCTAACAAGAGCTATCAATGGATGCCAGAAGGCATCCAAGGCTCCTCACTGATGAAGGCCACAAGCCAGAAACTAGTCTGGGGATATTGGATGAGTAGGCACTAGATAGGGATTTTATGCACAAGCCTTCTGGCATCCATTGATAGCTCTTGTTAGCACAATATGGCACTACTATATAGAGAGTTTTGCTTTGTTTTGAATTGTTTAATAACAATTATGTGCTAGTATGAGATAGTGATCATGTGATGTTTAGTGGTTTTACTTATTATTAAATAATTAGACATTAAATAATGACACCGGGTCAATCGTGTTTCCTCAAAAATTTAATTCCCATCACTACTAGATTAAATAAATTAGTCTGAATAAGAAGGCTGAAGATTGACAATGTGATTCAAAACTTTATGAAAATACAATACATTCTGCTTATGATTTTTATTTCTTTATTATGTTCATTTATATGTAATTTTTTACCAGTCTGATTATTAATTACATAATTCAATTAACAACCTTGCACATTAATCTATAGATAGTTGATATTTTTAATTCTAACATCATTTTAAATGGAAAAAAAAAACCAAACAATTAATTGGACTTTTATAATCTAAATATTACACAATCAATTTTATATCAATGATTTGTATTTTAGCAAATGATTGTAAACAATTATTCTGAACAAATGAAAAAAACATTCAGTTTTCATCAACATACTTAAATGAAACTGGTTTCTAAAAATTAGTTGCTTTGAAATGAAATATCAATTATGAAAAGATCCTCAAAATAATTTACAACTTTCAATTTATAATATAATTACAATGTAGAAGCAATTATGAAATTTACAGAAGTGCAATTTTCTACCATTAACTATTACATTAAATATGATTACATATCAAATTTGCTAAAATTCTTTTCTCATTCAAATTTTTATTTATCTATACAGTATATGCAAAATTATATGTAACTATAAAAATATATGAAAATGATCAAAATTATTATTTTCCAAATTATGACTATTGTTAAATTTCTTAATTAGTCAAAAAGTTGAGATATTCTGTAGAAAGTCTGTCTAGAGAAACGAGACACATAAAAATTTTGTCTAAGAAGAGAGGTCACAAATAGATTTGGATGCATACTCTAGAATCTGTTATTCTATTACATTAAATAATGCAAGGTATCATTATAATATAAAGTGTTAAAATATATTGCATTTAATTTACTGGTGACTAATTAAACTGCTTATTAGATAACATTTTCAAACTATCAATATATTAATTATATAGCACTGGGCAGTTTATTACACTGACAGAAACCATAACAGTTCTCTACATTTTATCGCAATATTAGAATATAGTAGAATCAAATGCTAAAGATTCACAATCAAATGCACAAATGAGGAAAAAAAAAATCTGTATGATTAATTGAATAAAACTGTTTTGTTCATAAATTGGTATGGTGATTAAATGCCACATAAATTTCCCAAGCAATAGCATGTAAACCTATTTTCACAAGTACAACAATTGCTGCTCTATATAAAACAGTCATTCAGTGTGATTTGATATACTGATAAAACAGAGGACTTTGTTTCTGATCCAAATATTAATTTTCCGATTAGAAAAGACAAAAAAAATCTCAGTTTGAATAATTGAGTAGATTTGAATTATTCAGCATATTATTTTAGTGCTCAACTATCACATGACATCTAATCAAACAAATAATTTTTATAGTCATAATATTTATTATTCTGTATTTCTATTATATAATTATTTATCAATCAATCTGGAATTGTGATAGTATTAGTAATATACAGTATTTATTTTAAAAAATTCCTCACTTTTATTATCAAACATATTTTATTAAATTGTATCCATACATAGCAAAAAAAAAAATGAAAACATCAATTTCCTGCTAGATTTAAATAGCACCTGAAATAGAAAACCTTATTCCTAATCCAATAAGACATTAATCATTTCACAAAAATGTACTTGAAGTATATAATACATTATTTGCAACTTTAATGTTAGAAAACACATTAAATAAATAAATGTATTGTTTGTAATGCAGAATTTTTTCTTTCAACAATATTTTAATAATTTATATATATATATGTATAACCATAATAATACATATAGTAAGATTGCTGAATCTGTGGTTTTAAAACTGTGGTTCAAAAAATTATTATTAAACAGAAATTTAAAAAAATGAGTAATTCATCAATCCCATGTGTATTTGTTATAAAATATAACAATAGTTGTTTTATTGTTTTGTGCACCTCAATGACATTTTTGCAAACATAGTGGCATTACTTGCAATGTAAAATTGCTGCAGCTGCAAAAAATAAAATTTAAAAATTCTAAATCACAGTGTAACCATTAGAGCTGCCAACACAATAGTGTCCTAAAAATGGCTACTGCCACCTGTATAGGTATATATGGTTGAATTTATAAAGTTTCAGTCATTATATTATTTATAGTTTTATTTTTTTGATTGAATGAGTACATTCTTCTACATAAATGCCACAATCTGAATACAAAAATACATATGAAAATAAGCACTCATTTCTGCACTATTCTAACTTTAATTTATTTTATAAATACCATAATGCATATAATTTTATAATTAAATTCTAACATAGATATTTGGAAAAAAAAAAGCTCTTATTGTTTATGCATTTGAAATGTATATTATCAAGGTTTTACTATTATCTACATATTTCAGTATGGATATGTGCTACAACTGTATTTATAAATTTATCATTTTTTTAATACTATTAATAAATTTAATAATATACTTATGCAAGATATATAATAATTTTTGAATATTTATTTTAAAATGTCTTTCACATGTGATATTTCCATACGCACCTTATTAGGGGGAAAAAACATTTGAAATTAAATATTTACACTTACATATATTTATTTTTATAAATAAAAAAAAACATTATTAATGCCTTGTATACATTTGTAAATTAAATAAATGAATTCAAAAGCTAAAGATTCCTACATAAATATCCATATCTGTATTTTCTGGTGTTTATATGTGGAATGATCCCTCAAGTGAAAAATTATTCAGCAATTATTATTATTATAGAGGTGCACTTAATACTAAATTCCATTCATAGTATTCCAATTCTAGATTATAATACTTATTAAATTCTTACTCAGTGTTCCCTTATCCAAATCTCTAGAACAGTTCTGACTTATGGACTTCATTAGTAGGAATATTGAACCTGGATTTAATGCACTTCTCCAGTTATAGTTTTCATTTATCATAAATAGTTTGCTCATTTTCTATGAGTTATTCATTGTCTTAATACTACAAATGTCTTTTCTTTGTGAGATTTTTTTAAATCTAAAAACTATAAATACATTTAAGCCTAAAAAGATCTTGAGTACCTTGATATTGTAGTGAAAGTGAAAGATTCTGGGTCAATTGATTCCTGATTGAATAGTAAAAGAAAAAAAAAGACACCTGAATTTGATCAATTGAGTGAAATTTATTTTCAGCTTATCATTTTGGAACTGAAATGTTATTTAATCTATGAAGCAACAACAATACAATTATTTATTTATTTAAAAAAAAAAAAAAGATTGGTTTATCGTTTTCTGCAGCATTCTCCAAGAACTTTCTTATAACAACTAGTTATCTTTGTATACAAATATTTAAAAAGTTATATTTTGAAATAAAAATCTGAATTTAATATTTTAAAAATTCTAGTTTCAAATTTTGCTGTAATTTAAAATAACAAGTATATACACATGAATTAAATAAACTATATACTATTATATTATTTTTATAGATGTTGATTTAAAAAATAATTTATTTGTTTTAGGTTAAATGAAAGAATGCTAGAGTAAATTGTGTTTTAAGGGATAATAAGCAATGGCAAATTATACACAATGATGACTAAATATTAGTACTTGGTTTTGTGCCATATTGTCTTAGGGTAGAAACATTCTCAAAACAATACAACTTTCTCATAATTAAGATTACCCCAAATTTAGCAATAAACCAAACTAGACAAAGAAAATAAACTAAAACACAACCAATGATTTCACTGCTACAAGCAGACTTCTCAGACTTTACATCTGAGAAGTCTGCTTGTAGCAGTGAAACTATTGGTTGTGTTTAGTTTATTTTCTTTGGTTAGTCTGTTTAGTGGGAATTTGGGGTAATTTTGATTCTTTTATTGACTAGTTTAACTTTAGGCTTTTAATATTAATTTTCTAATAAAATCAAAAAATATAACTATTTAATTTTTCAAAATAAATGAATTAATAAAACTTAAATTCATATAAATTAGGCAAAAAACCTTTAATAATCTGATTATATATATCCTAACTACTATTTTCTTTACAAAAATCTTTTTAATTGCTTTCTAAATAAATAAGTAAGTAATAAAACTAAAATTATTATGAAGATTAAGACCATCCCGATGTTTCAATCATTTATTATTGCTGTGTTTATATCTAATAAGGCTGGATAAAAGCAACATTCATTAACTAAAAGATATACAATCTTTATTAAAAATATTTCCACTAGCAAAATATATACAATATATATATATATATAATACAAAGGTTCGTCTCTATTATGGTTGGAGAATTGTGAATATGTAATTGTCAGAAATATAGCTAGTACTTGGGAAGAAATATTGAGACTCCTCTTTTGAACCATGATGCTTCAAATATACAGGAGGCTTGCCTTGTATAGGTATAATGCCTCATTGCATTCTATCATATGGTAGATAACAAGGTTAATATCGCCTAACATCTGAAAGTTATCTGAAGTTCTCTAAATTACTATCTCAAATAGATTTCAATACATAACAAGATCTCATCCTTATTAAAACTAATCCAAATCACAGATCCAGTTTTCCACTTGATTTGCTTATACTATTAGCTATTTGCATCATTATCCTGGTTAACAATGGAACTTTATGAGAAGATTCAACAACAGCATTCATCATTGATCATCATCAATTTGTACCCACTATTTTTATTTACAATCAATAATTCACTATTACAATCATTAAAAAATAAAAAAATTTCAGACCCTTTTTTTTTAAAAAAAAAAAAAAAAACATTTTGTAAGATTAATGATGTCATAGGATAGTGACTTCATTAAAATTATATCTTCTGAAAGTAAAATGACAATATTCCTACAGTATACAATATGTTTAGATTATAAAATTAAAATATGATTAATGAATTTTATTTAATTTTCATCCAATATTTTTGCAAGATAATCAGTGCTTTTATTTGCAACATATACAAATTAAAAAACATTTTCATTTTTAGTGACTACAAAATCAAAAAAAAAAAAAGTCAGTTTCATTCAGCACATTAATTAATCAAAAACATACTTTGATCATGTACAATAACAAAGTGTATAAATATTTAGTTGTAAAATGTGCACATTAATTAAACTATATTCATACAATCAATTTTATGGATTAAAATTCTTATGAACATTATTTTGCTTGCAGCAAAAATATAATCATAATTATAAAATCAAGTTGTCGTAGTTCAGTTATTTTGAGAAAAAAATGATTTAATGCACTATAGAGCTAATAATGAACTTCGTATAATCAATGATTTTCTAAACATAAATTTAAAATATCATTCATTTTTTCAATTTTAAATCAATAATCTTGTAATTTGTTTGACTTATTCAAGAAACAGTTTTATTATAAAGATAAATTGTTCAAAATAATAATAATAATAATTTACACTATGATTCATCTATTTAGTTATAAACTTCCTCCTTATGAGTCAAGAAATACAAATTACATTCCACTAGCAAGACATCAACAACTTTTATTTGACATCAATCAATCCCACAAGGCTCAACACTAATCAGTTCATCTTTATTTACAACAGATATAAATCCTTTATTGCTAGCAATAGAACGGAATATTCTTATCAGCAATAAATACTAAAATATACAACATAGCCTATGTGGATGACATCACAGTTTTCTAATCAAAAAAGCAACCCCTTTCTGCTAGATATTAAAAAAATACACAAATAAATTCAAACTCCATTTCAATATAGAAAAATCTTGTGCATGGTCAGCTAAGATAAAGAAGCAACAGAATCAACTTTTTCAGGATAAACCCTCTAAATTCCTGTTTCCCATTCTATTTGAGTATGTCAGTAATAAGAAAAGCTGACAAAAAAAAAACTAAAGTAGAAAGCAACCCAATTGATTTATTTTTGGGAAAAACATATCTGTTAACATAATCATCCCTTTTCAATCAATTAATCATAATAATAATAATAATATACTTTCAATTCATAGTTAATTTCAGAAAGCAGTTTATTTCCAATATATACACAATTTGCAGAAAACTTTTGTGAGGAAAAAAACACTTATTTCAAGTATTCTATCATCTTTATTAGCCATATATTCATCACTCCAAAACTCACTAAAAGTACATCCAACCACCTCCATTAATTGATATATAGTCAAATTTATTAGACTCATTCAATGATAATATAAAATTAATTATGCCACAATTAAAGATATACTACCGGCAGGCATACAGATTAATTAAATCAAAACCATTATTTCTTGGTATAAATAATCAAATGTTGATCAAGAAATTCTGATTCTGGTCATTGGAACCAAATTTTGTTGATTCCTTATTCAAACTCAATCTTAATGCATTACCCACAGGACACTTCTTTAAATATAGAAGGGGATATAATGTTGATAATATATATCCACTATGCCACAGAGAAAAAGAAACCTGGTATCATTTTCTCCAAGAATATATTGGCCTCACAAACACATGATTAAAATTGACATTATCTTTAGAAAAACATATATACCTATCCCAAATATTCTAAAAAGATTCACAGAAGGGTTTTTCTCGAACATAAGAATCCCCACCTTGGCATTTTATGCACTGAGGGGCACAAGATGCATTTTTGTCTATAATTATAATCCCAGGGGACACCCTAACACAGTAATAAAAAAATTGGAGCAAAAATTAGAAATTAGAAGATTGAACTAGTAGATATTTTGACTGCCATCTGAGACACATGAAACAAAGATACACCTTGCAGAATGTTACATACAACTAATAACCCAATACCTGTTCAGAAATATACTGATTAAAAATAAATTTATTTATAGGAAATGTGCTCTTTAAACTGTATCTAGATAAAAATTAGTATTGTATAATGCATGTGAAGAGCCACATCAATGTAGTTAACATGTAATCACATGACAAACATGTAACTTTTCTATTTTTCTCACATATTAAATGAAACAATTGTAACATAGTTTTTGAATAAAGACTTTGAAACTAAAACTGCGGCAATTTATATAAAATGAAAAAAATCATAATTAAAAAAAAAAAAGAACAATGCTTCAAAAAAAATTCAAAGTGGTCAGAAATTACAAAAATAAAAAAAAATTTAATAAATTAACATAAAATGCATCAAAAATACATTTTGAAGTATACATTGTATTAAGTTTTTTTTTGTTTTTTTTTGTAAATTTTAAAATGTACATAGTGGATTTTTTTTATTCATGCTTTATTTTAATTTATAGAATTATTTCTTATATTATTTCTTTTCTTAATTTAACTGAATGAACTTTCAGGGATGAGATATGATTATGGTGCTCATCACCGAAAGTGCACTCAGCTAAATAATAACTGCTTTGTAAAACATATGCATATAAATATGCAAAAATATTACATTATTATAAATATATTTTCCTTTTAAATTTTCTATATAATATTTGATGACCTACACACACATTCTCAGAACATATATAAATTAAAGAATATTCATTATAAAAAAATAGAATTTGGCAATATAAAAAAATATATTTCTTAATGAGTATATATAAATGCATTTGTGAAAGAATTTTTTTTGTTTTAAAATAATGCTAAAGGTATCCATAAGCCCAGCTATACATAAAAGTATAACACCTACACCAATATCATATATTTTATTTATATAGTTAGTATATGTACACTTATATGATCAACCACCTTAATGTAAATTGCATTCTAATTAAAAAAACAGCTAGATATTAATTTAGACCTCGTAATTGAGTGAATAGCTAAATTGGTTTTGAGCCTTCTATCTGAAAGAAATTCAAACTTTAGCTGGCCTGGATTAAAACCCCACAGAAAGTGAGAGTGCCATAAAATCAATGGTAGAAAATTTTTTTATTCTAAATCCCAACAAACATTAAAATAAAAAAAATTTGCTAATTAGTTTCTCTAGACATTTCAGCATCAGAAGTGGCAAACTGAATTAAATTTGGGAATCTCTAGCTAATGTGCTAAATTACTCAGGGCACTAAAAACATACTAAATGTATAGCCCATTGCATCTTAATCTAAAACAAACATAATTTCAATCCTATGCAATATTTATTATACTATAACAACTTAAATCATATTTTAATGGTCATACATCTAAAAAAATGTCAAATTATACTGATATGTTTTTAGTATTGTTAGTTGTCCTCTGTGTAATTTAGTGCAACATTAAAGTAGTTTACCAATAGCTAAAAGTTCCAGGATTGAAATTTAACTTGTCACTTCTGATGCTAAAATGTCTCATGACCTCTACAGCAACCAACAATTTGGATATTTTGTTTTTTCAATATTTATTGAGATTTCTTTTTAAAAAATATTTTTATAAATATAAAAATAATTTTACACAATAATTTCTTTTATTATTATTACTCTATTCATTATTAATGTTATTTCATATAAAAGACTTTCTCAAACGGACTTTCTATACCTTTACAATCACAATTTTATTATCTCTATTATAATTATTAATCAATGGTCAGTTAATTAAAGCTATCTGATTTTGTTTCTTAAGAAAATCTGCACATGGTTCCTGAAAGAATTAAAAATACTAAATTGGCATCCACTACTCTTTGGCAATTGTGGACTTTAGTATTTTGACTTGAGATTAATTTACCCTTATTTTGAAAAAAAAAAATTTTTTTTTTCTTAAAGTCTATATATAGCTAACCCAAATGGAAACTAATGTTTAAATGTCAGTAAATAGATTTTTATTTTTCTTAACTTTATGCAAATCTATTTAAATGTAATTGAACTGATCAGAAAAAGATATCATTTATTTATTTTTAACCACTAAGGATGTCAAAAACATACATGTATAAATATTTTTTTTATAAAGTAATAGGCTTTGATGCACTACATATTTAAAGACCATTGCTATTTATAGGTTATTAAATTTATTAGAAAATATAAATGCAGAGAGAACTTCTATATTACATTAAGTAACATTATAAAGATTTCTACATTAAAAGCAAATAACTTTATTAAATAAAGCAATAAAAAATTTAAAATATGCTCATTTTTTTGTTATCTGTCCTTAATAAATAATGTCATCTGTCATGGTAAAAATAAAAAATAAATGGTAATTTAATGTTGGAGAGTTTAATGCATAACATTAGCAAAGAATATTACTTATAAACAGCTATTTTTTAAAATTATAATAAATGCATTTCAAGCTATAATTAATAATAATAATAAAAAAGTTATACTTACATCAGTAATGCAAAAATGCTCTTGTAAACCCAAAGCCAGAATACAATTTAATGCCTGAAACAAACAATTTTGATATCCACTCTGAACATTTTTATTCAAAATAGAAAGAAAAAAAATCAACTAATAAATCAAATTTCTAAAATAAAAACTTTCAATTTAATATTAGTAGTATAGACAATAATGGAAATTCAAATAAAAAATAGAAAACTTCATGGAAAATGAAATATCAGTAAATATATATAAATTTGACATATTGTAACCCTGTTTAAATATATTACATTGACACAGTCATTTCTTTGAAGAAAAATGAACACCAACATAAGGGAAAAAACTATGATTTACTTACACACTCTTAATGATAAAGAGAAGGAAAATATTTAATAACAAAGTAAAAACAAATATGTATAGTTTAATAATAAAGAAATAAGATATAATGAATAAAGCTAGGTAAATATTATTATCAAAAAAATAATAATATAAAAATTAGATAAAAAAAGTAAGATAGAACAATTATAAAGAAAGTGTCAGTCGGATAAACACTTTAAATAAGAAAAGGACTGAAAAATGAAAAACAAAACAAAAAAATGGTAAATTGATAATAAAAAAGAGAACATATTGAAAATATGCCAAGCAAATATAAATAATTTATATACTGTAAATATAAAGCTTTCATATGTATAATAATATAAAAGTGAGATACATAAGTATAAAAAAAGCAATTTGAATAATGGTGGATATTGTATATGCTTCAGCCAAGATGAAGGCTAGAAAAATGTTCATAAATAATGAAGTTCCAGTCAAACTAGTAAAAGCAGTAGTGGAAGGAGATGTTTGAAAAAAAAAAATAGTTGATGTTTGTAATTCTTTTTTTTTTTTGGAAAAACAAAAACAAATATAGGCCATTAAAAGTTGTGAAAATATTAGAATAAATTTATGGTGCTGTTAAATAAATTGAAGAAACATATTTATAATAGATTATTTTCTACTAAAAACCAGTTTGAATTCAGAAAGTGTAGAGGAACAAAAGTCATTATGGTATTGAAACAGAATAATATTTTATGAAGACATAAACTCCAAATACAAATATGATAATAATTGTCCACAAGTTAAATATACTAGAGCCATTTTAAATCTTTCTCATACCAATACTAACTTATCAATAAGGCAAAAAATGATCCATTGTTATCTAAACTCCATTCTGTTATATATATATTTGTTTTATTGATTAAAAATAGTTTGAATTTGTTTTATTTAACAGATGAAAAATATTTTTAAAATTTGTACTTGGCTCAACAGATTACATGACTATTAATTTACATTTAAAATCTATTAACAATAAATACTTTACAAAACTCTATTCTAGTTCATCTATGTAAATACGACTTATCAATATACATTAAATGGTAGAGCTACATCCCTATACTCATTTTTGACTATTAATAGCTGTAAATGAGTAGTACTGGATTATAAATTTCCATCCAAGCAAACATTTTTATTTCAGTTATGATATTTAAACTAAAGACTTGAAGTCATTCAGAGAGAAATAAAGATAGCTGGAAGAAAATTTCAAGCAAAAAAAAACAACATTTAAATAAATCAAGAATATAATGACATCTCATTGCATTATTTCCATTTCAATTATTTTCTGCAGCTTCCATTACATCTTTTCGGTCTCAGAAACAGTACTATAGAAATAACATTATTTTTTCTTAAATTATCATTTGATCATTGGAAGAAAAACAACTTTAAATAATATTTATTATGTGTAAATTTTTTGCCTCAAATCAAGGTACTGTCAAAAATCAAAACGTTTCTACTGATGATGTCTTCATGATGCAAGGTAGCTATTCTTTTCAGGTAAATCATTGACCTGATATTTTTCTCCAAGGATAGTGTTTATTTTTAATTTAAAATGGCATGACATACAATATGTTATACTCATTGTTCTGTTCTTTACATTAATTAAAAAATTGGAAATGCTATTGTTGAGAATAATATTTTTTCCAAAATGATTTTTCTTTTCTTTAGATTTGAAAATTCTGTTGTTAAGAATACTTTTTTCCAAAATAATTCTAAGCACTTACTTTTAATTGTAATTTGAACTTTTCAATGCATCTCCTGTTTTTCCTGAAGCTGCATTTGGAAACCATTTGAAAGAATGCACACTTAACAGCAAGTGTCTGTTAATGTTAACAATTGGCTTATTTATTGTAGAATGTTTTTAAATGGAGCTTACTTTTTATCAAGAGATGAAAATTTATATATATATAAAACGAATATTTGATATTAGAAAAAAAAAAAAACAATTTGGCAGTTAGAATTTACAAGTTGAGAACTATTTTTTAAACAAGGGAGTACATCTTTTCCTGACATCAATTATAACTAATATGTATTAATAATTTATTATTTATTACTAATATAATGTTTCAATTAACAAATATTCCGATAACTTTATTTCTATTTGAAAATGATTTAAAATATATTTCTTGCATATTTTTATTCCAAAAGATGTATAATAGTCAAGCATTGGTGGTCGAGTGGTCAGCACATCTGCCTTATGAGCAGTTGTCCCGGGTTAGCGGGTTCGCTTCCCGGCAGATGCTATGACATATGAAAAAAAAAGAAAAAAAAAGATGTATAATATAAACATGTATTTTAAAAAACATTTTTTTAAAAAAACAAATATATTGAATAATTAGGTTTGAATGCCTTAAAAATTTACAAAAGTATTTTAAAAATACATAATTTCAAGAAGGTATTATTTGAATGAAATCATTAATAAAAAGTTAATGCAACACTTTGTATCCAACACCTTAATCCATTATTTTTGATAACTAAATTTTACTTCTGTTATATCCTGCACAGTTTGGCCCAGCTGATAGTGTCTAATTTGGAATTGGAAGATCCCAGAAATGATTCTGGTGCTTGCATTTCTAATGTTCAAACTTCTTATGAACTCTGAGCATTAGGCACACGTGGATTTTTTTTATTTTTATTTCTGTTATAGATTTTTTTAAAAATTTGATCCATCCTTTCATTAGACTAATTAAAGATTTGGAGACACTAAGAAATAATGCATCATGAAGGACTATTATGAAAACTTATGTTTAAGATTTATTTCAATGCAAGTCCATCAGCATATTTCTTGTGGACTCCACATTCACTTATCTGCCTGGTCTATTATATTTTACTCCTGATATTGCTTTGTTTCTGATATAGTACAGTATTTATTTTATCAAATAAAGAAATTAATGTGATAAATTTGACCAAGAATTATGAAGTATTAACAAAAATTAAAAATTTGAACGAATAGCAATATCACAGCACATGTGCATTACATATTTACAATCACAATAGAAGTTGTTCTAATTCTAGAAAGACATATCTCAATTTAAAGCACAAATTTCAATCAAAAATGTTATTTTTAGTACATAGTGAAAATAAATTTTAAAATTTATAAAAAATATTTGAGAACTCTAAATATCATTTCATTTACATATACCTATTTGCTACTTGTGCATTTTCCTGTCTATCAAGGTGGCAGCTCATATACAGTTTTGAAGATGTACAACTTATTTTTTCCATTTTCAATTACTGAAGAGTGCTACTTGTTAAATTAAAAAAAATTAATAACATAAATTAAAAATAAGTAAAAATTCCAATAAATTCCATTATGAAAATTTACTTTTTTACTTACATTATATATATAGAAGCAACAAGACAATGAACATTCTCATACTTTATTTTAATTCAGCATGTTTATTTTTGTCAGAAGTATTTTTGCAATTTTTTTTAGGGTCATGATAAACAAAATATTGCAGATAGATCTAAAATTTATTTGGACTGCTGGAAGGCATATAGAAGTGATGTATTAAGGCATGCAGGATTTGCATTTCTAAGTAAATCACTGCCATAACTTTGTTGATCCAGCAACCAGCATACACATGCAAAATATTGAAAGACATTGGGAGCTGGCCAAATGACAAAACAAAAAACACCAGAGAACTGCACAACAATACCTGGATTCCTATTTAGCAAAATTTATGTAGTGTTGACTGCTTCAGCAACAAGATTCATTTGTGATGATTTTAGAGGCTATTTGGGATTAAAGTCCACTGACATGAATATTCCTCACTTACTCTTATATTCTCTTTTTCATTTTTCTATTAGTAAGTTGTATTAATCCAAAAAAAAATAAAGTGTCAATATTATAATTAATTTTTCCAGAATTTTTTTTTTTTTAAAAATAACAGTAATGAAAATTAAAATATAAATATTAAATATATTTCCTAGCAGCCTTTTTTTTTGTAGTCCCAAAAACTGCATATTTATTAAAAATATGACTTGCCATCTTAGTAGACAGGAAAACAGACAAGTATCATATATATATATATTGTAAAATTTAAAATCAAAAATATTATAGAACATAATATAAAAGTTCTATACAAATGTGGAATTTTTTAAATTATAAAGACTGAGTTGTATTGTATGTTATATTTATTTTAAATAATCATTAAATTATTCATATCCATATTTTTTAAAGTCACTGAAACCATGCACATGGATAAGAAAATTTGCCAGCTTTAATTTATACAGCTGAAAAGTATAATATACAAATAGTTTCCTGTCAAAAATCATAAACAATACTTTTGTTATTGACAATATTTGAACAAACATTTATGCTTATATATTGTAATATGCGTTTAATGTAGGACTGGATAAATTGTCATCTGACAAAAAAATACAGATACAGAGGACCATTATCGTTATTAATAAAATATGTGACTCTATTAAGAGAGAAAGTGCTCTCATTAATTATATAAATATAAAATCTAATCTCTGATATTAAGGATTTGAGATATATGAAAAAGTTGGTCCAACTTATTTAATTCATTCAATATATATATATATATTTTGTAATGGGCACACATGCTGTTACATTATCCTATAAATAAAATTAGAAATTAAAAATAAAAAGTTCACAATAAAAATTTGTTTTAAAAATTGAAAATTAAGTCATCTAAACTCATATATATATAAAATCGCACAGATGGAAAAATTATTAAAAGAAAACTTTATTAAAAAAAAGAAAAAGTTTTAAAACTAAATTTTAAGAAGAAAAACTTAAAGATATCAAGATAAAAATATATATATCTTTAAGAATGTATAATAATTTAATTAATGCTATTGTGTAAAATGGAAATGATTATTTTAATTAGTCAAAGTGAACTAGCCTTCGGCATCTCAAAATTTATAATTAAAGGTCAGATAGGAGAGAAAAACAATAGGAACAGAACAGCCAATAAAAAAAATCCCTCAGGAAATGGACCTCAGAGAAAGAATAATCATCATGATGACATCATGTTAAGTTAATCTGCAATTTTAATATAAAAAGGAAAAGATTGGAAATAAATTTAAAAAGGGTGTTATATGTGTTAGTGTTGGGAGAGTTGAAGGAGAAGGGATTGAAAAGACACACTTTCAATCCCTTTAGTTTTCCCAAAAGAAAAAAAAATGGAAGTATAGTTTTCCTATATTGCGGACACCGGGGTCCCGTGATAAGATCCTGCAAAGCTATAACAAGTAGAGCAAAGGACCTCCGGATAAATACAAACAGAACGGCAACAGCATACCTGTCTCCTTCAGGACGTTGAGGAAATTAACGCTGGATCCAAATTACAAGCAACTAGAAAGTATGGACTTTTCTCCTTTAAAACCATAAGAACTTTATCTAACTAATGAACTTTAACTATAAAACTTTCCCAGTATTTAAATAGAAATAGAAATTCCTATCTGACCAAACTAATTCATTTATTAATAATTATTTTTATTGAATGTGTTTTTTTTTTTTAATCATTTCCATTAATTTATTTTTTCCGTTCTTTTAAGTGTTTATTATGTTGTTGTTTTTTTCACATTAAGCTAAAATTTAATTAAATCATGTTAAATTTAAGTCAGGCATGAATGGCTGCATAGATTCGTAAAGTTATGTTAGTTTAAGGGAGGGTAAATCTTAGGTTATTTGTTTCGCAGTTAAATTGGGTCAATGGATTGGATGTATTGGTGTAATTAGTAAATGTAGCATGAAGATCCACTATGTGCAGGATCACCTTATATGCCGCACTTGGGCAAAATAAGACCCATTTCTTACTGACCATCGGAAGCAGACGGTATTCCCTGCTCCTTGGATCACCCCTTTAGCCTATGGAATGGGATAGTAAGATGGCAAAAAGGACCGCAATCCCTTCCTATGGAGTTTTCTTTTTTGTTCTTCTCGCCAGACAGACAAAGTATTCCTGTACTGGATGAGAGATATTTCTTCTCGATAACCATGCTGTTCAGATGTATATTTCTGACAGTGCGGTATTGTGCTGTCGTATTCATGCTGCATTGAATACATCGATATATCAGGTAGATTGGCGTTAGTTTGATTGCGAACTTTTGGCCTAGGGTTAAATAAGGGATATAGAATATTTTCTTTTTCGAGTGCAATCTATGTAGTCTATCCATACTCGACACTCTAATAAAATATTAATAAATTCATCTGTGCGAACTTATAAAATCAAAAGTTAAAATGTAAATCAAATTATAAAGTAAACATTATACTAAAATAATTCTAAATTTTATATATGTGCAAAATAAATGTTTCTGTGTATTGTTAATCTGGCAGTGGCTTATTCTTATTTTTTATTATCTTTATTTCTCTAAAAAATAAAGTATACATTATCTCTGCTGCTCCGCGAGCTAGTGACTGGGGCTAATGGTCTATAATAAAATGAAATTGGATCTTAACTTAAGTATCTGCCTACCATATAAATTTTCCAGGTTCGAATGGCTGGTGGTGCCCTTGTACGGCAGATATGGTAAGACTCCAAAGACTAGATACCACCCCGACCGATATAATATATATATATAATAAATTGAACATAAAAAGTAAAATAAATATAAAAACATCAAATAATGGAATGGTATATGATATATAAAAAAAATAAGTGATTTTCCTGAAAATATTTAAAAAATAAAATTGAGAAAAAACAGAATATGTAAAAAGAAAATGAAATAGTGAGCAAGAAAAGATACTAAATAAACAAAACACCAAAAGAAATATCAAACCGCATATTAGTGTCACTGTAAATAGAAATATGCTGAGAAAAAATATTTAAAGATGCTTTCATATCCAAGAGTGTAGCTTAGATATTTGACAATGATTTAAGATAAATTTTAAAAATGCAAGTCAACCCCATTTTATAATTGTAGTGAAAAGCCCACATTTTTTAAAGAGATGGAAAAAAATAAGACACATTTATTCTGTTACAAATACTATCATATTTATGTGCATTATGATTTATCCTTTTAATCCTTAAAGTAAAGATGATTTTAAAACAATGCCCTAAATGAGCTGGCCATCTTAGAATTAAGTTTTGAAGAGATCATTATAAGTTAAATTTGGTGCTATATAGTGAAGAAATTTTTTTATTTCATACTCTTAGAATGAAGTTCTCAAAACTGATGCATTACAAAAGTAAATACAAAAAAAAAAAAAGAAAAGATAAGAATTGAACTTTATCTTCATGCTTATATACTTATTTTTGCAAAGCATAAATAAAATATTTCTTAATGAAAAAATGTGTTTATTTATATCACTAGAAATACCTGCCATCACGACAAGCTTTAAAATCTATTTTCCTTTAGATATCACTCCACATTATATGTAATTGTGAATTAATGCATAAGAATATCTTATTTGATGGCTATGTAAATGCGCACATATATAAAAAAGAGGAAATATTGTCTTATATCACACGGATATTTTGTATAAAGATTGTATAAAATGTTTAAATATTTTTTCTTACTCTTTTTCTATTAATTATTATTATTAGTGAATTAAATACAATTATTCATGAATTAAATTTAATAACTCAAACTATTATTTAAATTAGAATAACAAATAAATAAATTGTTCTTAACCCTCTCACTCATAAATAAAAATGTCTTTGTAAAATTTAATTTAAAAATGAAATAGTAATTAAATAGTTTCTGTTTATCAAATTTATTATTTATTTTATATTAATATATTCTGAAGAAAAATGTTTATAGTTAATAAAATAAACTTAGCATTATACTGGTAATTAAAGAATCAATAGTGTGAGGGACTTTTAAACTTTACAAGTTTGATGACACCAACTTACTTTTACATTTGTTATCCTATGTCTAAAAATATATAAAAACAGCATTTTTGAAGAGCATAGTAATTTACAGGAACAAATTCTCAATACATATAAAGAGTCATGTAAAATCATTTACATTATAATTATTGCACAAATATTTTGATTATAAACTTATGTACATGTCCAGAATGCCATCCATCTACTATTGGACTTACGTACTTACTATAATATATATAGATATACACCTGGGTCTCTTTTTATGCGGATTTATTTAACACGATTTTAAAGTTAAGCGATTCATGTTTCATTTCTGCAAAAATTGCAGAAATATTCAGAGTAAGGGGCCAGAAGCAGACGACGCAAGTTCCAGCCACTAGATGGCGCTGTTCACCATGCATATGCGCAGGAACAGTATGCCAAGTGGTCAAAAGCAGACAATGTAAATTCCTGCCGCTAGATGGCGCTGTTCACCATGCGTACACACGGGAACATTATGCCAAGTAGCAGCCAGCACTAATGCCCCGCTAGGTGGCGCTGTTTCTCCATGCTATGCGTGCAGAAAAACAGCACCGTTTAGAAGCGATACTTACACTCGCTACTAGTTCAGGTTTATATCCACGTTCTTAAAACAAACATAGCATGTAATGTGAAAGTGTGAATAATATAGAAAACCATAACTATTTAAATCTACTTTAAAATTTAATATTCTTACATTGAGTTTCACTCTCGGATAAATCGATGTATTTTTAAATTATTTTCTTTTAAAAATCGATGTCTTTTTTTCCTCTAAAAATGTTTTTTAAGGTAAGTATTACGACTTCCGTTTTACTGCAATCTTTGAAAAAAATTGGTCTGGCAGTTCTGAACTTCGTTATTTTGAAAAGTGATTGATTTTTTATACTTTCAAATAATATTTGCAGCAATTTTTAAAGACATTGCGGTTTATAGATCTTTTATTTAGCAAACGTGTTATTTTAAAAAGATAAATTTGCGTTTTGTTTACGTGAAAACAATAATTCGAGGATCTCTTACACAATAAATATTTATAAATTACTGCAGAGAAAACAAATCAAATTATCCTTTAAATATATTAAAAGATCTATTCAGTTCAAAAATAAATTGATTAAAATTAATATGTGTGCAAGCAATTACCAAAACATCAAACAGATTGTAGTGTGTGGTGATTTATTCAGTGTAAAAATCGAGTAAAAATATTCAAGACGTAAATATTAATTGAACTTAATTATTTTAAAACTGTAAAATCATTTTAATAATTAAAAAATATCATATACTCACAAGTAAATTTCAAAATAATAGATTTAATAAGTATGGAAAAGTAAGATATTTAGTTTCTCTTCTCCACATCACCCCTGCACACTTTCTTATTTCATCTATCCATCTCACATGTGATCTCTTCCTGGGTCTTCTACAAACTCTTAAAATCCAGTTTAAGATTTCAATTGTCCATCTATTATCATCTCTTCTAGCAATATGTCCAGCCCAACTCCACTTTAATCTTTTCAATGAAATCAGTTGCACCTTATTGTTCTCTTACCGATATATTGGGTTGTGGATCTCTTCTTGTTACTCCCAATATACATCTCTCCATACTTCTTTGAGTGGTCTGAAGTCTGTATTGCTCTTCTATTAAGTATCCAAGTCTCAGATCCATAAGTAAGAACAGGTAAAACACATTTATTAAAAATCTTTCTTTACAAACATATAGGCATATTTCCTTGTAGTATCAAGTTATTTCTACTAAAAGCACTCCAACCAAGTTTAATTCTATGATTAATTTCATCCATTATGTTTCCATCTGTATTAATAATCTGACCAAGGCGTTTGTAACTGTTAACTTCTTCTAACTCATCATAAACAATGCAACATTTCCTGTAGATCTAAAGCATTATTAGCAAAAACAACTACATCATTTGAAAAATCTAAATGACTGAAACAATCATTTACTTTCACTCCTTTAGCTTTTCATTTTAATCCACAAAATACTTCTTGCAGCACTGCTGTAAAAAGTTTTGGGGATATGGAGTCACCCTGTCTTATACTTTTGTCAATGTTGACTTTTCCAGTATCATTATCTAATCTAATTGTTGCTGTTGCATTTTTATAAATATTCTTTAAAATATGACAATATCTTGGATCTATACCTTGATGATCCAATGCTTTAATCACTGAAGAAAAGTTTAGATTCAAATGCCTTTTCATAATCTAGAAATCGAAAACATAATGGCAACTCATATTCATTTGTCCTTTCTATAACTTCTCTCAATCCCTGGATATGATATCCTGTACTAAAACCACTTTTAAATCCAGATTGTTCTCTTGGTTGGTGGAAGTCCAGTGTTCTCTGTAGACAAGTTGTAATTATCTTAGTAAAAATTTTGTATAAAACTGATAAAAGACTGATAGGTCTGTAATTTCTAATATCTTCTTTATCACCTTTTTTAAATATTAAGATTAATACTACATTCTTCCAATCATCTGATACATCTTTATCATTTAGACATTTGGTATATAACGTTGTTAAAACATTTTCTATTCTTTCACCTGCTTCTTTTAATATATCAATTATAATTCTACCATTACCTGGAGCCTTTCCTTTCTTCATATATTTAATTGTATGTTTCACTTCTTCATTTAAAATTCCGGGCAATTCAGAAGATGTAATAGATATAGGAGGTATTTGTTCTTTATTACTATATAATTGTTGATAAAAGTCTTCTATCCATTTCATGATGTCATCTCTCTTTTTAGTAATAATTCCATCTTTTTTTCTTATTGCAAATATAAATTTCCTACCAATACCAAAATGATGTTTTACACTCTTGAGACTTTCATTCTCTTCTACTGCTTTCCTTCCTAGTTCACAGTTATACACTCTTATATCATTTTCAACTCTTTTCTGCATCATTTTACAAAATTCGACATATTCAATCATTTTTAACACATCATTTTTGTGTATTTTCATATTCCTTTTTTTCTTCATAAATTCTCTAGTCTCAGTAACAATGTTATTGGTCAAGTGCTGCTTTTTTCAACCAGCTATTTTTGTTGCAGTTTTTAAAAGTGTATCAGTTGTTTTCATATTAATTTCATTCAAATGTGAATCATGTTCAAAATCTACTAATACTTGAAACCTATTTGTAAGTTCTAATTTAAATTCATTAGAATGTTTCTGAAAATTAGGAATATCAACTGTAAATATTGTTTTTCTTAATAATTTTTGTCTCTCTAGTTTTGCACTAACATGTATTTCACATCTTACTACTTCCTTTGCATTTCATTTTGACAACAGAAACTGGAACGAAAATATATTAATTTATTAGTTAGAAAAAAATCTGAAAAGTTCAGAAATCTACTGCCAAAAGAAACTACAAAATCTGAACCTTTCCCATCACATGGCTGATTGTTAGTTTTTTTTTTGTGAGATTAATAGTAAATGCCTCATTTATTATAGCTAGCAGTGAGCAAAAAATTGTATATTTTTTGTAGCTTATTTAAATGTTTATGATTATTTTTATAAAATATTTGTATAATAATTATTTAAAAACAAAAGTATCCATGATTACACTTTGATTTTAGTCAAATATATTTTTTTTAAAAAAAAGTTAAGAAATATGTTGAAGTGGTAGAAAGGAAATTATAAGTAATGGCTTACTAAATATAGTAGTACATAACTTTTGTGATATCTTAATAATTATAAATCAATTTTATAAATTTTAGAAAAAAATCTCATAGATTTGTGATGACTTAACATTAATTCATTTGGTTTTTACAAATAAAGTTCAATCAACAAAAATTTTGATAGTCTTCTCTTAGCATGTTGAAACCACTAGAAGGTGTACTTTCTATATAAACACACAGAAATATGCCGTTTACCCAGCCCAATATTTCTGTGCTTTTGCATAGAAAGTTATAACCTATAAAACAGTTCTATTCATATTAGCCATTAGCAGGCTTATATGGCCTTGCA
Source organism: Epiperipatus broadwayi (assembly GCA_028023455.1). Taxonomy (NCBI): domain Eukaryota; kingdom Metazoa; phylum Onychophora; class Udeonychophora; order Euonychophora; family Peripatidae; genus Epiperipatus; species Epiperipatus broadwayi. The sequence goes on along the minus strand of JAQFVV010000056.1, from coordinate 685,975 downwards.
CACCAACATTATGGCCTGCTGATGTGCTTCATGACACTATGCATATGTGCACACTTAACAGATCGCTACTGTATAGTGTGAGGGTGTTTGGAATCCAATTATGCCTTTGTAATAGTGATCTTACATCCTAACTGATGTTCTAGTACATACTAATAATTGTAAGCATGTCCCCATGCTTCCCTACATATCACAGAATGTGAAAACAATTGCAAAAGGATCAGGCCAAGCACCATTTTACACAAGTCACGTGAAAAGATGTTTGTGTGAGAACAGCTATGAGTCAAATGAAATGGCTGAGGTTGCACATTGTTTTGAAAATCATAAGCTTGGTTTGATCACAGTACTGCATCTTTTTGTCAGATTAAGAGCAGATACGAGACAAATAAAATGTCTGAGGTTGCACATTGTTTTGCAAATCATAATCTTGGTTTGATTCAGAGTACTGCCTCTTTTGACCAATTCTTTGGACTGGAAAAACCATCACCCTCCCCCTGCACATTCCAGTGCAACATGCTGACATGTCTAATGTAATTTAAAAATGTAATTATTTATATAAATAAGCATTTAGTTTTATAGCGTCTGCATATAATTGTAATTTACATTCATATTGGCCTTTCAAACCAATTGTGCAAACGCTTTGCGAGTGTTAAATAATAAATGAATGCCTTCTGATCAATACAAGATATAGAATTTATGCAGGAATAAAAAGAATCTCTTATTCCTACGACTCAAATATTTATATATGAGCAAATCTGAAGTACTTTCACAGAAGGCGTGACGATAGAACGGTCACTTTTAAAATACTATATACAATATCTGAATGAATGACGCGATGAAATTTTCTAGAATTTACTAAACGTCATTCCAACTGAAACTTAATCATATATATAAATAAGCATTTATTTTTATAGCGTCTGCATATAATTGTAATTTACATTCATATCGGCCTTTCAAACCAATTGTGCAAACGCTTTGCGAGTGTTAAATAATAAATGAATGCCTTCTGATCAATACAAGATATAGAATTTATGCAGGAATAAAAAGAATTTCTTATTCCTACGACTCAAATATTTATATATGAGCAAATCTGAAGTACTTGCACAGAAGAGGTGACGATAGAACAGTCACTTTTAAATTACTATATACAATGTCTGAATGAATGATGCGATGAAATTTTCTAGAATTTACTAAACGTCATTCCAACTGAAACTTAATCATATATATAAATAAGCATAAATTCTATATCTTGTATTGATCAGAAGGCATTCATTTATTATTTAACACTCGCAAAGCGTTTGCACAATTGGTTTGAAAGGCCGATATGAATGTAAATTACAATTATATGCAGACGCTATAAAAATAAATGCTTATTTATATATATGATTAAGTTTCAGTTGGAATGACGTTTAGTAAATTCTAGAAAATTTCATCGCGTCATTCATTCAGACATTGTATATAGTAATTTAAAAGTGACCGTTCTATCGTCACGCCTTCTGTGCAAGTACTTCAGATTTGCTCATATATAAATATTTGAGTCGTAGGAATAAGAAATTCTTTTTATTCCTGCATAAATTCTATATCTTGTATTGATCAGAAGGCATTCATTTATTATTTAACACTCGCAAAGCGTTTGCACAATTGGTTTGAAAGGTCGATATGAATGTAAATTACAATTATATGCAGACGCTATAAAAATAAATGCTTATTTATATATATATGATTAAGTTTCAGTTGGAATGACGTTTAGTAAATTCTAGAAAATTTCATCGCGTCATTCATTCAGACATTGTATATAGTAATTTAAAAGTGACCGTTCTATCGTCACGCCTTCTGTGCAAGTACTTCAGATTTGCTCATATATAAATATTTGAGTCGTAGAAATAAGAGATTCTTTTTATTCCTGCATAAATTCTATATCTTGTATTGATCAGAAGGCATTCATTTATTATTTAACACTCGCAAAGCGTTTGCACAATTGGTTTGAAAGGCCGATATGAATGTAAATGTAATTATTGTATTTTAGAAAATAATGTCGGTTTATAAATTGAGTACTGCATCTTTTGGCTGATCGTTCAGACCGGCAAAACCATTGGTGCTCCCCTCCCCCCATGCACATTCCAGCACTACATGTGGATTTGTGGAATGTAATTTAAAATATTGTTTTTCGGAAATATTTTTTTTACAAAATAATGGTTTTTCGGAAATATTTTTTTTACAAAATAATGTTTCGTAAATTGTTTAAAAATAGTTTGCAAATTGTCACAAGGTGCTAAAATGTCTAATGTAATTTAAAAACGTAATTATTCCATTTTAGAAAATAATATTAAAGTTGAAAATAAAAAAAAAGGCCCGGTAATGTTATATTTCTGTGTTTGCATAGAAAGTACACCCTCTCGCGGTTTCAACATGCTAAGAGAAGACTACCAAAATTTTATTACTTTTATTTTTTTCAGCAATATTGCTATAATTACTTCAAAAAGAAAAAAAAGTAATTGTTCTTACTATGTACTTCACTTTATAATTTTTAAATAAATTTGCAAAGTTCAAATATGAATTTTAAGGATGTATTTTGTTTATAAACTTATGTTTTTAGCAAATCAAATCCATTTTATTAAATTCTAATATAAAATTACAGTTTGTTTACTAAAATCAAATGTTAAATGCTTATAAAAATTGTCATTAGGGAGAATTATGAAAATGTCAACCTGTTAAAGTTAATATTTAATTTAGTTGGTATTTAATATCTTTTAATTTTTTTTTTCATTTGTTATAATGTGACTAGTTATTACAAATCTGTTAAACATTTATTTACTAGAAAAAAAAAAGAAATTCAAGACCATCTTCAAATGCCACAAATTAGAAATCTCATTCACAAACCTAAAATGATTTAGATATATTTGTCTTAAGATTTGATTTTTTCTGGTCTAAACTTTTAAAACCTTAATCTTTATTCACACTAAATAATTTTGGAGAATTGAACCCATTTATAATATTTGTGATATATATATATTTTGTAGGAGATTCTTATTTTTCATGTCATTCTTTCTATAGAATTTCACACCTTTGCAGTCAAGTAATTGTAGAATGGAAATATTTTAAAAATACAAATAATTTTCTATGTACTTGAGAATCATAAAAGAATAGTAGAATTGTTTTATAATATTCTATAATTAGCATTACTAATAAATATATTTATATATAATTCAAAATTAATTAAACAACAAAATAATTCTAACAACATTGTACTAAAAAAATGATTGAGAAAAATGTAGACATATATTATACTGTATATATTTCAATACTTTAACTATTCTCAGCTTGAAAAAAAAATTAAATAAAAAATTTGAATTTATAAATTATCTGTATGATGAGTTTTGTCATGAATCTGTTAATCATTATTTTGCACAATCAGTGTGCAGTCACACGATTGCTCATTTATTTATTTATTACTACGCTTTCTTTTTTACAACATTATTCTATTTTTGTGTTATGTTAAAAATCTATATTATATAGAGTTTTTTTTTAATTAGTTGTCTCAACCATTAGTGAGATGAATATAAAAATGATTAATTAGTTTTATTAAGTAATTATCACTAATTAAATATTATTAACATTATTTTTTTGGAAATAGTACACCATGTATCAAAATTATCACATTCTTTTTTTCTGGAACTTATTGAATGTGAATTGTTCTAATGTTGTATTTTGAATGCATCAATTTAAAATTACATATTTATTTATGTATGCTGTATTAAAATTGATGTTGTTAATAACTTTTTTGTGTTTAATTAGCACCACATTGTTTGTTTTGCTTTGCACAGCTTGTTAAAAATGTTGTTATAATTTTGTTTAAAATGTTAATTTTGATTATAAAAACCATTATTTAATAAATAGATAAATTTCAGTTTAATTTTAATTATTTTAAATATTTATTGTTTTTTGTTGTTGTTTTGTTATGTAATAAATTAATTGAGGCAACAAATATGATTTAGTATATTAATTTGTTGTTTATTATTAGCAAATTATATTCATAAAAAACCTTATTTACCATTATTTAAGAAGCTTCATTATTTAAAGTACACCGATTTTTGAAGATAAATATGTTTAAATAAGGGAAATAACTATAATTTATCATGATATTCAATTCCTTAATGATTTGTTGTTTATTCTCAATACAGTACCATAATTTATAACTTTTTATAGATAACACTGTTATAGAATTATTTATTTTTTGCTTTAAAATCATAGTATAATTTTTCTCCATATTTTTTTTATATGCACAAATATTTTAAGAGTGAAATTTACGGGAAGGGGGAATACACAATGCTATATAAAATATCAAAATGTTTTGAAGGTTGCTTGCCCTATTATGCCTTATTATATTAATATTTGTAATTTATTGTTTTTGAATTTTTTAATATATATATTTTCAAAATATATATATATATTACACTTATATATGGTAAACTAAATACAACAATAGAAAATGATTGAAATCGTGGAATAATTTATATTTGCTTTCATTTATTATTATAAATATCATGTTAGATGAAGGAGACAAAACTATATTAGAAGAAAAACCCATAATCTAATATTTATGCATTGTATAATGTTTTTTATTTTATTTTTTTTCACTCTTCAAATATTGTCAAATTTATATATCCCAGTAAATTCATCAGGAACTGATAGAATTGAGTACTTACCTACATTACATTTACATTTACTTAATTCTTTAAAACAATGCGATGAAATTATTGAGATAAATAGTAAAGAATTTATGATTCAGTGTACATTAGATACATAAAATAGATGTACATAAATAGAAAACAAAATATGTGTTACATAGATGAATATTTTTTTTTTTTTTTTTTTTTATTTTTTTTTTTTTTTTTTGATAAAGAAATGTTAAAATAAAACTTGTGTTGTTCATTAATAGTGCTTTATTATTATTGTGTTCACTTTTTTAAAAAGAAATAAATCTTAGACATATAAATGGCTGAAAATTTATATATCTAAGGTTACAATTGCAAAAAAAAGAGATAATTTATTGAATGAATTATGTAAAAAGAAATAAAATAAATCTGCTATTCTTCATTTAGACTTCATGATTTCAGAATGCTAACCATTCTTATCTTAAGAAAGTTGTCAACTTACTGACTGGTATACCATTGTTTGAAAGAAATATGTTTTCAAAGATTTCTATGGAAAAGAGCATTGAAATTTCTAGACCACAATGATTTTAATGATATTGAGAGCAAACTACCGTGTATCAAATGCTGTTTTCAAGAAGATGAGAGGCATATCTTCTGGACTATTTTGTATTTTCATCTGGATCACATATGCTGAGAAATACCACGGCAAAATAGCATGAACTAGATCTCTTTCTAGCCTTCTTCATGATGTGCTGTCAGTTTATTGGCAATGATAATCAAAGAAAATAATTTTCACTTTAAACTTTTTTTTATTTGTTGTTACAAAATGAATTCATTTCTATTTTGATTATTTTTTGTAATTGGTATTGAATTTAAAATAAAGGATATCTATTCTTATGTGAAGCTAATAACTTTATTTTGACCTTTTAGTATAGTTTTCATAAAAAATAGTTAATGACACTTAAAACTGACCACATTTTGCCCTTCATTTTTTTAAAACCAAAGAAGAAATTTAATAAATTTCAAAGTTCCAAAACAAACCTGTCAATTACAAGTATAAGGATCAAAAGATCATAGATCTAGACTTTCTGAAGTTATATAATATATACTTAAGACACTTTTAAAGTTCACTTCAGTTATGAAGCAAACAAAGATTTTAAAATAATTTATAATGTGCAATATTATTTTTAGAATAGGTAGGTAAAATCATCATTATTATTAGCAGCCACACACAAATGAGATGACCATTTTAATGCTAAAAGAAAGAAAAAAGAGAAAGGTAAAATAACTGTAGTAATATATTAGAGATGAATTGTGGATAATTATACAAACCAATCTTTGAGATACAAATATATTCACATTGAGCATGCTAATCCATCTCTTCTTTATTTGTTTTGTGATACTGTCTGTCTTTTAACTTTTTCTGCAGCAGACTTTTTTTTCTGAAAAATTTCAATATTTTGTCTAATTGTAGTTTTCCATTGTATTCTGTTGTAAGCCATATTTTACCAATAAAAACAATCAATATTGTATTTCTTTAGAGCGACTTTAAGATAATCTACATAAAAATCAAGTGTAGATGTTGTATGTACATTCTTATAGAATTTTTTTTCCCATTATTCAATATTTGGAAAAGCTCAAATTGACTTCATTTAAAATTAATCTTTGTAGGTCACAATAATTAATAAGCTGAACAATTATTTAATGTTCCTTTTAGCATTAATGTGCAATTTAGTTTTATTAAAGAACAATTTGGACAACAATGCCCTATATCTAAGTTGTTTTTTTTTTTTAACTTTCAATATTTTGTTCAGCAAGAAAATATATGTCAAAATAACATATTTCACATTTGGCTGATTTAGTTTTGATTTTATTCTTTCACATTATATTTCAAACTTTGACAGTAGTGTTTTGATTCAAAATAATCTAGATGGGCTTTCTGACATAATAATTAATTTAGTTGGCTCCATGCCATAATATGTTTTTGTGTGTAAGTGAAACTTTGGATTTTTAAGCAAAGTTTCATGGACAATATTTTTAGCTCTTTATTTATTGATCAGTAAATGAGTTTTTATTATCTGGAAGTTCAAGGTGTTCTAGATTAATATGAGTTGTTCAAATGAATGACTGTGTACTGATCATAAAACAAAATTGCAATTATAGTATGACATAGCACAGCCTTCATAACTTATAGGGGAAATATTCATTCCTATTCACACTGAGCTTATGATTTCAATATTAGTGTCAACCATTATTGATCCATTGTATAATGAAAGTCTCTCTGAGTTTAATTCAACTTCTTGAACTCTAGTGTCTTTTCTCCACATCATGCCAAGAAACTTCCTTATTTCATCAATTCATCTCACATGTGGTCTCTTTCTATTTTTTTTTTTTACAATCTCTTAGAAGTGAGTTTAAGAGTTCAACTATCCATCTATTATCATTTCTTTTAGCAATATTCTCAGTCAAGCTCCACTTCAGATTTTCAATTCTTTCAGTGATGCCAACAAGGCCTGTTTATTCTCTTATCTGTGTATTTTGTTTTTGATTCACTCATGACTTACCTTTTTAAAAATAATTTGAAATTAAAAATTTCTTCATTTTATAATTTCATTTCTATATAAAACCTTCTAGAAAACTTCAAAAGCTTTCCCCCTTTATGCCTGTCATTTAAATGCTGACAATTATCAAAAATAATATAATACGAATAAAATAAAAACAAAATTTTTTTATTGTGAAGTTCTACATATAATTTATTATTTTGCCAAGCAGAAAACACTTTACTTTCTTTTAATCAAATCACTAATAATAAGAGCATTGTGATAAAACCAATGATGATTCTTTTTAGTAAATCCTTGGATTTACTAAAAAGACTTGTATCTATAATAATATGACCATTCTGAAGAACCAAATTCAAACTTTTAGTGTTTAATAGCTATTGTGTGCTTAGAGTAGATTCTTTTAAAGAATGAACATCAATATTTTTATGAATATGATTGAAATGAAATTTGTTTCTTAATGGAACTAATATACTAATTTATGATCTTCTGCACTTGTAAGTGCTTGTCTGACGCAACCTCTAATTATAGTGTAATATATTAAATATCATTCTTTTGATTGTGGATGCATCCATGTTCCTTTATAGCAATTTTTCTGCTTAAACAAAATATTTCTGATGGTCAATTAATGTGATGTGCAAAAATTCAACAATAACACACCATTTGCATTTACAACACCATTATTTCCAACAACATTTAGCTAGCATATTAGAAAAATTTAATCTCTTTTAATAATTTTGCTATAATAATACTATCCAAAAGAGCTTTCCTTATCTGGATTCCTTGACTATGGTTGGAGCATAAGCACTAATAAAGTGAGTATCATTGGGTAGACTTTAGATCAAATCCAATACCATCACCATGTATTCTCCTTTCATTGACTGATCTGACTTTCAAAAAAAAAAACTTGTATCTAACAATTAAAGTTTTTACCCTGATAGACAAGTTTCATTATGTTGATTTATAATATTTACTTTTAGTATTACCACTAATTTTTGTTTTACCACTACTATGGATATTATAACTACTATTATTATTGTTATCACTATAATGGATAATTCAGCATGTTCAACAAGCTAGCAAGACTGTGTGGAACAGGCCATTTTTAGATCACATTTTCTACGCTTTTTTTCTTATATGGTAACCAAGGGGATTTCTAATTAGAATTGCCTAAACACACAATTTTTACCAGCTGAAATTCCTATCTTACTTAAATATAGTTCCAACCTGACTCAGTGATTGCATTATCTCGCTCAAAGGTCACCTCTAAGAATTACCAGCTTACTAAGCCTGCCCCCATCATTGCATTTTTAATTCTCAAAGGCTTGGTCTAAAAAAAAGAAAAATGGAATTGGGATCAGAAATGCTGTGTGATTTCAAAAACTCACATGTAGCAGTCCATATAGTAGTAACATGTCCGATGGCATGAGAGACTTACAATAACTTTTATGACTGCAGAAGTTCTGAAAAGAGGAAGCCATAACAAACCATTTGTATTAGAAATAGTGCTTAGTACTTTGATGAATTAGCATTGTCTTCTACAAGGCAGCAGGAAATACTCTTGGTTGGGTAATGTTTATTTATTATTCAAGTTCGTCTTCATATCCTAAGATCATTCCAACTATCTGGAAGCCTGAACACAGCACCCAATATAGACTAATTATTATATATAAAACCAAATATTGCATATATGTCAATATTAATTTGTTTTTTTATATCTGTCATAATTTATTCTACTTATTTTATTATAATTCCATCAAAAAAAAATTATATAAAAATTTATTGGAGTACAATATTATGAATGAACATATTAATAAATTAAAAAGCAATACTAACACCATTTGAAAATGTGAACTAGAACATTAATATATTTTCAGTGTGGAGTACTCTTGTCAAAAGCAATTGTTATATTCAATATGAAAACAATTTATGTGAGTGTAAAATTTTAAATTCCTAAACCCATATCAATTTTATTTTTTTAAAAAAAAATATTTTTGAGATTCATTTATAAATACATATTAATGTTTGATGTCCAAGTTGTATTAATTCAAACTATGTCATCTAATTAAAAGACTCCACCTCTTTTTTTTAGTTTATTTTATATATTTATATATTACATCAGATATAGAAAATGATTATTGGCATTAAAATACAAAATGACAGATAAGATTTGTTATGAGAATTTTTTATTTATTTGATAATAGTTAAATTTTTTTTTGCTAGAGTCAGATATTGTAAAATATGAAGTTCAGTGATGAGATATGAAAGTCCCTAGATTCTTGGTCAAACTAGAAAGTAGCCAGCCACCTGCTGCATATATGCATACTCATATACACAAAAGTTAATTTGCTGGAGAGAAATTATTTTAAATTATAGAGCCCAAAGATGAGATATGAAAGCTCATTGATTCCAGGTCCAAATTAGAAAGATTCTCACCCTGATTCTTACATAAATGAAGAGTTTATTTATTTATTAAAGAGATATTTTAAAATATGATACCATTGTATTCAAAATCAATTATGATCTCTTAAAATGGAATATAGTTTTTCTACATTGAGTATTAATTAAATATGGATTTTTTAGTTATCTTCCTCAAACATAATTTTTCAATATTTGATCAAAATTGCTTTTAAATTACAAAACTATAGTTATAGATAAAATCCTTAGATTACTTAATTCCTCTCCCTCTGGATTATTGTACCTCATCTATTGTATATGTGGTCATTCAATAAATTAGTTTTTACATCTTATAAACTGATGCAATATTGATAACAATGGAAATGCCGATAGAAGTGATCTATATTCTGATTACAACATATGTTTGCTTCTATAAAGTACCATAAATGAAAATGGTTAAGAAAAGTGTAGTATTCACTTCTTGGAATATCATCATCATTTTTTAAACATTATCGATCCATTGCAGGATGAGGGTCTCTCCAAGTTTAAACTGATTTTCTGGATCTTGAGACTCTCTTCTCCACATCACATCAGCTTCATCCATCCATTTCACAAATGATCTTTTCCTAAGTCTTTTATAATGTCTAGAGATTCAGTTTAATATTTTAACTATCCATCTATTATAATCTTTTCTAGTAGTATATCCAACCCAGCTACACTTCAATCTCTTAATTCTTTTAATGATCTAGTAATGCCTGCTTTTTTCTCCATGTATTTCATTTTTCATTCTTTATAGTTTCTTCTTTTTTTTTCTCTAATGTCCACTCCATACGTTCTTGTCGTTGCAGCTGTTATTACTATGTGATTATTCATATAGTATGCGAACATGGATGGGCTGCTCACCAACACGCATTAGCCAGCGTGGTGAGTTTATTGGCTTTTTACCTCTGAGTTTAAGATCAAGAAACACCATGGTCTTTCTTCTCAGTGCCTGATAAGGCAGAATGAATGTTTGTATAAATGATAAATATTTTCCTAATACATATATACAATTATGACAGACAAAAACAAAGCATGGCCCTTATTCCCAGGAGGCTGTAAAGTCACCAACCAAGGCAGGGGTTGGTGGCCGAAGGCGGAGGGTGCTAAGAATCCCGATTGCGGACCCAGGCTGCCATTTGATGATGACTTTTTATTTAGGTACTTACAACTGCAGATCACTTTCAAGTGAAGGAAGATTGCAAGAATTAGAAGAAGAACTCTCTTATATTAAATGGGACATTATTGGACTTTGTGAAGTTAAAAGAAAAGGTGAAGAGACAATTAATTTAAAAAGTGGACATATACTCTATTATAAAGGCACAAATATTGGAAATACAAGTGGAGTAGGATTCATTATAAATAAAAAGTGGAAGAACAATATTGTGGAGATTGATAGTGTATCAGACAGAGTGGCAAGATTAGTTATACAACTTAATAGCAGATACCAAATGCAGATAATTCAGGTTTATGCCCCAACAAGTTCTCATAGTGATGAAGTAGTAGAAGATTTTTATATGGATGTACAAAAGGCTTTTGATCAGAGTAAACACCATTTTAAAATTGTTATGGGAGACTTTAATGCTAGAATTGGTAAAAAAATGAAAGATGAAAGTGCTGTGGGTAATTTTGGTTATGGTAATAGAAATGAGAGAGGACATAGACTTGTGGAGTTTGCAGAAAAAGAAAAAACTTTATATTATGAATTCTTTTTTTGAGAAAAATGTTAAAAGGAAATGGACATGGAAGCATCCAAATGAAGGTACAGCAGAATTGGATTATATTTTGACTAACAGGAAATACATATTTCAAGATTGTAATGTTCTTAATAAATTTAACACAGGAAGTGATCATCGATTAGTAAGGTGTAAGATATGTGTTAATGTAAAACTAGAGAGACAAAAATTATTAAGAAAAACAATATTTACAGTTGATATTCCTAATCTTCAGAAACATACTAATGAATTTAAATTAGAACTTACAAATCGGTTTCAAGTATTAGTAGATTTTGAACATGATTCAGATTTGAATGAAATTAATATGAAAATAACGGATACACTTTTGAAAACTGCAACAAAGATAGCTGGTAGAAAGAAACAGCAATTGACCAATAAAATTTCTACTGAGACTAGAGAATTTATGAAGAAAAGAAGGAATATGAAGATATACAAAAATGATGCATTAAAAAGAATTGAATATCTCGAATTTTGTAAAATGGTGCGGAAAAGAGTTGAAAATGATATAAGAAAGTATAACTGTGAACTAGCAAGGAAAGTTGTAGAAGAAAATAAAAGTCTTAAGAATGTAAAACAACATTTTGGTATTGGTAGTGTAACAGTCAGATTCGTACACTCATGCAACAAAATTCAGAGCCCAAGCAAAATATACCAAAGCTGACCGTATTGAGGTGGTTGAGACCTCTAATCCGACCAAACTCCAACTCATCTGCCAGTACTCCAAATTTAACACCTTATGAGTGACATTCCTGGGCTACACTCAGTTCTCATTTAACCGCGAGCCGGCATAGAACAGGGAGAAACATGAGACTTAAGGTCATTACTAACTAACTAAATAAGTGATAATTATAACACTAGACACTCTATTAATCTTATATACTTAGGCATATACATATAGCATATAAACTCATTAAGAAATTGGAGTAATGAAATGTGACATTTAAAAATACACTGTGGATGGGATAAAAATATTATGGATTGGATAAGATACTGTGGTTTGGTTTGATTTAGAGGCTGAGCAAGAAAAATATACAACAGTTTATATTAAAAAAGATTTATTAAAACAATAACAAAATAGTCTAACAAAGAATATCATAATGGCAGGAATTGTACAATTTTCACGAGTATTTAAGGCAGGCAAGCATGTTACAATGGTTGGAATTGTTACCAAGTACATCTGTTCTCTTTTAAACATACTACTTTACATGTGTTTGGGAGTGATAGAAGTCATGCCTAATTATTTAATATGCTCATTTTGTGAACTGGACTTGCTTAAGTTAGAATTTGATATTTTAGTAGAGATGATGATGAGTACAGCCAGTTTTAAAGACTGTTATATATACTAATTAACTGAGCAACTAAATCGACTCAGAATCATGCAGATTCAAACTGATAACTAGATTCAAACTTCAGTCTAAAGCTGAAAGATTAATTAATATGGGGAAAAGAACTGGTTACCATTAGGTCCACATATATGCGCTATGGCGCTATAAAAAAATATTAAACAATTAAACTTGCAGTGCGAGTGTGTGATTCTTCCAGAGTTTCAGCATCAAATGCTCGGTTGCTCTGTGACCGACGGTTTGCTGCCATTGGTATGTGAAACAAAGTCCAGGAAGTCGGATTGGCTTTATGGAAAATAATCTGGGTCCTCACGCCCCCAGTTCTAATGAAGATAGCCTTAACCCGAACTAAATAAAGGGGCGGTTTGTTACCGTGAACCCTTGTCAGAGGCAGCAAAACGTAACACATATAAGTGTAATGTGTAAAAACACACCCGCAATGTATATATATAGCAATAAACATGCACATAATTAATTGCGCCTAAAACAGATAGCTTTTATCTGTCAAACTAATTCAAACAGTTCTTTAAAATTAGCAATAAAAGTATGCTAATAAAATGGGGTTAAACGATATGAAAATAATCTAATTAAGATTCTAAATCTGCATATAAATATTCTTAATTAAGGAGGGCAAGTATATTCGATGGGACTTAATACAAACATTAGCGAATATACTTTATCATCTCTAGGCAATATATATCCCCTTCCAACTAATAAATGTCAAAGGTTATGATATAAGATCGGTTAAGCAAATCTTAAAATACGATTCTACAATATATATATAATTATGATAATAACGAGTGGTTAGCGCATTCGTTTATTACCAATATTATAATTTCGAAACAATGATTTAATAAAATAAACAATGTTTTTTAAAAATATCTAAGTGAAGATTAAAATTATCTTCTTTATAAATTACTTAGTTTCATTGTTTCGAAATCTGAGCATATTATCACATATCAACATAACAAAATGCATTTAAAATATTAAAATTATGGAAATTAGGCAGACTGTTAGTTAAAAAGAATTAAAGAAAATAAATTTCGGACATTTAATAAGTATAAAAAAAATATGAAATCTTTTAATTCATAAAAGATTTCAGCAGTTTAGAAAATTAAAGTAAGTGATTTTTTTTTTCTTTTCTACATTATATACAAAGTCACAAATCGATAGTTTCTTTTATAAGAGGGTAAAATTGAAATAGTTTTCATTATCAATTATATAGAACGTTCTTTTTTTAAAATGATATAAGAATTTATTAAAGTTCATACCGCAACTCCTTTTAAAATGATTTCCATCTCTCTCTGCTTCCTTGAGTGGACTTGAAGCGTATATCAATGATAGTGGTTAGAATGGGGCGTCTGACAGCGTCATGATCTCCAGTGGCCTTTCAGATAGGTTAAATTTTCTTCTTATTCTCCATGCAGATTAATTGAAAGTCTATTCAAAGATGTTTAGAGGATAGAGAGTCCATTCTGGCCTTCGGAGCCAGTAAATATATTGGTCTACTCGATCATTTTTGGATTTTGGTTTTCTCAACAATTTTCGGAAAAAAGAACTAAAGAGTGTGCTTTTTCAGAAAAAATCTGCAATATTTATATTTCCCAGATCAAAAAGCCAGCGACCATCTATTTTTAAAATATCATTTAGACTTCTAAGTTTTTGCCTTAGGTCTCTTTTTTTTTATTCTTATCTTTCTTATTTTGCTGTTTAAACTATCACTGGTTTGATCTGGAAAAGAAATTCATTACAATCGTAATGAATGAATTCCAGAACCAAGTCAATTACCCAGGGACTACATGATCCACCTGCAGTTTATTCTAACTAAAAATCTGTGATATCTATATTCCCAAGATAACAAACCAGTGACTATCGATTTTAAAGTACAATTCAAATTTTTTCTAAGTTTTACAGCAGTCTACCTTTTTGATTCTAATCTCTCTTTTTCTTATCTTTTTGCCAAAATTTATACTGCTTTGATCTGGGAAAAGAAATTCATTACAACTGAAATGAATGATCTCTAAAAATATGGTCAATAACCCAAGGACTATCTGAAACCACCTGCGAATTATTAAATAGCAATCTTATTACCAACCTGTGAATTTCGCATGTGATTTAATTTACTTAAGCTAAATTTATTAAAGGATATTTGGCCAACTTTCTAAACAAATAACCCTTATATAATATAATATAATATTTATGTAAATGCTGCAATATACCCATACAAAAATCAATATCATTAACATTTACAGGTGCTGGTATGTGTGACAATAAACATATAATTGTCTGAATATATATAAAACTGAGACCACATACACAACTGTATAAACGAATATATGGCTGTGTGGATATATACAACTGTATAAACATATATATACACAGCTGTGCAAAGGCACATAACTGAGTGGATACATATACATGTGTACTAAAGAGTGTTTAAAACCGGCATAGATGTGTCTATGGAGACATAAAGGTGAAACAGATAAAAGGACAGTAATATCTGTTTCAGTAGGAAATTTATATCTGCAATAAGAAAAAAAGATGGAATTATTACTAAAAGGAGAGATGACATCATGAAATTGGTAGAAGATTTTTATCAAGAATTATATAGTAATAAAGAACAAGTGCCTCCTATACATATTATATCTTCTGAATTGCCCAGAATTTTGAATGAGGAAGTGAGACATGCAATTAAATTTATGAAGAAAGGGAAGGCTCCAGGTAATGATGGAATTGTAATTGATATATTAAAAGAAGCAGGTGAAGAAATAGAAAAAATTTTAGCAAAGTTATATACCAAATGTCTAAATGATAAAGATGTACCAGATGATTGGAAGAATGCAGTATTAATATTAATATTTAAAAAAGGTGATAAAGAAGATATTAGAAATTACAGACCTATCAGTCTTTTATCAGTTTTATACAAAATTTTTACTAAGATAATTACAACTCGTCTACAGAAAACACTGGATTTCCACCAACCAAGAGAACAAGCTGGATTTAAAAGTGGTTTTAGTACAGTAGATCATATCCAGGTATTGAGAGAAATTATAGAAAGGACAAATGAATATGAGTTGCCATTATGCTTAGGATTTGTAGACTATGAAAAGGCATTTGATTCTATAAACATTTCTTCAGTGATTAAAGCATTGGATCATCAAGGTGTAGATCCAGGATATTGTCATATTTTGAAGAATATTTATAAAAATGCAACAGCAACAATTAGATTACATAATGATAGTAGGAAAATCAACATTGAAAAGGGTGTAAGACAGGGTGACTCCATATCTCCTAAACTTTTTACAGCAGTGCTGCAAGAAGTATTTTGTGGATTAAAATGGGAAGCTAAAGGAGTGAAAGTAAATGGAGATTATTTAAGTCATTTAGATTTTGCAGATGATGTAGTTGTTTTTGCAAATAATGCTTTAGAGTTACAGGAAATGTTGCAGGAGTTATCAGATGAAAGTAGGAAAGTAGGACTAAAGATAAATGTTAAAAAGACTAAAGTAATGTTTAATAGATTTTCTCAAAATATGAAAATAAAGATTGATTATGATGAGTTAGAAGAAGTTAACAGTTACAAATACCTTGGTCAGATTATCAATACAGATGGAAATATAATGGATGAAATTAATCATAGAATTAAACTTGGTTGGAGTGCTTTTGGTAGAAATAACTTGATACTAAAAGGAAATATGCCTATGTGTTTGAAAAGGAAGGTTTTTAATAAATGTGTTTTGCCAGTTGTTACTTATGGATCTGAGACTTGGACACTTAATAGAAGAGCCATACAGAGACTTCAGACCACTCAAAGAAGTATGGAGAGATGCATGTTGGGAGTAACAAGAAGGGATCGAAAACACAATGTATGGGTAAGAGAACAAACAGGTGTTACTGACCTCATTGAAAAAATTAAAAGACTGAAGTGGAGTTGGGCTGGACATATTGTTAGAAGAGATGATAACAGATGGACAATTGAAATTTTAAACTGGATTCCAAGAGATTGTAAAAGACCCAGAAAGAGACCACATGTGAGATGGATGGATGAAATAAGAAAGTGTGCAGGGGTGATGTGGAGAAGAGAAGCTAAAGATAGGAAAAGATGGATTGAACTTAGAGAGACCTTCATCCTGCAGTGGACTGATAATGGTTGGATGATGATGATGACTTCATTAAGTAGTCTGAATTCTCTGTACTGCTTTTCTGATAAATATTCAAATCTCAGATCCATAAATAAGATCTGACATCCCATGATTGCCATTTATTATGCTTACACAAGATTTTAAAATAGTAGTAACATATATTCTAGCATCTATTGATTACTATGGCTGGCACTGGATGTCACTACTATATGGAAAGAATTGCTACTTAAATAAGATCTGATTCAAAACATTTATTTAAAATCTTCCTTTTCAAACACATAGGCATATTTCCTTTTAATATTAAGTTATTTCTACCAAAATAGTCTGTCCAAGTTTTACTTCTATTATTAATTTCATCTGTTATATTTCTATATATATTAATCTGATTAAGACATTTGTCAAGAGTAACTTCTTCTAATTCATCATTATCAATCTTTATTATTATTATTTTTTTTTTTTTGAGAAAATCCATTGAACATTATTTTAGTCTTTTTAATATTTATCTTTAGTACTCTTTTTTATTTTTAACTTATAACTCTTGTAACATCTCCTGAAGTTCTGAAGTATTATTTACAAAAACAACTACATCGTCTGTAAATCTCTCCATTTACTTTTAATTCCTTCAACTTCTCATTTTGATTTACATAATACTTTTTGTAAAATTTTTGTAAGGTATTTTGGGGATGTGGACTTACCCTGTCACATATCTTTTACAGTCTTAGTATCATTATGCAATCTAATCATTGCAATTACATTTTGATAAATATTCTCCAGAATATAATAATATCCTAAGTCTATAACTTCACTTATAGAATGAAATGTCTTTTCATAATCTACAAATACAAAGAATAATGGCAGCCTACATTTATTGATATTTAATATAATTTCTCTCAATATATGGACATGATCCACTGAGTTAAAACCCATTTTTAAATCCAGCTCTTTTTTTTGTCCGGTTAAAATCCAAGTTTACTGTAGACAATTTGTAATTATCTTGGTAAGAAAATATCATCTTTTTAAATATCAATATTACTATTGCATTCTTCCAATTATCTGGTACATCTTTAGTCATTTAGACATTTGATATACAACTTTGGCAAGAATTTTTTTTCTTTCTTCACCTGCATCTTTGACAATATGGATTATAAATTCATCATTTCCTGGAGCTTTTCTCTGCTTCATAGATTTTATTGCATGTCTCACTTTGTTATTTAAAATTCTGGGTAATAGAGATGTAGGAATTGTAGGGAATTGGTTTGTTTCCTTATTCTTTACTACTATATAATTTTTATAGAACTCTTTGACACATTTCATTATGTAATTGCTCTTTTTAATAATAATTTCATCTTTTTTTTCTATTGCAGAAATAACTTTTCTTCCAATGCCAAGATGTTGTTTTATATTTTTGGAACTTTTTCTTATATACCTTTCCTTGCTAATCACAGTTATATTTTTTTATATAGTAACTAACTTTTTTTTTTGTTCCATTTTACAAAACTCTAGATATTCTTTTTAATGGATTATTTTTATTTTTTTTTATATTTAGTTTTTTCTTTACAAATTGTTTTGTTTCAGTAGAAAATTGGTAAACAAATGAAAGATGAAAGTGCTGTAGATAATTTTGGTTATGGTAATAGAAATGAGAGAGGACATAGATTTGTGGAGTTTGCAGGAAAAGGAAAACTTTATATTATGAATTATTATTTTGAGAAAAATGTTAAAAGGAAATGTACATGGAAGCATCCAAATGAAGGTACAGCAGAATTGGATTATATTTTGACTGACAGAAAATACATATTTCAAGATTGTAATGTTCTTAATAAATTTAACAGAGGAAGTAGTAAGATGTGAAATACATGTTAGTGCAAAACTAGAGAGACAAAAATTATTAAGAAAAACAATATTTACAGTTGATATTCCTAATTTTCAGAAACATTCTAATGAATTTAAATTAGAACTTACAAATAGGTTTCAAGTATTAGTAGATTTTGAACATGATTCACATTTGAATGAAATTAATATGAAAACAACTGATACACTTTTAAAAACTGCAACAAAAATAGCTGGTTGAAAAAAGCAGCACTTGACCAATAACATTTTTACTGAGACTAGCGAATTTATGAAGAAAAAAAGGAATATGAAAATACACAAAAATGATGTGTTAAAAAGGATTGAATATGTCGAATTTTGTAAAATGATGCAGAAAAGAGTTGAAAATGATATAAGAGTGTATAACTGTGAACTAGGAAGGAAAGCAGTAGAAGAGAATGAAAGTCTCAAGAGTGTAAAACAACATTTTGGTATTGGTAGGAAATTTATATTTGCAATAAGAAAAAAAGCTGGAATTATTACTAAAAAGAGAGATGACATCATGAAATGGATAGAAGACTTTTATCAACAATTATATAGTAATAAAGAACAAATACCTCCTATATCTATTACATCTTCTGAATTGCCCAGAATTTTAAATGAAGAAGTGAGACATACAATTAAATATATGAAGAAAGGAAAGGCTCCAGGTAATGGTAGAATTATAATTGATATATTAAAAGAAGCAGGTGAAAAAATAGAAATTTTTTTAACAACGTTATATACCAAATGTCTAAATGATAAAGATGTATCAGATGATTGGAAGAATGTAGTATTAATCTTAATATTTAAAAAAGGTGATAAAGAAGATATTAGAAATTACAGACCTATCAGTCTTTTATCAATTTTATACAAAATTTTTACTAAGATAATTACAACTCGTCTACAGAGAACACTGGACTTCCACCAACCATGAGAACAATCTGGATTTAAAAGTGGTTTTAGTACAGGATATCATATCCAGGGATTGAGAGAAGTTATAGAAAGGACAAATGAATATGAGTTGCCATTATGTTTTCGATTTCTAGATTATGAAAAGGCATTTGAATCTAAACTTTTCTTCAGTGATTAAAGCATTGGATCATCAAGGTATAGATCCAAGATATTGTCATATTTTAAAGAATATTTATAAAAATGCAACAGCAGCAATTAGATTAGATAATGATACTGGAAAAATCAACATTGAGAGAAGTGTAAGACAGGGTGACTCCATATCCCCAAAACTTTTTACAGCAGTGCTGCAAGAAGTATTTTGTGGATTAAAATGAAAAGCTAAAGGAGTGAAAGTAAATGATTATTTCAGTCATTTAGATTTTTCAGATGATGTAGTTGTTTTTGCTAATAATGCTTTAGATCTACAGGAAATGTTGCAGTAGTTATCAGATGAAAGTAGGACTAAAAATAAATGTTAAAATTACTCAAATAATGTTTAATGGATTTTTTAAAAAAAAAAAAAAAAAATTGTTTATGATGAGTTAGAAGAAGTTAACAGTTACAAACGCCTTGGTCAGATTATTAATACAGATGGAAACATAATGGATGAAATTAATCATAGAATTAAACTTGGTTGGAGTGCTTTTAGTAGAAATAACTTGATACTAAAAGGAAATATGCCTATGTGTTTGTAAAGAAAGATTTTTAATAAATGTGTTTTACCTGTTCTTACTTATGGATCTGAGACTTGGATACTTAATAGAAGAGCAATACAGACTTCAGACCACTCAAAGAAGTATGGAGAGATGTATATTGGGAGTAACAAGAAGAGATCGAGAACCCAATATATCGGTAAGAGAACAATAAGGTGTAACTGATTTCATTGAAAAGATTAAAGTGGAGTTGGGGCTGGACATATTGCTACACGAGATGATAGTAGATGGACAATTGAAATCTTAAACTGGATTTTAAGAGATTGTAGAAGACCCAGGAAGAGACCACATGTGAGATGGATAGATGAAATAAGAAAGTGTGCAGGGGTGATGTGGAGAAGAGAAGCTAAATATCTTACTTTTCCATACTTATTAAACCTATTATTTTGAAATTTCCTTGTGAGTATATGACATTTTTAGTTATTAAAATGATTTTAAAGTTTTAAAATAATCAAGTTCAATTAATATTTACGTCTTGAATATTTTTACTCGATTTTTACACTGAATAAATCACCACACACTACAATCTGTTTGATGTTTTGGTAATTGTTACACATATTAATTTTAATCAATTTATTTTTGAACTGAATAGATCTTTTAATATATTTAAAGGATAGTTTGATTTGTTTTCTCTCCAGTAATTTAAAAATATTTATTGTGTAAGTGATCTTCGAATTATTATTTGCACGTAAACAAAACGCAAATTTATCTTTTTAAAATAACACGTTTGCTAAATAAAAGATCTATAAACCGAAATGTATTTTGTATTACTTTAAAAATTGCTGCAAATATTATTTGAAAGTATAAAAAAACAATCACTTTTCAAAATAACGAAGGTCAGAACTGCAGACCGATTGTTTTGAAAGATTGCAGTAAAACGGAAGTCGTAATACTTACCTTAAAAAACATTTTTAGAGAAAAAAAAGACATCGATTTTTAAAAGAAAATAATTTAAAAATACATAGATTTATCCGAGAGTGAAACTCAATGTAAGAATATTAAATTTTAAAGCAGATTTAAATAGTTATGGTTTTCTATATTATTCACACCTTCACATTACATGCTATGTTTGTTTTAAGAACGTGGATATAAACCTGAACTAGCAAGCGAGTGTAAATATCGCTTCTAAACGGTGCTGTTTTTCCGCGCGCATAGCGTGGAGAAACAGCGCCACCTAGTGGGCTAGATTGCTGGGTAATGCTGTTTAGCAGACAGATGTAAGCTGGATCGGTTTATCTATGGCTAACAGCGCCACCTAGCGGGGCATTAGTGCTGGCTCCTACTTGGCATAATGTTCCTGTGTGTACGCATGGTGAACAGCGCCATCTAGCGGCTGGCATTTACATCATCTGCTTCTGGCCCCCTACTCTGAATATTTCTGCGATTTTTGCAGAAATGACATCTCTAGCAGTGGCAGGACAGTAATTCCACCAGTACCAAATAATAAATTTTGTGCACTTACGTCATATTGAAAGTAATAGCACATTATTGGAATTTGACTTTCATCTTAGTAATTTCAATATTTTCAGTGCTTTATAATAGTAAGATTTTATGCAATAATGAAATTAAAATCATGATTTCCACATTTAATGTATACACACATTAAATTTTACAAGATTATAATGTAAATTTGTTCAAACATTGTGCGTGTTAATTTTGCATTTTAAATCACATTGTTTTTGCTTTTTAAAAAAGAACATAATCAATTATTAATCATTTAGTGTCCGCAAGTTTATTTTTAAAAGATGAGTAATAGCAGTAGGCACAATTAAATTTGACAATTAAAAATTAAAATCTGATTTTTTTACCAGTTTGCAAACAAACCTGTTTACCGGCAAATAGCGATAATAATTAAAACGTATATAAAAAAATGTAAATTACTGTACTGTAAATTATGTATAAAAATATATTATTTTGAATAAAATTAAATATTATAGTTAAAAAAAGTTTGTCTTGTATCAATTTTTTTCAAATTTGAAATTTTTTATTAGTCATTATTTTATTTCTTTATTTTTTTTTGCACGAATTTTAAAGTAATTTTACGTTAGTGCTTTGCTTTTATGCGATTTTTGAAAAATCACAGTCCGTATCCCCCCTTTTCAAGGTAAGTTATGTTTATTTTGTGCGATTTTGTTTGCACATGGTTTCTGAGGAACCTATCTATCGCGTAAAACGAGACCCAGGTGTACTAGGAATATCTGTGCATTATTTTCAACTAAGGTCAGCTTACAAATGGCTAAATTTCTTTACTCAACTTTAAAAAATTTACCTATTTAATATTTATGAAAAGTAAAAATGTTTTAAAAGTAATTGTAAATTATAAAAATTTAATACGCATGTCACGTTCACATTAAAAATATATATAACCCCCTCCCCCTGTATTTCTGACTTCTAAGAGTCCCTGTAAAGTATTTTGAAATGTTGTAGTTTGTTTTATACAGCTTTAAAAAAAATGTAAACATTTCCTATTTATGAAATGAAAAAAACATCTATATGAAAGCATTTTTGAGAATTTAAATTCAGCTCTGAACTGGTATCAGCATTAAGTAAATAACATACTATCTATTTCCAGTTCAGTAAACATTTCAATATTTGAATTTTTTATTAATTAAGTGAAGTTTTGGATAATATAAAAATGTCTTTCCACTTCAAATTGTCTTCATGGTCGATATCTTACAAATCGGAAAGCAGTAACCACTCCATACAATTCAGAAGTGAGCTACTTCTTAAATTTTTTCAGTTTTAAACATCTTTATATTTATTTCAGAGCACATTTCCAGAGATATCACAAAAAATAATCATGAATTAATATGCGGACAGATTCACAAATTTATAATATTAACATATACAATGTGTGTGTGTGTAAACACATATAAATATTAATTTTTTAAAAAAGTTTCTGCTCCATCTACATGATTACATGAATGCATAAATAATATTGGCATGTTTCATTTTGTTATATATATATAGGAAACTTCAAAAACAAGTTTAAAAAAACTATATCTAGATCTTATATGCAATTCATCTTAAGTTTCCTAAATAAATAGAGCACATCTAATGCATAATGCTGCATAATCAAATTTTGAATTAAGCCCAATATGCAGATGCATACTAATGCTAATAATTCTTCAATTCCATTTTAAAAACACATTTAATTGATATTTATCATTTATTTTTATATTAATTGCCATCAATTATAGTAACATTCATATGTGATTCATATAACCAGCATCCTAAGATAGATTGTCATTTTAAGGATGAAGGTTTTAAACATTTAACTGTCTATGGTTTTAGTAGTTTAAAAAACATATTTTTTAACATAGTTTTATTAAATACATATTCAGAAATTTAAAAAAAATAACTTGATTTTTAAAGGTATTAATCTCTAACCACCCAATGGCTGCTTGAGGTTTATATATATATACAATTAATTCTGTTTTTACATTGTAGATTGGTTCCTGACAATTACACGTAAAAGAAATTTGTGTAAAAAAATGCATTGTATGTATGAAGTTTGGTTCCAGATTTAAGAAATCAATCAAAATAATTAAATAAACCATATGAAAAATTTTGTTAGAAGATTATATTTTTTGTGTGCTACAAAATTTTATTTCATACACATTGAACATAAATAAAAAATGAGTTATAGGAACATAAATTTCACTTGAAAAATAAAAAAAAATTGAAAGTAATAACACTTACAATGAAACACTCATTGGTTTCTCTATACAAGCCATAAAAAATTTTAAAGTTCAAAGCATACACATCCACATTATAAGTAAAAAAAAAATGAAATAAAGATTATTACTGTAATTTATTACTTTTATTTCATTTAACTTATTATTATTTTTTTAATTTAACAACTAACACATTCCAGAAGAGAAATTGTAGGTCTGCAGAATTGTACATTTATCAAAAAAAAAAAAAAGTGACATCTTGCTTCTCTGTAAAACAGAAAAGTACCCAAGAGTTTAGTCACTGCCATTGTCTGACAATAAATGCATACATTTACACATGCTTGGAATACCATTGCTATCATTAAAACTTGCAATGTATAAATTACTATCTTATTAATTTTTGGCAAAACTAATAAATATAAATTTAAACAAATTAATCAATTAAATTTAAACAATTTTTTTTTTTTAACATCAATATCAACAAGGAATTTAAAAAAAAAAAAAACAAATATCAAAATGCAAACAAAGCATCAATACAAAAAAGGTACTTCCCTTTCAAAACAAAATGACAAATACATTACAATGTAGACAAATGCAGGAATATTGCCCAAAAAGAGATTTTGTTTTTAAAATAAGGAAAAATAAAGGAATGAGACTTTTTTTTTAATTAGATGATAATAATAGATCTTTTTTAACTTTAGTTTGGTGAAGTAATCTTGACAAACTTGATCTCAGAAACAGATCTGTAAATAAACACCAAATTAAAAATATTTACAATGTTCTAAAAAGGAAAATAAATTATTTTATATTATTTACATAAAAATGGCTGCAATGCTGTTAATTGAAAGGAGACCCTATAATTCCTCTTGGAGGCTTTAAAGGAATAGAGCAGGACAAATTCCTAATGTCAACTCCATATATTCTTGTCGTTGCAGCTGTTATTACTATGAGATTATTTATATAGTATATGAACATGGATGGGCTGCTCACCGACATGCATTAGGCAGTGTAGTAAGTTTATTGTCTTTCTACCTCTGAGTTTACGATAAGGAAATACCATGATCTTTCTTTTCAGTTGCCTGTAAGGGCAGAATGAATGTAAAAAAAAAATTAATAATAGTTATTTACAATCATGACAGACAAAAAATAAATCATAGCCCTTATTCCCAGGAAGCTGTAAAGTCTCCAGCCAAGGCAAAAATTGGTGACCGAAAGCAGAGGGTGCTAAGTCCTCTGATTGCAAACCCAGGCTGTCATTTGATGATGATCTTTTACTTAGGTAATTACAACAGCAGATCACTTTCAAATAAAGGAAGATTGCAAGAATAGGAAAAAGAATTGTCTCATATTAAATGGGACATTATTAGACTTTGTGATAAAAGAAAAGATGAAGAGACAATTGATTTAAAATGTAAACATGTATTTTACTACAAAGGCATAAATATTGGAACTATAAGTGGAGTAGAATTTATTATAAATAAAATATGGACAAACAACATTGTGGAGATTGATGGTGTATCTAATAGAGTGGCAAGATTAATTGTTCAACTTAATAGCAGATAATTCATGTTTATGCCCCAACAAGTTCTCATAATGATAAAGTGGTAGAGGATTTTTATATGGAAATACAAAAAATTTTTGATCAGATCAAACAATATTTTAAAATTGTTATGGGAGACTTTAATGCTAGAATAGGAAAACAATTGTAAGATGAAAGTACTGTAGGTAAATTTGGTTATGGTAATAGAAATGAGAAAGGACAGACTTTTGAAGTTTGCAGAAAAAGAAGAATTTTATGCATTCCTTTTTTGAAAAAAATGTTCAAAGGAAATGGACATGGAAGCATCCAAATGAAGGTACAGCAGAATTGCATTATATTTTGACTAACAGAAAATACATATTTCAAGATTGAAATGTTCTTAATAAATTCAACACAGAAAGTGATCATCAATTAGTGAGATGTAAGATATCTGGTTAATGCAAAACAAAAACAATATTCATAATTGATATTCCTAATCTTCAGAAGCATTATAATGAATTTAAATTAGAACTTGCAAATCATTTTCAAATATTAGCAGATTTTGAACATAATTCAGATTTGAATAAAATTAATAGGAAAATAACTGATACACTTTTAAAAACTGCAACAGATAGCTGGTATAAAAAGCAGCAATTGACCCATAAAATTTCTATTGAGATTAGAAAATTTATGAAACAAAGAAGGAATATGAAAATACATAAAAAGGATGCATTAAGAAGGATTGAATATCTCAAAATTTTGTAAAATGGTGCAAAAGAAAATTGATAATGTTATAAGAAAGTATAAATGTTATATAGCAAAGAAAGCTGTAGAAGAGAATAAGTCTCAAGAGTGTAAAACATTTTGGTATTAGTAGGAAACATATCTGCAATAAGAAAAAAAGATGGAGGAACTATTATTAAAAAGAGGTGACTATCATGAAATGAGTAAAAGAGTTCTATCAAGAATTATATAATAATAAAGAACAAATACCTCCTAAATCTATTATATTTTTTGAATTGCCTAGGACTGACGAAGGACTTTAAATGAAGAAGTGAGACAGGCAGTTAAATTTATGAAAAAGGGAAATGCTCCAAGAAGTGATAGAATTATAATCGATATATTAAAAGAAGGTGAAGAAATGGAAATTTTTTTGGCAAAGTTATATACCAAATGTTTAAATGATATAGATGTACCAGGTGATTGGAAGAATGCAATATTAATATTTAAAAAAGATGATAAAGAAGATATTAAAAATTACAGACCTATCAGTCCTATATCAGTTTTATCAAAGTTTTTACCAAGGTAATACAACTTGTCTTCAGAGAACTTTGGATTTTGACCAACCAAAAGAACAAGCTGGATTTAAAAGTGGTTTTAGTATAGTAAATCATATCCAAATATTGAGGGAAGTTATAGAAAGGACCAATGAATATTATTTGTAGATTATGAAAAGGCATTTGACTCTATAAGCATTTCTTCACAACCCAGGATATTGTCATATTAAGAAGAATATTTATAAAAATGCAATAGCTACAATTAGATTACATAATGATACTAGGAAGGTTAACATCGAGAAGGGTGTAAGACAAGGCAACTCCACATCTCCAAAACTTTTTACAGCAGTGTGTATTTGCGGACTAAAATGGGAATCTAAAGGAATAAAAGTAAATAGAGATTAAGCCAATAAACATCACATGATCACCACTTCTTATGCTTGTGTATAACTGTTGTTAAAACAGGCAAAACTCACTATACGTATTGCCACACACAAAAAGCTAGAGTAATCATTGGATACCAGAAGGCTTGTGCATAAAATCCCCATCTAGTGTTTACTCATTTAATATCCCCAGACTAGTTTCTGGCTTGTGGCCTTCGTCAGTTATACACAAGCATAAGAAGTGGTGGTCATGTGATGTTTATTGGCTTAAAACCAATCCTGTCTATAGGATAGTGGTGGCTATGGTTATTAAAGAATCAAAGACACTAAAATGCATGGGTGCTGATCTGAGTTCAGACCCATATGACTATAAAAGCTAATGGGCTTGGATTGAAAACATTAAGGTGTTTTCAGTTTAAGACTCATAGTTTTGTAGTTAAGTTGAGATAAAAGGTGGTTGCTGGAGGATTGCATTAGATCCTAAGATCTAGATGCAGTGCTTTCAGATCCAAGGCTCCTCACTGATGAAGGCAACAAGCCAGAAACTAATCTGGGGATATTGGATGAGTAGGCACTAGATACGTATAGTGAGTTTTGCCTGTTTTAAATAGAGATTATTTAAATCATTTAGATTTTGCAGGTGATATAGTTGTTTTTGCAAATAATGCTTCAGAGCTTCCGGAAATGTTGCAAAAATTATAAGGTGAAAGTAAGAAAGTATGACTAAAGGTAAATGTTAACAAGACAAGTAATGTTGAATGTATTTTCTCAAAAGTTGAAAATAAAGATTGATAATGTTGAGTTAGAAGAAGTTGACAACAACAAATATCTTGGTCAGATTATTCCTACAGATGGAAACATAATGAATGAAATTAATCATAGAATTAAACTTGATTGGAGTGCTTCTGGCTAGAAATAATTTAATATTAAAAGAAAATATGTCTATGCATTTGAACAAGGTTTTTAATAAATCTATTTTACTAATTCTTACTTATAGATCTGAGACTTGGACACAATAGAAGAGCAATACAGAGACTTCAGACCAGTCAAAAAAATATGGAGAGATGCATGTTAGGAGTAACAAGAAGAGATCGAAAATGCAATACATGGATAAGAGAACAAACAGGTGTTACTGACATCAATGAAAGAATTAAAAAATTGGAGTTGGGCTGGACATATTGCTAGAAGAAATGGTAATTGATGGAAATATTAAACTGGATTCCAAGAGATTGTAAAAGATCCAGAAAAAGATCACATGTGAGATTGATGGATGAAATAACAATTTGTGTAGGGATGATGTGGAAAAGAGAGGCTGGAGATTGGAGAAGATGAATTGAACTTGGAGAGACTTTCATCCTGCAGTGAATTGATAATGATTGACGATGATAATGATGACATGAAATTATTTATAATTTAAAAAAAAAAAGTTTAATAACAACTTAAGACAATTTGAGAATCACTTTGAGAATGTAAGATGATTTTTTTTTAAGCATTCCAAACAATATTGGTTGTTTCTTCAATCCAATCATGAATATATCACAGCAGCTCTAATCCCAAAGTACTGTTTTTTGTTTTTTTTTGCAGATGTGGTATCATAAAATAATTTGTAATCAAGCAAAAAAAAATTGTGTAAAAAAGAATTAGCTTTATTGGTTTTTGTATGTAATTATTCAATATTTGAAAATTTCTTTGGATTTGTTTACAAACAAATATTTTTTATATTTTTATTCTATATATCTTCAGAAATAACAATACCTATGACAAAAATAAAATGGTAATACAATTTTTTCCACATATATATGATATATGAAAAAATAAATTCTGTACTTGTAAACTACTCATCTTAAATGTTATGGTATAAAAATATGAATGTTTAAATATAAAATATTTTTAAAATATTTATTACAAGAATTATTTTATCACTAAACATCACATGATCACTATCTCATACTATCACATAATTGTTATTAAACAATTCAAAACAAAGCAAAACTCTCCATACAGTAGTGCCATCTTGTCCATTGATTGCTCTTGTTAGCATAAGATGGCACTACTATATGAGTTTTGCTTTGTTTTGAATTATTTTATCACTGATTTTTTTTTATTTTAAATTTCACTTTATTTATTTTATAACAATAATGTTTTATTTTTTGCAGCTGACTAAATTATGACAAAAATATATATATATTTATGCCTGATTTTAGATTCTAATGGAAAAATCTAAAAAAAAAATGAAAGTTTGTATGAGAAAACTCCATGACACATAACAAATTTTCTAAGAAAACAAGTTCTCACAGGAAAACTATAGGCAAGACTAAAAATGCATATTGAGGCTCATAGTAATGAAATCCCATAATAAACAAGAAATTAACAGTGAATTTTACTATTTTTTCTAAGT
Source organism: Epiperipatus broadwayi (assembly GCA_028023455.1). Classification (NCBI taxonomy): domain Eukaryota; kingdom Metazoa; phylum Onychophora; class Udeonychophora; order Euonychophora; family Peripatidae; genus Epiperipatus; species Epiperipatus broadwayi. The sequence goes on along the minus strand of JAQFVV010000056.1, from coordinate 656,339 downwards.
ATTATTCTGTGTATATTTTAATGTATGATAAAGTATGTATATATATTATTATATTTTTCATCACCAAGTATGTTCAAGTTTTACTAGATGATTTCTGTGAATTATGTCTTGAATGTATTGAATGTATCAAAATATCACAATTTGATATGGAAGATATAAACATGTAGTTATATAAATGACATAAGTATTAAAAACCTTTACCTACATTGCACATCAAGAGTGTGCAAAATATTAACTTCTACATTTAGTCTTCTCATCCATCTAATATATAAAATGCTTGTGAAAATACATCAGTTACATGCTAATTAAATATCTAAGTTTTGTTTCACTCCTGAATGGGTAGATGTTTATCAAGCAGTTTACTTATACCTTACAATAAAAACATAAAAAATGATCAAGAATTTAATTATACAACTTCTGAGATAATCAATTAATTATTAGCAAAAGATTAAATCATATTTAGAATGTGTGATTTTTAGCATTTACTAATCAATTTTCAAGTATTTTTATTTGGAATGATTACTTTTATATAAAAATATATAAAGGCATAAATAATTTCATGAAATACTGTGTGTGTGTATATATATATGAAACCAATCTAATAAATTAAATAGCTTATATTGCTCTACTTTGTTTTATCAATTATTAATAAATTTATCATTATCTGTAACTTTCAGACAAATATATATTTTAAACTGTATAAATTCTTGATTTTATTGTTAGTAATCTACAGAAAAAGATTTAAAGAATGGCCATGGGAATTTTAAGCAAACTATATTGGGCAAACTTTAACAAATAATAGCAAATGTTAATAAAATCCCTTTAGAATTTTCCATACAGAAAACTTTGTGCAAATATATTTAACTAATAATATTGAATATAAAAATTACTTATGACAGCTAAAACATTAACAACTTCATTTATTTAAATGCAAGAAAGACAACAAAATATATTCATTTTATATAATTCCCTGCTATTAGCAAGTTAGACATAAAATAAAAATAGCTTTAAAAAGTTGTAGTCTTCTTTATCTCATTATATTGTTTATATATATTATATGCATACATACACTAATTATTTGGATAATTTATTTGTCTTTGCTCCTTTCTACTTGATTTCAGTAAGAAATTTATACTTTCCTTGAAACTTTATAATTCAGTGCATTTTCATTTCCAAACTTTAGTTATCTCTTTAAGGCATTCTCTATGTTCTTCATAGTCTTCCTATGGATGCTTCTCTATATTAATTAATCTTAATTTTTTTTTTCTATAATTGTTCATATATATAAAAATATATCAGTTCTCATTTCAATAAACTTCAGTAAAAAGGAAGCAGGTAATTGTTGCCAATAACAGTTCAAGTTAAACATATCCCTAAAATATTATTATATAATAATAAAAACATATAATTCTAAATAATTAAATAGTTAATTTCTTTATAGATCACATAATAACCAAAAGTAATAAATTGAACTTTGATCCGGAAATTCTATAATTCACAATTCCATCATTATATACTATCCATGCTCAAAACTTTATATAATAGTGGATTAATTTTGACCAGTTGAATTCCTGATTGTAAAAATAAAAAGACTAAATCTTGTAAAGTAATATTATAACCAAAAAATAATTATTATTAATACTCAGAAAAAATATATATAACAAAAATTCAAATTCAGTAAATACAATTTTAAAAAAACCCATCTGCATTCATTATGTACATAGACAATTCACACTTGACTAATTTTGAGGACTAATCCCAAATGAAACTGTAATTGCTTTGTCCTTAATTAATCTTGCAATTTTATTCTGTACAAAAATTATTTTCATCAACAAAATTAATAAAAAATAAAATGTCATATCTGATTGCATCAAATATAACAAATGTTCTACTTAATTCCAATCATTAAAAGCTTAATGTAAGCAAAACTAACTCAAAAGTGTTACTAAAGTAAGCAATATTTAAATATAAATTTTAACATTTTTTTCATAATCTATGATGATGATGATGATGATGTTGTTGTTATTATTATTATTATAATAAAAAGCATTTATTACATACAATAAAAAAATATATATAATAAAGTGTAAATACTTTTAAGACAACTTTATAATAAAGTGTAATACATATTTATTGGAACGTAAACCATTCTTTACAATGAAATTGTATTTAATGTCCAAGGGTATTTTGTGAAAAGCACTCAGGTTAGCAGAACCAAGAACATATCCATAAGCGATTTTATAATTCTTTTGAAGGACTATTTGAAATTATTCAGTCATGTGATAATTCATTTTTCAATTAGAAATAGTAGAAAAGTGATATATTAGGAAAAAATCTTAAATATTATTTACTTAGAACATATTGTATTTTATAGAAAAGTTTACAAGAAGCATAAAATTCGTATGGCACAGATGAAATCAAAAGTAAAAAATTTGGTACATTAATTGTAAAATTTTGGTTACCACAGATCTATACTACACAAAATTGTAATATTTTAAAACTGTACAGTAATTAGTAACAATACTTACTAGCAATACCATATTTTAAAGTATTGCCTTAAATGTATATAATCAGTAACATAATATGATCCTCCCTTAAGTTTATAGTAAATAGATGGCTCTAGAGTAGAGTGAAAATAATAACTTTTTAAATTATATATATATAATCACATAATGAAAATCAAAATCCATTAGCATAAACTGTTAGAATCGTTTATACTGTTTTATGTTAATTAGATTTCATGTTATCTAAATAGGAGGCACTTTTTTGAAATAATAACATGTAGGACATTTTATGCTAATTATATTTTCCTTTTATAAATTGTATTTTAAGTTTTAATAATTTAATAAAATTTATATTACAAAATAGATATAAATAATATAAATCTAATTATTTCTTTACTATTAATTTTAAATTAACACAAGAATACATATTCAAGTTTTTATTTATTTATTTTATTATAATGATAATGTCTAATTAGAGGTTAAAACATGTATGTATAACAATTCTAATTCCAATTTTTTTGGGATGCAAGTAATAATCAATTTTAATTTGTAAGAAAAAAAAAAATAACAAGAGGGACAAATTTTAGAAGAAAAGGTTAGTTGTTGTAATCTTGTATGGACAATGACAATCAAAACTAGATTTGAGAAAGGGGTTTCACTTGAAAAATGATTGTAACCTTGGTATATGTATTAATTTTCTATATTCCAAAAATGTGGAAAATCTGAAAAAATAGTGTAAAAATTGTCCCTCGTAAAATCTAACTGACCGCTTTGCATAAGGGATTGCTCATTTGAATGATAAAAATGATTGTAACATTAATAATGATAATGGTAGTAAAAAAATAAGTTAATAGGATTAGAATGTGTAGAATTTACTTGAGATACACTTCAAACCATGAAGGAGTTGTCAAAGTTGAAGATTGTTATAGCTGATCTTAAAGAAACTTACTTGGTATAATTTTTTTTTTTTGTAAGAGTAATTCATTAAGTAAAAGTAGAATTCATAGTACTGGTTTGCTAGGAAGTCTGAGTTGATGACTTCTTAAAATTCTAAAATGAATTTAAGTGTTAATGATATTAAAATTTTGTTTATACAATGATATATGCATAGTTAATACAATGATTATGCTCAAACTCTAGTTTCATAAAATTCTGAAAAAAGTTTTATTTCTTGCTGAATAATATTGTTGCATCAATATTCTTGGACCTTTTAAGATATATATTAATAAAAGCAGTAAATTATTGCCTAAAATCAAAAAGAATAATGATATTAGCATTTTGAATAAAAACGGTTGCCCATTATTGAATTTTTGCATAATATATGAATTGATTGTCCCATTTAATTTATTTAGATAGAAAAATCTGTAAAAACAAAATTTCAAAATATCTATGATCAAAACAGTGACATTATATGATTCAATAATTATTAATTTATTGTAGAATGAAAATCTAAACAAACCTAATTCATAACTTCTCCAAGTCACTCCATCAATTTTCTTACCCATTCAGGTCACATGTACTTTTTTTGAGGCCTTTGGCAATCTTTTGAGATCTAAATTAAAATTTCAATGACCCATATGCAATCACCTGTTCTTGCAGAATATCAAGTGAGTGTCATTTCAAACTTATAATTTTTTCAATGATTTTGTTTAAGATTTCAATTGTTTATCCACTACTATCTTTTCTAACATGTCCAGCAACATTATAGCTTCTTAATTTTTCAATGAAGACAGTAATATCCATTTTTTCATTCATATATTTTAATCCCTGTCTTACTCCCATAATTCATCTTTCCATATTTTATCTTGTGATCTGAAATATGTCTTGTTTTTTTTTAATCAAGTTATATTGCTCATATCCAAACACAAGTATTGATCATTTATATTTCCTTTTAAAATTAAGTTATTTTTATGAAAAGCACCCCACTTAAGCTTAATTTCATTATTAATTTTTTCCACTATGTGTATATGTAGATAAGTTTATTGATATTTGAAATTATTAATACCAGTCATTATTTTCATTTTTTTTTTTTTTTTGAAAATTCAATGAATATTACTTTAGTCTTTTTACATTTGTCTTTATGCCTGCTTTCTTATTTTCATCTCGCTATTAAATTTAGATGGAGTCCCTTACAATTGTTAATTTTCTTAATAATATTATGTAATCAAATCACTGCTTTTACATTTTGATGAATATTCTTCAAAATTTGATAATATTTTGGGCCTAAATTTTAATGTTTCAAAGATTTAATTTCCAGATAAAATACTTATAGAATGAAATATCTTTTCATAATCTGCAAATTCAAAATATAATGGTATCTCATATCACTGCTCCTTTCTATAACTTCTCTTAATACTTCGATGTGATCAACTGTGTTAAAACCAGTTTTAAATCAAACTTGTTATTTTGGATAGAGTCCAGAGTTAGTAAATGAATCATAATATTTTTAGCAAAGATTTTGTAGAAAACAAGTAGGTGTGTAATTTTAAAATTGTTTTATCTTTCTTTAATATCAATATCATGACTGCATTCTTCCAATCATCTGTTATATCTATATCATTTAGAATTTGTTGTGTATAGCTTTGTCAACAATTTCTTTGTTTCTTTGCATTCTTTTAAGATATCAATAGTGATTCCATCATTTCCCATATGCAATTCATGATGTTTTTTGTTTTTTTTTTAGTAATAGTGTCATTTTTTTTTCTCCTTCAAATAATAAAATCTAGTATATATTTGAAACGTTGTTCTCTACATTATTTCTTGCCAACTAACAGTTATATTTAATGTTGTCCATTAATTCTTCTTTATACCATTTTACAGAATTCCTTGTATTTAATTTCTCTAAGTGGATCATTTTTAAATGTTTTCATATTCATTCTTTTTTTCATACATTGTCATGTTTAGCTGAAAATTTATTTGTGAATAGTTGTTTTTTGTATAGTAAAATATCATTTAGTTTAAATCTGAGTCATTGTCAAAATTAGTTAATATTTTAAAATAATTTCCAAGTTCTATCTTAAATTCATGGAAAGTATTTCTGAAGATTAGTAATATTAACTATTAATACAGTGGAGCCATGATGTGTGCTATATTTTGTTCCAACCTCTCCTCATATACATAGTATATCATGTATAATAGCTTACATTTTGTTATCAAGCCTTAAATCTATGGTGAAATATGAATTATAAGAATGTTCCAATTGATAGTCTTATATTGCAACAGAAAGCCTTAAGTTTTTATAAAAATTTTTATTGAGAATCTGGATTGTATAATTTTAAGTTAATTACTTCATACAGTGGATTGATTTATAGATTCTGAAACTGTTACACTCTTAAAAGTATTAAAATAAATGGTGAAGCTAGATCTACCAATAACGAAACTGCTATGTTTTCATTAGAGTTTTAAAAAATTACTGAAGAAAGAAAATATCAGGAACAGGCATTCAATTATGATGAAGCAGAATTGTGAATAATTAAACATGTACATAGTATTGTAAATATATATATATTGTATATATATGACTCATTTCAAATACACAGATATATTATTTAATTTAAAAAAAAAAAAAATCTTTTATATATATATAGATTTATGTATGTATTTATTATTATATGATTTATAAATAGGTAATAAATAAGCAGTTGTAAAGAGAATGTAATGAGAAATAATATTTAATATTGATTTATTATATTTTCTTATTAAATAAGGTGTTAAATTATTTAACATTATTTTTGGTTAAAATAAAGCAGATCAGAAAGAAAGTGTCAAATAAAGTGATCTAGATAAGAGATTAAGATTTGAAAATGTACACGTGCAAAAGAGTGTGAAAGAATAAGAACATCTGTATAAACACAAAAACGCTTTTACACCTATTTGTAATGACTATGGATTGCCAGCTTTATTGTTTGTTATCTGTATCTAAGATTATTTTCCTTATTATTAAACAGAGATGTAGCAAGCAAGCAGTTTTTTTTTTAAATGTTGGAAAAAGGAGAGTGAGCGATTTGATTTTTTTTTTCACTCTTTAAAAGTTGAGGAAGGAAAAAATGACTCTTGTTTTAAAGTCAGTATAGACGAAGATGTGCGTATATATAAGTAATTCCCAGCAAGATTAAGAGAAAGTAGGAAAAATGGAACAAAATTGAACTTATTGGAAGAAGTTATTAACAATTCTATGAAATGATATTAATATATTTTGCTGTATATAATATAATGAATTTGCATTGCTAAAACCACCTCTTCTGCTTCTTGAAATTCCTATCATGGGTTAGCTCACTAGTCTATCTATGGACTCATATACCAATTGAATAGTAGCCAACAAAATGATAGAGTTTAAAGCCAACCACACAAGCTATTTGAAATGCTTCTTTTCGGGCTCCTGGCCTATTTTAGGCTCATTACCTTTGGACGGATGGAGAAGGGGAAAGAAGAGGAAAAGAAAATGTATAAAAGCCACATATATAGCCAGGTTTGAAGCTATGAATCAAATTTTTTGTTAAAGTTTTCCTCAGTCAGCTAAAGTGTCTACAATGATTTATTTTTTTTTAAAATGGGAGAGACAAGCAAATACACCAGTTCATACTTATCTAAAAGTATTTGAAATAACTCTTTTTGAAATGGTAGAGGGAAGCCAGTCAATGAATTCAGCATTATCAAAAGTATCAACAATAAATAATTTTAAAATTGAAGAAATAAGCAAGTCAATTAATTCATGTTTATCTTAAAAGTATCTGCAAGAACTTTTCTTTTTTTTTAAATGGAGCAAAGACAAGCAGTCTGAAAATTCAAACTTGGGACATTTATAAGAAGTGAAAGTAATCGGGTAACTATGAACTTTCCTTAACAGATCTTTTATTATTGCTTATTAAAAGTAAACCTTAATTTATTGGTCAAATCATTATTTTTTTTCTTTGATACAGAAACATTAAAGGCTTGTTTATCGATAGTTATTCTCAATATCACATAACATAACACAAACACAGTTTAAATCTTTAAACTTAAATTTTCATTATTTTTTTTATTATTTTTTTTTAATATTATATATTGTAATATTGAAATGTTTTTTTTTTATTGTTCTTCATTTGTTATGATAATGAGCAACCTATAAATATATGCATTTATAATGTTTTTTTTTTATCAGTTGCATATTAAAATTGATATAATGTATTTTATTTTCTTTTGCTAAAAGGTTGCAAGAATATTCTTTATATATGTAATTTATGTATTAATCTCTAATATAGGGGTATACATTTTAAACATATATGTTGACATATCACAGGGTGTGTGTGCATGTGTAACTGCTTATACAAACACGTAAAAAGAATAGGTTAAATATGGTAAATCATAAAGCAAGGCTTACATATGAATGGAAGTGAAATAAAACACAGGTTACATATGAAATTTATTTTTATGATATAATAAGTTAGGAAAGTCTTAAGTAAGCATTTCATGAAATATTTTTTTTAAATGTCATTTTAAGCCAGCTTATTTTAAAATTATCCAAAATGACGAACTTGTATATAAAATTTTGTATTAGTTCTATATTGAATTAATGTAATAATAAGCCATTTATCTAATTAGTAAATTTGATTTTAAAGAAAGAAAGAAAGAGTAATAGTATTAATAAAATATAATTATATATCTTAATTGGTTTCGAGTTCTTATTAAAAATATTGTTGTATTTTTCTTGTCTTAATTCTATTGTTTTAAATGATCATCATCATCATTGCTCACAGATATTAAGAATCATCATTCGTAAATATTGAGCAAGCATTCGCAAATATTAAGTGCTCGCAAAATGTTAAGTAAACTAGAATGTTGATTTACATTTAGGTATTTAAGGGTTAAGCTTGATAATAACCAAGTTTTAATAATTATAGTTCAACAATAGAAAGCTAAAATTATGTTGTGTCCATGAGTTTTGATCATTCTTCATCAAAGATGAATATCGTATTATTGATTAAAACACCTTTTAAACATGGTACTGTACATGAGTTATGATCGCCATCATCATTAAATAAATTATAATCATTAAATCTAATGTTTAACATAATTAATAATTTCGTCTATATTTATTTTTTGTTACAAATGTCGCGCCAACTAGGGCTCGAAATAAGCCAAATAAGGGCTTGAAATACGCCACATACCTGAGAGATGTGTAGTATATAATGATGACAGATGTATAATTTTAAAAAAAAAAAAAAGATTTTTTTTTGTGTGTGTAATTTTTTTTTATATATTATTATATAGAAATATTTTGGCCTTATGATGATGATTAGTATTGTTGCATTTTTGGATGATGATAAATAAAAACAGCCATTAAACAGCTTAATTTCAATTTTTAAAATATAAAGATATCACAACTTGTAATAAGTGTTAAAGTTAATAGCACTGTTTTTTAAATATTTTGCTTATCAGCAAAATATAGCATTGCTGCTAGATAAGCATAGAAATATTAATAACCTTGAATTCTAGAATAATAATTTTGTTCATATTTGAAAAGTTTGTGGTATAGAAAGTTTGTGTTATAGAAAATCTATGATTTTGGAGGTTGGATTGGATATTTGATTGTTGGAGTTTGGTTGGTTGTGTTACAATTTTGATGATGGATGGAGAATTTTTGTCATTGCCTTGAGGATGTGATGTATTCATGCCACTGGTGATTGATTTATCTCATTCACTGCTCCAACCCAGATTATAATATCAGTTATTATTTATCATGAAGCAGTTAACAGTAGGCCTGCCATGATTTTGCCTCTAAAACTCCAGAGAGAGAGCAAGGCATAGTTTTTCTGATACATAATATTTCGCCTCTAAGACTCCAGAGAGAGCAAGGCAGTATTTTTTACTGATATATATAATAGTTGCCTCTAAGACTTTAAAGAAAAGCAAGGCAGTATTTGACGAATTAAAGCCCCTAAGACTTGGAAGTAAGCAGGGCAATGCAACAATGTTTGCAATAAACTATTATGGGTTGTAGTAGCTTAGAGTGACTGAATTGGGGTGATCATCTGAGTGTTCATGGAACATTGTATGCTTTAGATGCGATGATTGAATTTTTTTTATCTATCTCATGGTTGTGAATTGCTAATCATTCTTTTGGCTATCAATATCTGTCAGATCTCTAGAAGGATAGATGAGTATATAAATAACTTGAGATGTGAACTCTATTATAAATATAGGCACATATGTTATATAAGTATTTTTTTTTTTTGGCTTAGTGTATTAAAATAGGGCATAGAGAGAGTTACATTTTATAAAAGCATTAAAAAATGGATAAATGATGGCATAAATAGGGCACTAATACAGAGATAGCTTTTTCTTAAATAAATGTTTTTTAAACAAGGAATATGACCTCGTACTTTATCAATTAAATATAAGTAAAAGGGAGTGATGATAGAGGTTAAGTTAAATAAAGGCACTTGAGATATAGATGGATGGATCGGGAGAATTATGGCTGAGAAGGGGTGGATAGATAAAGGTGTTTAACTCTGGATGTATAGGAAATCAGGGAGCAGAACAGAATAAATCAGAACAGAATAAAGCAGAACAGAAATCAGTAATATAAATATTTTATAAGTTTATAAATTAGTATAAAAAATATTGAGATGGAACAGGATGAAGAATTAGTCACTGAAGGAATGGAGGAAGTAGTAAAACAAGGCCCTTCAGAGTGGTTGCAAGTTGTACTTAGATAAATCAGAAATTTGATCAACAATCACAAGAAATAAATCAGAAATTTTATCTACAATCTCAAAGATTTGATACTAAACTAGATCAACAATCACAAGAGATGAAGGAAATGAAGCAGAGCATGAACCAAATAAATCAGAAAATGGATCAGTACTTCCAAACAATTCATGAGTCTTTTAATAGACAGTCAAAGAGATTTGATAAGATGGATCAACCATCGCAAGAAATGAATAATTAAGTAACTAATTTAAGTAAAAAAACTGATAATAGGATGACCAGTCCAAAACAAGAAATATTGCCAGAGTTATGTGACTGTAGACAAGCTATATGAAAATGATGAGGTAGCTGCTGTTCAAGAACAGTGTAATCCCAAAGAGGATATATACAGTGAGATCCATAACCTAGAACTAAAGGTAGCCACTGTACAGGTACAAATTGACCTCAGGAAAGATGTAGTCAGTAAAGCTAGTTTCTTAGAATTAAAGATAGCTGCTGATGTATATGCCCCAGTAAGTCTAGCAGACATGTTCGAGACAAGGGGAGCTACCAAAAGGATGACTGAAAGTTATCATAAAAAAAGGAGAGCTATGGCTATAAAATCTCCAATATGAGAGGTGGAAGAAACCAGTTAGGCCGACAATTTCCCACAAAACCCGGCAAACCAAACATAGGAATGCCAGGGAATATATATATATGGTAGCGGATGGTGTGTACTCCCCAATGAGAGTGGCAGACCTGTTGGATGCCCTGGGAGTTGCAGAAAGTAAAGCTGAATGTTATTCTAGGAGGGAGAGATATAGTTATAATATCTCCACCATTAGGATTATGAATAATCAGTTAGGCCGACACTATCCCACAAAACCTAGCAAACCGAATATAAGTAGGCCTGGGAATAACTTCAATGATCTAAGCGAAAATTGTAGACCCATGATCAAGGAAAATCCAATAGCAAGTTGTTCTGAATCAGTAAGTAATGATACATGAATAACACTTGTTTAATAGTTCATGAGGATAGTCATCAATAATAGACCATAGTCAAATTTGTATTGAAAAAAAAAACCAACAAATATATATATTAAGTAGTTGGTTAGTAGTTTAAAGAAGATAGTGTCATGAGAGACTATCAAAAATTTTTTTTTGTTTGGGAGTGAGGCAAATGTATATATATGACTCATTTCAAGTACACGGATATATTATTTAATTTAAAAAAAAAAATTTCTTTTATTATATATAGATTTATGTGTGTATTTATTATTATATGATTTATAAATAGGTAATAAATAAGCAGTTGTAAAGAGAATGTAATGAGAAATAATATTTAATATTGATTTATTATATTTTCTTATTAAATAAGGTGTTAAATTATTTAACATTATTTTTGGTTAAAATAAAGCAGATCAGAAAGAAAGTGTCAAATAAAGTGATCTAGATAAGAGATTAAGATTTGAAAATGTACACGTGCAAAAGAGTGTGAAAGAATAAGAACATCTGTATAAACACAAAAACGCTTTTACACCTATTTGTAATGACTATGGATTGCCCGCTTTATTGTTTGTTATCTGTATCTAAGATTATTTTTATAAAAGGGGTGCTTTGATGTAATGAAACGTGATTATTAATTTTCTTGGAGAATCACGATAGAACATCAACTTGTCAAACTCTGATTTTTTTTTTGATCTTTTATCTCAAGATAAGATATGCAGGTGGTCATTTTCTTTGACCAAAATTCACAATAAAAATGAATGAAACAATATTTAGTAATCAGTCAATTTTTCAAGGTTATTGAAGGAGAGAAGTGATCAGTCAGTTTTTCCTTATTATTAAACAGAGATGTAGCGAGCAAGCAGTTTTTTTTTTAAATGTTGGAAAAAGGAGAGTGAGCGATTTGATTTTTTTTTCACTCTTTAAAAGTTGAGGAAGAAAAAAATGACTCTTGTTTTAAAGTCAGTATAGATGAAGATGTGCGTATATATAAGTAATTCCCAGCAAGATTAAGATAAAGAGGAAAAAATGGAACAAAATTGAACTTATTGGAAGAAGTTATTAACAATTCTATGAAATGATATTAATATATTTTGCTGTATATAATATAATGAATTTGCATTGCTAAAACCACCTCTTCTGCTTCTTGAAATTCCTATCATGGGTTAGCTCACTAGTCTGTCTATGGACTCATATACCAATCGAATAGTAGCCAACAAAATGATCGAGTTTAAAGCCAACCACACAAGCTATTTGAAATGCTTCTTTTCGGGCTCCTGGCCTATTTTAGGCTCATTACCTTTGGATGGATGGAGAAGGGGAAAGAAGAGGAAAAGAAAATGTATAAAAGCCACATATATAGCCAGGTTTGAAGCTATGAATCAAATTTTTTGTTAAAGTTTTCCTCAGTCAGCTAAAGTGTCTACAATGATTTTTTTTTTTAAAATGGGAGAGACAAGCAAATCCACCAGTTCATACTTATCTAAAAGTATTTGAAATAACTCTTTTTGAAATGGTAGAGGGAAGCCAGTCAACGAATTCAGCGTTATCAAAAGTATCAACAATAAATAATTTTAAAATTGAAGAAATAAGCAAGTCAATTAATTCATGTTTATCTTAAAAGTATCTGCAAGAACTTTTCTTTTTTTAAATGGAGCAAAGACAAGCAGTCTGAAAATTCAAACTCGGGACATTTATAAGAAGTGAAAGTAATCGGGTAACTATGAACTTTCCTTAACAGATCTTTTATTATTGCTTATTAAAAGTAAACCTTAATTTATTGGTCAAAGCATTATTTTTTTTCTTTGATACAGAAACATTAAAGGCTTGTTTATCGATAGTTATTCTCAATATCACATAACATAACACAAACACAGTTTAAATCTTTAAACTTAAATTTTCATTATTTTTTTTATTATTATTTTTTAATATTATATATTGTAATATTGAAATATTTTTTTTTATTGTTCTTCATTTGTTATGATAATGAGCAACCTATAAATATATGCATTTATAATGTTTTTTTTTTTTTATCTTGTTGCATATTAAAATTGATATAATGTATTTTATTTTCTTTTGCTAAAAGGTTGCAAGAATATTCTTTATATATGTAATTTATGTATTAATCTCTAATATAGGGGTATACATTTTAAACATATATGTTGACATATCACAGGGTGTGTGTGCATGTGTAACTGCTTATACAAACACGTAAAAAGAATAGGTTATACATAATTAGTTTAAATATGGTAAATTATAAAGCAAGGCTTACATATGAATGGAAGTGAAATAAAACACAGGTTACATATGAAATTTATTTTTATGATATAATAAGTTAGGAAAGTCTTAAGTAAGCATTCCATGAAATATTTTTTTTAAATGTCATTTTAAGCCAGCTTATTTTAAAATTATCCAAAATGACGAACTTGTATATAAAATTTTGTATTAGTTCTATATTGAATTAATGTAATAATAAGCCATTTATCTAATTAGTAAATTTGATTTTAAAGAAAGAAAGAGTAATAGTATTAATAAAATATAATTATATATCTTAATTGGTTTCCGAGTTCTTATTAAAAATATTGTTGTATTTTTCTTGTCTTAATTCTATTGTTTTAAATGATCATCATCATCATCGCTCACAGATATTAAGAATCATCATTCGTAAATATTGAGCAAGCATTCGCAAATATTAAGAAAGCGCTCGCAAAATGTTAAGTAAACTAGAATGTTGATTTACATTTAGGTATTTAAGGGTTAAGCTTGATAATAACCAAGTTTTAATAATTATAGTTCAACAATAGAAAGCTAAAATTATGTTGTGTCCATGAGTTTTGATCATCTTCATCAAAGATGAATATCGTATTATTGATTAAAACACCTTTTAAACATGGTATTGTACATGAGTTATGATCGCCATCATCATTAAATAAATTATAATCATTAAATCTAATGTTTAACATAATTAATATATTTAGTAAATAAGGATTTGTGGAAAGTTGAATATCATGCATAGAGATTCGTGATGATCAGTCATCATCACTAGTATTATTAAATCCTAGTTTTAACTATAAAAGTATTTTAGTAAATAAACATAAACTTATATAAATGCTAGTGAATGTAATAATTAAATCCCAGTTTGACATGGGATGATTTTAAAAAGTGCTTATGAGTTTATAAAGATAAATTTATTGTTGTGAGTTCATTATAAGCTATGGCTGGTATCATCACCACTATTATTATCATTATTATTATTATGATATTATTATCATCATTATTATTATCATCATCATTATTACCATTATATTGTGATAAATATTCTAGTTAAATGGCCATCAATATCAATAATGGTCTTCACGATGCTTGTTTAGAAGCCATTAATAAGATTATACTTGTCTGTTCATCAATATACGTAAAATGAGCTAGCAATGTCTATAAGAGTCTTGATCTATATAAATTTTTGGTGATATGGGGATCTTATGATTTTATTGACATAAGTAAAATATAAGAGTGTCATTTTTTTTCATTAGTCATCCAAGTCATGTGTGATAAAAATGTACCGAATGAGTTTGAACTCAGTACACTCTAAACAGATATTTATCTAGATTTAAAACAATCTAGTGGCGCTCATGGGAAAACACATGTACTTAGCTAAACTGAATAAAGAGTGATTTCATCCCTTTCCAACTTAATGATATTAAGTTTATATGATAATTTTATACGTTGTTATAAATAGCACCAGTGTGTGCGTGTGACCGTGAATGGTCGTATATACATGGAAAGAGGAATGAGAAGGATTCTTGGTTAAAAGAACCTAGTATTGGAGATAAGCATAATGCACTCCAGGGATCTCACAGTGGGTAATTTTATTCAGTTGCTATATTTAATATTATTTTATTTGATGACAATGGCCAGTATGTTTTATTGTTCAAATGACTTCCCCAATATTTAAAGATCATTAAATCTTTAATGATGATAGTTTTAATTTTCATTGTTGTTATTTTAAGTATTAAGAAATGAGATAATTTATTTATTTCATTACGAATGTGACAGAATTAATGTTTGGGATAGTTGCAATCGGGCTATAATGTTATATTTAGTTACTGAATTATAGCAACTATCACTTTATCACTCGTCAATATATATATATATATAAACATATTTAATAATTAATAATTGCTTATAATTTTAATTCCGTTACATTATGTACATGTGCTTTCTTAATTTATTATTAAAAACATTATTTTTTAAAATTTTTTATTTATATTCTAATCTTAAATTTGTATATGCAAGCTATACACATATAAATATTTGTTATATATTGTGCCCTTTTCTATAGGTCGGTAATAGTACATAACAGTCAATTACTAAAAAATTTTAAATTTAGAATGTGTTCTTTTAATACATTAATTATATTAAGTCAATTATATCTTTAAAGTACAATTTGAAGCTAAAGCAAATACGTAGTATATAAAATCATTTAAAAATAGTTATATAAAGCTTTAAATATTGTTTCATATGGTTGTAAAAGCTGGCCATATTAAATAACACAGCTATAAATAATTAAAAGTATATTTAATAAATCCGATTTTAATAGTTTAAAACTTATAGTTAATAAATGCTATGTTTAAATTTATAATCATATTTAATAAGCAAAAATTAATATAGTATATTTTTAAAATAAACTTTGTGATGGTGAAAATTATATCTAATTCTATATTTTCTAAATTGTTCTTCCAAATTTTTTATAATTATTTTATATAATATAATAAGTGTATCAATTTTATAAATCTAGGCAGAGAAATAGATTGAAAATCGTCTGTCAAAGTTATTAATCACATGATTTTTTAATGTATACTATCACACACACACACGCTTGTTTGAAATAATAATAAAGTTTAAAATATTTTAAGTTATATTATAGAATTGAATAGAATTATTGCCTATCATAAAAGTAAATAGTATTAAACATTAAGTTAACTATCGTATGTAATGTTTTAAGTAATGTAATAAAGACGAATACAGATATATAAAAATTAAATATTTTATTTAAATAAAAATAGATAAATTGAATATTAAAAAATGGAATAAGTTATTTAATGTTATTTTAAAAGTTATTTTAAATGTTTAAATAGTTTTAATAAAATAATAATTTATTTAAAAGTAATATTTTAAGTTCATTACGTCATAATTTCTAATTTTGAAATTTAATTCTACTATAAATTGAAAATATGTAAATTTGTTCTCAAGCTAAAGTAAGAATTAACCAATAGGAATAGGTATTCTTACAGACTATAAATATGGTCTGTAACTAAGTTATAAAGGGAGATTAATAATGTATTGAAACCAGAGAAAGGTAAATTATAGCTATCAAAAGATAGTATTTTTTAAAATCTTTTATTTTAGTCAATTTTTTTAGTACTTTCTTATAACTTTATCTGCAAAAAACTAATTGATAATTTTAAAAAATATTTTTTGCAAAAGAGAGTATAAACTAAAAAATATTTTAATAATTTCGTTTAATATGCTTTGTTAAATTTTTTAAAGTTCTTTATCAGTCGTATTTTATCTAAAAGTTTAACCTAAACTACGCAATAAAAAATGGATATACTACGAAATAAAATGGATATAAATTGTAATACTGTAAAAATATTTGAAATATTTATTGATACAGCTTTATTTATGCATAACCGAAGAACTGTTTTGGTACATAAAAAAAAAACCACAGCTCGGACATCATACGGAGTCTAATGAAAAAATTGGAGACGCATTATTATTTATAAGTTTATCCAAGATTTATTTTTTAAATAGTAATAAGACAATTATATATTGCATGAATTATTTTATATAGTATGATATTCAAAGGAGTAAAATGTTATATCCTTTCTGAAGGTAACATTTTTTAAAAAATATTTTTCAAGAATTAAATAAAGAACCCAGGAAAATATGTTACAGAAGCGTTTTGATATTAAAATATCCGTTCTTCGAATTATTTAAAATGTATTTGGAAAAGATTTGTTCAAAAGTACTTGAAGTTTTTATTTTAAAATGATATATAAAAAATACCAAATGAAAGTTTAAATGTATCAAGAAGGAAACAGAGATAGAAGTGAACACATAGATGAATAAGAGATGGATCCATGGAAATACAAATAGTACTTAAAAGTTTATCGAATATTTTTAAAGTTAAATTAGATGGATTGATGCATCGGATATGCAGAGAATATTGGTAGAGAAGATTAAGAAGCTTCACGGGATTAATTAATATTATCGTCCTAAATACTAAAACCAAGGATTATTTTTTATAAATTTTACTAAATGGATTAATAATTATTTTTATTTTAAACTTTAACGCGCTTAGAGGAGAACATTTTTAAAAAACTCTAGAGAAAATGATAAACATTTTGGATTTATCAGGAACTATCGTCAAGAAAATATGTAACTATAGTTTTGATTCTTTTTATTTTGTTAACCTAGTTTAAATCTAAATTTTTATATAAGATTAGGAAAAACATAAAAACATTAATTTATTAATATTAAAATTTTATAATATAACAATCTAATAATTTAGCTAAAAATATTTTAATATAAAGTGTATGGGTGTGAATTTTTTTTATATCTGCAATGCTCAAGTGGATAAAGAAAAGCCTACTGAATACGATGACTAGATAAAGGTTATTGGTAATAATAATAACTATTGATAATTTATAATGTATATTTTTTTTGTTTTCTTTAGATCATCCATAAATTGGAAGAATGAAGTGTAAAAGTTTTTTTTACTTATATGTACCGCATTTCATACAACATTTTAAAAAACATTATGAGATAGGATTGATTTGAAAATATGCATACGACAAATTTTTTTTTTATTAGTAATATAATCCAACATAACAAATAATTATGTGATTCTTTTAAAATTTTTATGTTGTGGGATATTCAAATCTTGTCTAAGTAGATTGTATATGATTAGACATATAGAATAATGAAGTAAGCAGACTTTTCTTGTGGAACAGCTAGATTGTTTAACTATTAATGAATTTTATTTATTGTTTTGTAAATGCAGATAGTTATTTATCGATGTAAGATGTAGAAAAATCTTGAGAAATAATGTTGAGATAGTGGCTTGGAAGTACTATAGTTAGCAGGAAACCAAGATGATGTAGTTTTAAAATAGGATATGATAAGGAATGGGAATAATATTTAGTCTTTATGTGGTTATCAGCACAGTTAACAAAGCCCTATATTTCTTTAAATATTTGATGCTCTAATAAAGCTGAAGAAATAGCTTTAACATCGTCCCTGTACTAGAGGATATTAGGCAGATAAATGTCCTACCTCTTCGCACTGTACCATGATTTTGAGATATGTTAAAAGTAATACTCTAGCTTTCTTCCTTAATCCTATGCATCTGTTTTCGCTATCTTTATTTCATGTAACTGCATCGTTTAGTATGATATGTTTAAGAGAAATGATAAATAATTTAGAACTTAGGTTATGCTATCGTTTTTGGATAAGATTAGTTTATTTGCTTATAAGGAGCAGAATATTATAACTTAAAATTGAAGATCCAAAGTATCCTAAGGAAAGAAAAGAATCATAAAATATATTTTGAATTTTATTTCGGAAATGAAATATAAACTTTTTAAAATAAGGTATCTAAACAAAGATATTTTCTTTAAAGTGATAATAATTTTAAATGCTTTAGTATTATTTTTTTAGAGAGAAAATAAGTATTGCATATTTTAAAATACAATAGTACAAAGTAAATTATGTAAACAATATGCATAGTATATTTTTTGTTTATTGATTAACAGACATGTATTGATGATTACACTTATATCATACTAAAGTAGGGCTTAAAGAAGAATATATTATGATTAGTAAACATTGTGTGATAAATACTAAAATCTAGTACTGAATTTTGGATAATATTTTGTGTAACATCTTTGACTTTGCAAGATGAAATTTTTTTTTAATATTTTGAGAAATCCATACTCATTATAAAATTTTGTTTTCTATGGAATGTTTTTCTAAATATGAATTTTTTTAAAAATAAGATAGTTTAATAATATTAAGGATAAAATGCTGTTGCTAATAAAGTAGATAAATTTATTTGTAATAAGTTAACCATAATGAGAAACCAAATAGTAACATTTTTTTTTTTTAATTTTGTCCTAAATCTAAATAAAGGTGTAATTGAAATATAAATTATTTTTTATAACCTGGTAGATCAAACTGTAAAGTAAAAAAAAATTAAGGATATCCACTGTAAATAGTGTAAATAAATTGTTTAGTTATTTATTGTTAGTAATAAACTTTGTTAAATTTTGTTATTTCAAAAATTTTGTGTCAGAGTTGTTTATTTCTCCACATCGCTGCATGAAAACACGATATATGCATAATAATGGAAACAAACATATAATTTTGCACAAAAAGATAAATAGAGAATTATTTAAGAATTTAAATATTTTATTGGTATTTATTATAATTAAATAATCATAATCTTACATTATTTTATTGGTCATAAATCAGTTATCACAATATTATATTAAATTATATGCTATCAGATGCCACACATATTTTGTTTGTCAGATTATTAAAATGCTACCACATATTTATTATATCATTACATGAAGAATATTATTATTGTTATTTATTATTATTAGTTTAAGCATAGTAGATTATGACATAAAATCCCTTCTCATATTTTACTACCGTATTTTATTAACTTAGAATAAACTTTATGAACCTGAGATTATTTTATTTAAGCTAGATTATTAGACTTAATTATTAGTTTAATCTTAGTGAGTAGAAGTTATTAAAGTCGTAAGAATACTATGAGTTTGTTATTTAAAATAGTAATAAGGGGGGATAGTGTTCTTATGCCATTGAGGTAGTATCCTGTAGGATATTGGCTCAATGTAATCTATCTTGTCACCTGTATTTTCACTTCAAGTCTCATGAAAATATAAAATATTTATTTAATATATTTTTATAAATTGAACCTTATTCGAATTTTAAATTTGAGCTAGTGGAATATTTTAATTTTAATGTTGAATATTTTAGTTATTAATTATTAACTGAGATAGAACCCGTTTTATTTTATATCATATACTATCTGAAGTGAAGTGCTCGAGGGCAAGGTCAGAATATATATATATATATTGTAACTGATGAACTCTTGGCTTATCTGGATAGAGGCTGACAAAAACATTAACCTTTATTGTAAACAGAATATTTAAATATCTAGTAAAACGTTGTAAATATGTATTAATAAATAATTATAGTATCTCAGGATTATTATGAACTTAGAATATAAAGAGTGTTGTATTTTGTAAAAATTGCATACAAGTTTATGCACTCCAGAAAAACTAGTATTTATTCGAGAGGTTGTTTTTAGATCATGCACTGATAACTGAGGAATTTAATTACGGCATGTTAGTAATGGCCAACGATAATTCCAAGAAATATTTGCTGATTGCTAATATTTCTAGATAAGAGACCCTACCTTATTGGACAATGTAATTAATTGCTGCAGTTATCAGAAAGCTATAAAAAGACTGGGTAACAACTACGTCGGGGCAGTATTTGAGTGCATCTCCAGTAGACATTCCTGTTCAATTCCAGTAGGAGATATCTCGCATCAGTGCTTTCGGTTAATGTACAGCGCTCCGTGGAAATGTAGTCCACGGGTATAGCTGAATGAGCCCATAGAGATGGGGAAACCGTAGCCTGAAGAAACCATCCGAATAGCAGCTGAATAAAGAGTTGAATTTCCAGTGGTTTTCAAGGAAAATATCTGAGAGACTGTTGCAGAGACGGAAACTGTAAGGAGCTTAAGGCCAGTCACAGTGCTATACTATGAAGCGTTCATGTACAGCTAAACTGGACTGGGGTCAAGGTGTGCGTAAACCTTGCCTATTGTGAACCGTTTTTGTAGCAGCCAGCCTGAATGTACATCGAGGGAATTGAACATTAGCAAACTGTAGAAATAGAGTTGTTGCGGACTATTTGCTATTCTAATTATTTAAAAACATTGTGTCTTAATGTATATAGTCAAACTTATGGACACATCAAAGAGTATCTGTAATAAATAAATCTAAAAATATTTGTGTGTTTTGCCAGCATATTCATTGTAAGTTTTCACAATTCATATATCAAATCTAAAGTTATCTCAGCATTTAAATTATTTAAATATAATAAATAAAACTCTTTTTATTATTTTATAAATCTTTATACTTATAGTGCTAAAATAACACGCTATTTTATTTTATCCAATCCATATATTAGATTAACTAAGCATGAATATTTAAATTATGTGTATTTGCAACAAATATAAATACCATTATTATTACAATAGTGTGCCTTTAAATAAACACATTATAATATAGCATTGACTACATGATGAATGTCAAGATAATGAAAGACAAAAGCCAAGTATTTAGTGAATGTAAAATCAATTTTTTAACAAAAATAAATAAATATATGAAATAAAATATAATATTAAATTAAGTTGTCAGTGATGTTAATTATGGAAAGTTGATCCTAATTTCTTCTATATTAATAACTATAAATGTGTATCTCTCTTGTGTGACAAAACAAGTTCTTGAAGAAGGTTGTTAAGCAAAAGATAAAGGTAACTTAAGTATTAATAATTATTAAGTAACAAAATAAAATATGTTTATCTGATTCCTATGTACATTAGTTTAATTAGTCTTTCATCTTTCTGATATGAGCTTTAGTTCTTTCTTAAAATACATAACATTTATCCTATTATATCTTGTCTCTTTCATAGGTACATGTTGCATTACATATGATGCTTATTAAGCAAACATTTTATAAATAAACTATAATAAGTGTTGTTAAAAGCTTTTTTTTTACTAAATAATATTATTATTTATACATAAATCTTATTGCTATAAATGTAAGTATACAAATTATTCTTTATATAATCTTTCAAGTATCTATATTTATGAAATGTAAGAGTAACACTTATAAAACATTTTCAAAAACTATATAACTATAATCAGGTACACATACTCTTTTGATATCTTATAGCAATTAATATAAAAAATAGACTGACACTGAGAAATTGACAAAACATATGACATATATAAAGTATTATATAAATAATATTTTAATTTGCGAAGCGCCGATAGTTGAAAATTGAAATAAATCGAGATACTGCCAAATCTCTAGCGCTCGTTCAATACTTAACTGACAGCCAATCAGTTAAGTATTGGAATGAGCACTAGAGATTTGGCAGTATCTCGATTTATTTTAAAGTATTATATATATATTTTTTCTCATGTATCATAGCATCAGCCGGGAAGCGAACCCGCCAACCCGGGACAACTGACCTCTCGACCAAATTACACAAATACTAAATCAATACTAAAATAATATAATTTAAATTATACTAGTTGTATAATACTTTTTGTCATGCTTTCCTTTTGTTAGAACTTTATTTCACAAAGCAACTATATGTAATAACAATTAAAAACAAATATCCTTTATAACCTAAAGTTCATTTTAAAAGTTCCAATATTTAATCCCAGTGAAATATTTTAGAATGTTTTTATTTTTTTTTAAAAAAGTGGTTTAATTATAAATCACATAGAAAGGGATCAGAATTAATCGATATAAAACAATAAATGATGAAAATTTATCTTAAATAAAATCCTTTAACCTGATAAACTTTAAATATTTATTGAAATCACTACAAATTGTTTTTCTTCATTTCAATAAATAAGTTTAGAGAGTAAAATTAGTTTTCCTTTGAGATAATATTTATTAATTGTAACATTTACTTAGAAAATAATTTACAAAAAAAAATTACATTAGTTTTAAAACTGGTTTAAAACAAATATCTAATATGAAGGTGTTTAGACAATGATTTTTTTTTAAATATTTGCTTTAATTATAATAACAGACAATATTTGAAGTATTAGCATTCCAAAATATTTTAAAATTTCCATTTCAATAAATTCTTCAAATTTTATTTTATTTGTGCACTCCATCATTCCCAATAATGCCAAAACGGCTAAGTTTAATGTTGTTTCATGCAGTTTCCAGCAGATAACTAGCAATGAAAGAGAAAGATTCCTCTCAGGTACATATATATTTATAGGTTTTAACCATGTGACTGATTTCTCATCACTATCCTTAGTAAATATTACTTATGTGTTAAATAAATTTATAATTACAACTTTAAATTATCGTAATAGATTTCTAACTATAAGATCTTTCCATTAACTCATTGTAAATTGAAAGATTTCGTGAGTACTAATGTATAATAGGAATTGTGGACTTAATCAGTGAAGTATTGAATAGCTTCACATTCTCAGATCTCTAACCGCTTCAGCTTCACTTATTTATATAGAAAGTAGGCTGAAATAAAGAAGGATTCCCCTCTTTTCTTCCAATGCGTAAGTTGTGGTTAAGACCTGCAGAGGTCCCTACCTTCGTATTTTCAACCGCACATGCTTTAGGTTTATTGCCTTAGTAAATATTAATAATTTTTTTTTAGTAATTTACATGAAAGTTTTATATTGTTGCTATAGCAATACATCCTTGCAGATTTTTTTTTTTTATGTTTTGAAGAAATTATAGTGCCAATTACAATGAAACCATTTTAAAATTGCAAATAACATTTGAAATTATATTTAAATAAAATATTTTATATTTCAATAAAATTAAATATGCAAATCATAATGTTAAAATAAATATTTATATTACAGATATTAAAATAAATCATTTTCATTTTTATTTATCATTTCCATAATAACTGATACTTTATTAAACTAATAACTTAACCTAAATATTTTAAGATAGTACTCCTTTAAAATTTGAAATATATCAAAAGAAATATGAACATTTGTATAACATACATAAATTAAAAGTTAAAATACACAAGAAGGTGCAGGACTTTGCAGTTCTGCTCTTTCTGGCTCTAAGTTTTGGTGTATTCTAGCAAGAATTTGTGCTTTTTTCTTTTGAAAACCAAAAAGTTTTAAATTTTTTGTTTACTTTAAATAGTTTACCAAAAGATGAGTTCACATAGAGAATCTGATCCAGAGTTACAAAAGAAATCATCTTCCGACAAAGAATGCTGTGAAAAAAACATGGATGCCAAAGGAAAATCAGGAATTTCAAAAGCAAACCAAAGAAAAAAACGTAAGAAGAACTCTCTAAATTATTCTCTCAATGAAAACTTTAACAATAATGAAGAAAAACACTTAATAAAGACTGACAAAAATTTAAACAATTTCCTGAAGATAATAATCAGTCAAAATGAGATTAAAAACAAAGCAAAGCAAAACTCCATATAGTAGTGCCACCTGTGCTAAACAGAGTAATCAATGGATGCAGAATGCTTGTGCATAAAATCCCTATCTAATGCCTACTCATCCAATGTCCCCAGACTAGTTTCTGGCTTGTGGCCTTCGTCACAGGTGGCACTACTATATGGAGTTTTGCTTTGCTTTGTTTATAAACAATTATGTGCTAGTATTGGAGATGTGATCATGTGATGCTTGCTGGTCAAAATGAGATTGTTAGAAAATCAAACTATAGTGTTTTTGAAAAAAAATACCATTAGTAATGTTAAAGACTCAGAAAGTCCCAAGAAGGCTCCAATTAATCACACAAAAAAAATCGATTAATAACAAGATCTGTCAAACAAAAAATTTCTAAGACAAATAATCCTACAACAAGCAGTTTTTTTCTATATACTGATGACTCTTCCATGGATTTCAAAGAAACTGTAAATGAGGGAGGAGGGGCTGAATTTCCTAACTTATTGCAAACTATGGGGATAAGCAACAAAAATGTTAGAAATGCTATTTTTCAAGGGAAAAGGGATCAGTAACCTTTTTCTGTTAATACACCTGATTATAAAACTGTGAAAGAATTAAATCCTATGGAAAAGAAAAATCTGAACAATGAAAGCAAAACAAGTAGAACACTTTATGCCAGTGTTGTAAAATTACTAGACCAAAAATATTCACTCACAATTAAGCAATACCAAAGTAGAAAATACTGAATATATATTATTTAACAATGATGACATTATGGAGCATGAAGACATTCTGATGACAGAAGATAAATTTTTTTGATGGCAACTTAGATGAGAACTAAATAAACAATATTGCTTGTGAATTCAATCATCATACACCTCAACAATTGCTAAGTTCTTTCACAAATTATTATAATGATAGATCTCTTATCATGGCTGTGACTGATAAAGATAGGAACCTAAACACTTTTCTTAAAATAATTTATACAATGATATTACAGCAAAAGGTCTTTGGCATCAGATACACAAAGCATTAAATCATCCGGATAACTGATACAAAGTTCTAGAATGTAAAAGCATACGGCAAAGGAACATAATACAAAAAGCTCAAAAATGTTGTGATAAGAAAATAATTGTAGTTACAGATATCGACAGGCCTGTAATATAGGATGGTATGATTTGAAATTGTCATTTAAATTATGAACAGCAGGACTTGCAAAGACTTCTCACACAATACGGGATGAGTACCTTTTGGAAAAATGTGTGAATAGCACAGTATTAACAAACTCTGCCAAATTCAACCTGATACTCTCAATAAAAATTTTATCAACTTCAATCCTGACAGTCCATTATGCTGAGAGAGCCCCGTTGATTATTTCATTTAAGGGTATCCTACCGCAATGCTTCTGGTGCCGTATGCGGATGCACTTGGTTAGGGATTGTCCCAATAGAATTTGCAGCCAATGTCACATTAAAAAAGTTTCACAAAATGTGCTCAGATGATTATTTAGACCAAACAAGCTGGTATTCAAACTGAAAAACAAACTATGCTTTTGGAGTCTGCTAACCTGTTGTTATGTGATCAACAAGATTTGGATCAATTGCCCTTAATGGAAATTATGAAGCCAGCAACAGCCCAGGTTTTGATAACACAGTTTCTTGCTGAGCCGGTTAGTAGTGACATACCTTTCTCAGCAGATTGTGGGCTGGCTCTTCCAGAATACAAACAAGTTTTATAAGTTACAGATTCGGACATCATGGTGATGGAATAATCAACTATACATCAACAATACAAGGCTAAGAGAAAAGCTTCAAACAGGAATAATAAATCAAGAAACCACCCTGCTTCTCTTAATACTAGAGATTTTTCTGATTCAGACTTAAGAGTCAGGCTCAAAACTGAACAAAGGGGAAAAGCTGCAACATAGTAAGAAAGAAAAGCCTGCTAGTGATAATATAGTGCAATGCTTGGATAATTTGAACAGCATGAACAATTCTCCGCCTGCCAAGACTTCTGGCTCTCCCAGGTTGAACCATCACTTAGTAGTTAGAGTGTTGGATGAATCATCTAGATTACTCCCCATGGAAGAGATGGTAAAAGCAAATTTAGAAATAATTTAATAAGTCAATTTAGCAAAGATGCCATAAAAGTGCTCTTGCTCTGTGAAATGTTCTGCCAGATAATAGTGTGCTCATTGTCTTTAATCATCCATGTTTTTTAAATTTGTAGCTGTGAATGTATGGGGATTTAGCTCTGCCAAAAGGATAGATGTAACTGGAAGCTGGACTCGTACTTTCTCCCCAAATTTGGTATGCATGGCGAAGACCAAGCTCCATGCAGTGATGAACCCACAGATAAATTAAAAACTGCAGAACCTAGAATCTTTTCATTTTTCCATTGCCAATCACCCCTCGGTGGAGTTTGCAATTCTGATCCCACATAATTCGCCGGTTAAAAGTTTCAAAATAAGTCTACTTAATAGCAATATAATTTTTTCACCAATTACCATCAATGCGTGTAATTTTAATATCATTTTTCTCTATCTTAAAAGGAATGTATCATTGATTTATAATACATTACAATTAATGAATGTGGCACTAAATGCCAATCCATTCCCCACATCCTTACTTGGGGACTTCAATCTTAGCTATGATGAATTTCATTATAAATATTTAAACCTACTGAACAATCGCTTGATGTGTGCACAGAGTTTTTTTTCCACCTGACACTTGCTTTTTCTATACCAGACAATATTCCATATTAATAGACCACTTTTATTTGCCCAAATTACATTTTTACATTAACCCTGTAATATCTCCCATTGCAATTTCCAACCACCATGCTCTAACTATATCATTATCCATGGATCTGCCTCCTCAAGCCGGTGCACATGCTAAGACCCCAATCAGAATATTACTTAAGTCAGGGACCCCAGAGGCAATAATCTCTGAGGCCTATTTTTTTTTAAATAATTGACATCCTTTCTCTTCCTCCGGCTGAGGGTTGGTTTGCTTTCATTCATATTTTGTCCTCTCATACATTACTATACCAGGAAGAACAAAGGACCGACTACCCTACTTCATAAAATGGAGGTGATACAGAAAACCTTAAAAGAAATCCCTCCAACACACCCTACAGTTCAAACAATCATAACACTAAAGCAGCAGTACTACAACATACAACAGACTCTCATTGAATATCTGGCAACCAAAAAAATCCCAGTTCTATCTCTCTAAACAGCATGCCTTTTCCAGGTGTATGTTAAGTGGGCGCTTGGTTGCCAGAATAAATCCAAGACCCCAAAAGCAATTAAGGTAGGAGAGAACATTTACACTGGTATTTTCCAATGTTAAAAACAAATTCTAATTCATTATCAGAGCAAACTGGCAGACACCGATATTCAGAATGATCAAGAGTTGAGTCTTGAGCCTAGCAAGATGAGTCATAGTATTTATGAGGCAGATATTCATAACAAATTCTAATTCATTAACAGAACAAACTGGCAGACACCGATATTCAGCATGATCAAGAGTTGAGTCTTGAGCCTAGCAAGATGAGCCATGGTAGACAGAATGCATCCGGGTCTCCATGATATTCCAATATTCATCTTCAAACACCTTCAAGCCTTTGCTATACTGATAATCCTAAATATAGTGAACTTCCTTGCTTCCCACCCACTGTTAATTGACAGGCTTTATCCGATTGCTATGGTGCCATTTCTCAAGAGGGGGATTATCCCTTCCCCTCTTGAGAATCTATGCCCTATGTCCATGACACCATTGATAATCAAAATTATAGAATCCATAATCAAGGATAAACTCCAGGATAAGATTCTGTTACATATATTGACCTTCCAGTTTGCCAAAAAAGGAGAGTCTACTGTGGAGGCTATTAGCCTCTTTAAGCTAATAGTAGATGATGCAAGAAGGCATAGAAGATCCAAACCCATCATAGTGCATCTGGACATTGTGGGGGCATTTGTTCTGTCAATATCGCATGCCTTGTTCAGCTGCTGGGCAAACTGGACACTTCCTCCAGTGTTAATATAATTTGTAATCTTCTGATGAATATGAGGATTTCTATATCATTGAATGACAAATTATGTAAATCTTTCACCCCAAGTAAATCTATCCCTCAGGGTTCTTCTCTGAGTACCCTGTTATTTATTTTATACAAGAATTCCATCCTAATATCCATTGAACAGAATCGTTCTGGAGTTCTTTGCTCCTAGTATTAAAAAAATGCATACATCACATCTCATACATGGATGACCTGGTGGTGTTTTTATCATCCCATAAGTACATCTCTGAGCTCATAAAATTAATGTCACAATTTTTCTAGTGAATCGGGATTATGCTTCAATTTGGAGGTCGGTGGCAAGGAGATGGTTCTCAGATGATGGGATCCCTTACTCCTTTGTAGCTAAACCTCCCAAGTTTCTCAGCATGGCTTTTAACCTCTTCCCTTTGGCAATGAGGAGGGAGGTTCAAAACTCAATAATGGCAGCCGCTAAAATAATCATTGGTTCTTTGAGAAAAATACACACCTCCTCATATGCCAAGACAGACCTCCTTAATAGGCTGTTATGCCCAAGGATTGCTTTCTTTTTGCCATTTGTGAAATTCACTGGGAAATTCATTCGTGGCATCAACATGATTTGTTCCCACCTTCTGTGATGAGGCAGAACTGTAGCGATTAGCCTCCAAAAGATGCAAACGTCTACTAAATTGAATGGCCTGGGGCTACATTCGGTACAGGTATTTTGGCTCCAGCATGCTTTCAATATGTTTTATAGACTTAACAATATAATTCAAAAAAGCTTCTTCCTGATTAATATGTTGCCCACAAATAGTCCCCCTCCTACTCCCCCCTAGAAGAGGGAGTGGTTGTTTCTTTGATTTATTAACTGATATTACAAAAATGAATTGTTCCAAACCAGGCCAAACTCACAAAATTTAAGATACTGGGAGGCTTATAACCTCATTTATGATTCAATCCTGCTAACAGGTTCAACTCTTAATATAACCATATTTGCCTTTTAAAAAAAAAAATTAAATGGTGGGGTCTGGAGCCAAAATACTTTAATTTTTTGGTTATGATCAATCTTGATGTGCTTGCCACAGGTAGCTTTTTGGTAGAAAAACACAGGTTACAAGTCAATTGATGATAAGTGTGCTTTATGGGGTATAGAAGAAGAGACACATTTTAAATAGATGTATTAAATTGAATGACTGCAGAACGATAATTCTGAATAACACATTTTAAACAGATGTATTAAATTGAATGACTGCAGAATGATAATTCATTCAATTTTAAAAAGGAAAGACCCATTGATGATAACACTGATTCAGAGTATTTGTTCAGGAAATTTTGGGCAATAAGAGGTGCCACCCTATTATATAGTATTTGGCTAACTCAGTGTTCACTCTTGTTTGATTCAAGTTGCACGAATCTTCTATAGCAGTGGTAGTCAACCTGGTCCCTACTACCCACTAGTGGGTGGTAGGAGTTCACTCTTGTTTGATTCAAGTTGCACAGATCTTCTATAGCAGTGGTAGTCAACCTGGTCCCTACTACCTACTAGTGGGCATTCCAGTCTTCATGGTGGGCATTAGGGGTTTTGTCAACCACTGAAGCACTTTCTTTTTTTTTAAATTTAATTGACTTTTTAAAAAAATTTCATAGAGATTTATTTGCTTTACTTTGTTGTAATTCTACTTTATAAATTTTATAAAGCAAAGTTACTTCCCTACTTTATAAATCACCATTACTGTGGAACCGGTGGGCGGTTAGAAAATTTTACTATTAACAGAGATACAAAAGTGGGCGGTAGGTATGAAAAGGTTGATTACCTCTGCTCTATAGTATTTAAAAAAAAATTAAGGCAATTAAAGAAAGAGTCTATCGGATTCCTCGAAAACAATGATAAAGTATACATAGGAGCTAATAGACATTAATAAAATTGCAAGAACATAATTATAAAAACATTGTTTAATGACTTTAAATAGTTCCTTCAAAAACATAGTTTTAAAAAGTTATTTTGTAGAATGACCTTAGGCAAATTTTGCTTATAAGAACTTATTTGTATTATTGGCATGTTAATATATATAACTATAAATTTTTCTTAAAAGTTCCAATGTAACTAATAAGTTAAAATAAATATAAAATGTAAATCAAAAGAAATTTACTATTTCAAAATAAAAATTTTATATCATAACTTTTATTGATATAAAAGTAAAAAGCAATGAAAAATAAATATAAGATTTCTTTCTATCTCAGATACGCAACATATCATCATTATAACATTATATACCATAAGATATTATTTCTTCTTATGCAATTATTTTAAACACGAATCAAAAATAAATAGATCCAGTTATAACATGTAATTATTAAATTAAAAGTTTATCACTATTGCAACTAGTTTTACCATTATGTGTACACAAATATAAATATTGTTTTATGCACTCTATTTTAACTAATTTATCTACATTTTTGCAGCATTATGTATTTTATTAGTGTATTGCTCCCCCTTTTTTTAAAATTAATTGTATGTAAGTGTATATATCTTGAAAAATATATAAAAAACAGCAATTTTTAAAAATTGCTGCAAAAATTTCAAATGCTCTTAAAATATGGAAGACATCTTGGATTTTTAAAATTTACTTCATAAGATAGCTGGATTTATAATGCTATTATGTATTTTAATAATAATGATAACAACAATATTATTAATAATAATAGTAACCAGTCAATAAAAAGTTTGAATTATTATTAGTATTTTAGGGACCTCAAATCATTATTTTAGAGACTATACAATAAACAATACTTATTGTATTATAATCAAGATTTGGATTGAAAACATTACTGTTTTCAATTTGGGATCATAGTTTTATAATTAACTAAAAATATAAAAGTGCTGGAGGAATACATTAGATTCAAAGATTATAACTTTATCTTTCTTACTGCATTACCAAATCCATATAATATTAATATTATCTATGTTCTTTATTAGTTTGTACAATGGGATGTAAAAAAGTATTGTAAAAGGTAATAAAGAAAATAGATGATATTAATACTATATAGATTCAAAGATGAAGTTGCATTGCTCTCAAATAGAAAACTCTTCACTGAAGAAAGCCATAAACTAGAAACTAGTCTGAAGATATTGGATTAATAGAAACTAGATAAGGATTTTGATGCACTAACATTCTAGCATCAATTGATACCTATGGTTTGCATTAGATGGTAATACTGTATGAAGTTGCTACTCTGTTAGCAAATTATGAAAGCATAAGAAATGGTTTTCATATGATTTTATAGAGTTTTTCTCCATTTTTCTGATAACATATATTTAAGATTTTTGCATAATGTAAACTGAAGTTATCATAAAGATTTTATTTTAAATATTTTCATTAAAAATCAAAATGTGGTTTCCATATTAATCAAAAAATTAACCTTGTATCCATTGACAACTCTTTAAATAAATTTCTTAACCAGCACTATTCAAAAGTCACTAATAAAAATTCAGCATGGTTACTATGTTAATCAAAAGGTTAATTTCATTTCCATTAATACCTTTTAAATTAATTACTTGACTAGATACTATAATTCATTTAAGAATCACTAATAAATTCTTACTTTCAAATAAATAAATTAGAAAAATCAGTTGAAATTTAAAAGTTTTTCTGTTTATGCTCTAAAAAACTGATTTTCATTTTTTATTGTTTCCAAAATTAAATGAGGCATATTATATATATATATTTCTGGCTCTTTCCTCAATTGTAGGTCTTCATCACTTGTGTTTCTAAATGTAAATAAAGCAGTTTATACAAGATAATATATATGTACTTAATGAATCTCCTATCAAGTTTCAGCTTCATTCAATGCTGGTATGTTTAAGAAGGCTGTTATTCCCAATATGAAATATTTTGGCTAACACATGTACAAGCTCTAATACTAGTGGTCAACTTATAGTTATATTATATATTCTTCAAATCTCAAAAGTACTATTTGCGTATGGGTAACATAACAGCTACAACCACCAAACCATAGTGAACACGTTAATTAATAAAATTAAAATTTTCAAAACAAAGTATTAATGTAATTTTACAATATATATATATATAAACTAATGACAACATAATTTAAAAATTTAATGCAGAATTTTATAAAAAAAACATTGCAAATTAATGTAATTTTAAAATTTAATGTATAATTTTACAAAAGAATTGTACAAACTAATCAAAAAAAAAAAATGTAATTTTACAGAAAAAAAATATTACTAATAGTAATATACAATAACAATATTGACAGAAAATTGCATGAATATCTTCGAGAAATGCTATGAAGAGATTTTGATATGTTTTGTTTACAAATTCCAAACTTCTTTAACGTATAAATAATTAAATGTCTTATTTCTATCTCTTTTCAAATTAAATTGACTATACTATTTGTAATAGATATTAAAGAATGTACCAATTTGATAAATAGGAAAGATTAAAGTATTTTGTCCATCTTAATTAATAATAAGCAAGATTATAACTATTTTACATTTATCAAAATCAAATATGTAATATATAGGATCTATAAGCACAGACTTTCACATGACCCACCATTCACCACTCTATCTCATATCAATGATATACTTGAACACATATATGTCAAAAAGATAAATAATCAGTTAAAGTCAAAATCAAATATATTTAAAAATAGTTTTTCTTTAAAACTTTTTTTCAATCTGTTTAAGTACAAACATATTAAAAAATCATAATTTCTGTAAATGTCAATTAAAATAAATATCTTTATTTAGCTAGTTATATTAAAATTGTACATTTCTGACAAATTTAGAAATAAATAATATATTACTATCAGAAAATTTTTTAATATACTTTAAAATAATTATTAGTATTCCAAATTATAAATCATTACTACTTACTTAATTTTTAAATCATTCTACACTATTTTAAATATTCATTTTTTCTTTTCTTTAAACTTTAAATATATATGCACAGACACACCATTAGGGTTACACATTCTCTGTGTATGCTATGAGACACAGTCTGTCTCAATATATATATTTTAATTATCTGTTTTAGAGAAATCAATGATTACAACAAAATGATAATTATAATTTTTTAAAAAAAAAGTAAATGCACAATTATAATTATTTAATATACTTATGTATCAATTAATCATTGCTAAAAATTTACAAAAATAGCAATATTCAAAACATCTAATTTTATATAACAAAATAAGCCGTGAATTTAATGATTAAGTATATATAGCTCCTTTTCCATGAAAAAATGCATTTTCTTTATGATTAACCATTCCAAATTGTAGCATCATGCCTCTTACATTTCAGCATTTCTGACGTTTTTCTTTGTCTCACACATCAATGTAAAATATATGATAAAATGATTATTTCTTTTCAGAAAATAATAAATTTGACTTCATTTGATAGATATTTTTATCTACTACTGAAATAAATTTTAAATGTTCACATTTTGTTTCTGTAAATATTTAAAAAATGAGATTGTAATCAAAACAAAGACTTTACACGTCATCGTTTCGAGAAAGATTATTTTTAGTTTATAAAATCAATGAAATATTTCTTAATTTTTATTATTTTTAAACATTTGAAACGAATAATTATTTATTTCTCTTATATCTAATGAATTATGCTTTAAATATTTAAATTTTTTGAATATCTATTGCAAAATTACGATATTTTCTTTACTCGTAAATAAAGTAGATTGTTTATGTCATAGCTCATCTTCTAATTTGCTTCAGGCTATATTTACATTAGCTGATAATATAATGTCATATTTTTGAAAATAAAGTATTTCAAGTCAAAATAAGTTATTAATAATTTATATTTCTTGATATCTAATAAATGTGGTACAAATTATTTAAAAATAATAATTTAAAACCGTAATAAATTTGCAAATAAACATGTTTTTACGTCATTGGAAACTGCAATGTCACAAAACACTGAATGTTTTACAGCCTCGGCAAGAAGCAATGGCTGAATATGTAAGGGCGGGGCTTATGTCTATTGTATGAGCGGGAATTTTGAATTTCCTGCTTTTTAACGTGGAATTTTCGGAAAACAAATTATTATACTAAAATATATTGTTTTACACGCATTTTAATGTATAATACTTACGAAAAAATTCACTAGGGGCGAATTAGCCAAAAGATGAAATAATTTGGTTCAACCGGTCGTAAAGTTAATGTATGGATAAATTTTACTTAAAAAGCTCAGAATAACAAAATACCAATTTATTTGTAAATTCTTGACAATTGGTTGAATTATCTGTGGAATAATTATCTAAAAAAAAATCCAGAGGTTTTCTGATAATTCCTCTATTCAAATAAAATAAAATATAAATACAAGTCAATTCTGAATTTAAACCATTACTATCACATACTAGTGCATTATTTCACAAATAATATAAAAAAAATGGGAAAATATATAATAAACTTTTATGAGCTTACAACTATAATAGCGAATACAATTTTTTTATCAACCAGTTTTCTGTCCTGAATAATGACAGTGATAAATAGATTATGGGAGGCTGCAGGGACATTGAAAATACTATTATATAGTGAGCAGGCAGATGCTACTAGTGCACAATTAAAATGTTTCCTGAATTATATAGCATGAAACAAGTATTAGACTAACATTTTTTTATTTCTATTCATTTTAATTAAAAATAAAAAAAAGACTATTTAACGTCTCTTTAGATATTCGTTTGTGAAGAATGTTTCTCAGGACATTTCCTATAAACATTATAACAAATATTCAACATAAATATTAAAGATTATAAAGAAAATAAAGTGAATGCCCTAAAAAGTCTTAATAATACAGAAGCTACATTTGATCAAATTGTAATATATATAGTTTCTAACACTCCCAAGTTTTTAAATTGCATTTTGAAGATAATTATTTAATCCTAACTATTTATATAATAGTCATTTATTGCATCGTCAAAATCTGTTTTTGCTGATTGCATATATGCATTTGTTTTGTGTTTTATATACAATTAAATAAATTCTAACATTTTTAATTCAGATTTCTCAAACCAATGTTATATATAGAGCTCGCAAAATAAGCTCTTAACAAGCTTTGAGAATATCCCCAATCCCAGGCTGGTTTCTGCTATTGGTATCATCAGTGAGGTGCTAGGATATTCAAGCATTAGAAACCACTAGCAGAAAACCAGTCTGGGGTTGGGGATATTCTCAAAGCTTATTAAGAGCTTATTTTGTGACCTCTATATATAATATTTGTAAATACAAGCTTATTAATTAGGTTATGTGACATCTGATTTGATTATTTTTTTCTCAAACCAAGTAATACATTTTTTTAATTAATAAATAATTTTAATAATCATTATTTTCAATTTTATTAAATACTTTGACCATCAGTTAAAATTTATTACACTAGAAATAATTATTCAACCATCCAACAGAACTCTGAGAAAAGCATTTACTTTTGATACTGTTGTAATGGTATCAAACTCAAATATCAACCTTGATAAGGCATTTTACTCAAGAGTTTTTACTAGCATAATAACTTTTAATTAATTTTTTTTTTCTACTATGTAATCTATAAGTTTAAATGGTATTTTCATTCATATTTCTATTGTTGGATTTATGACTCAATCATATTGTATACATATTAATGACTAATTTTCCGCAAAGTTTTTATATCAAATATCTTTCAAAATTTTAAAATATTTAAGGATTATTTCAAAAAAAAATTTTTATTATAAATAAAATTGATTATTCTATCAATTAATAATTCAGCAAGATTTGTATCAAATAATGATGAACTGGAAAAATATGTTTTTGATTTATATAAACATTGATACGTAAAATATTTATTTATTTTATATATGGTGAATAGCTATCAGATTTTTACATAAATCACTAAAGTATATCTGAAAAGAGATATAATAATTATAAAACAAATATATAGGTCATACAATAATAACTAATAATTATATATAAATTAAAAATTTTCTAAAAAAAAAATATTAAAAATTAAACATACCTCTTTCATCTGATCATTTCTCATCATCACCTTAATGTACAGCAAACTCAATTCTTTATTTGTTTTCATTTCATATGCCTGGAATGCACAATCCATAAACTTGGTACTTTGATTGTAACAAAGAAATAGAACCTTCTTTTGTAATTCATTAGTAAGAAGATGCTTTTTACTGTTTGAATCCTTTGAAGCCCAGTCTGAAAATGATGAGATTATCTTATAGGATAAGGTCCTCAGTTTGCCAACATTTAAATCAAAACATTCTTTTAAAAGTTGAAATACTAATTCATAGGGATTGTCCGCTTCATTAAAATATTTTTCTAATTCTGAATTAAAATCTTCTTCAGAATAGGAAACCCACTGCTGTTGTAACAACTGGATTTGATTAGAAGCTTCTTGAACTTTTGTAGAAGCCATAATGAAGTAAAAATTTTGCTTCTGTGATTAACTATAAAATAAAACATTATGAGTAATGAATTTTTACTGAATACAATATATAAACCTATATAAATGTACATACAAGTAGAATAGACATTTGATAACTTGGGGTTTAACACTATCACACTTGAAACAAAAATAAAGACATCAGAAAAATAGATATATACTTCCAAGACAAACTTCTGCTAAACCATCTTCAGTTGATCTGAGTCATCTCCTCTATACATATTTGCCCAAATCTATTAGTGTTATAATTATCACACAGACTTAAAGATTATCTTTTGACATAAACATACTGCTATCATGAAAATAAATAACAGAATGACTTTATTGCTCGGGAATCAATCCAACGATCTTATGCTTCAGTCTGACACTTTACCGCTGCACTAAACCATGCCGGACATAAATCTCATTATTTAATAGATTATAATATTACTTACCCAGCTAAAGAATTTAAGTATTATTAAATATTAATATATTCCTTTTTGAAATTAAATTGAGAGACTGCAAACCTCTCATGCTTATTACTATCTAACAGCCAATCAAATGTTCTTAATAGCGATCAAATCATAAATACAAGACAGAGAATTTAACAAGAAGGCGGTCCACCTTCTTCTTTACTTGTCTTTCTATATATCCAAGCCAGTCTGAAGTATCTAGATTCGAAAGCGTGAAGCTCTAAATATCTTCACATTTAACTCACTGAGTTTTTAATTACAAACATACAGCGTGAAATTCTACGATTGACTACGCAGTAGTTTTTAGATGTTACATTCATGCATCATACTTTTAATTTAGCGCTATTTTTTCCTCTGTACAAGCAAAATATTTAATCATATATTTAAAATTATCAATGTTTCAAAAAAAAATAAAAA
Source organism: Epiperipatus broadwayi (assembly GCA_028023455.1). Lineage (NCBI taxonomy): Eukaryota > Metazoa > Onychophora > Udeonychophora > Euonychophora > Peripatidae > Epiperipatus > Epiperipatus broadwayi. The sequence continues at coordinate 618,493 of JAQFVV010000056.1, read as the reverse complement.
ATTATTAATAATATTAATATGTAAAAAGACATTTATTACTATCATTAAGTCTGAATATAGCACTTGTGAATTAAATTGTGCAAATATATAGTAAATAAATAATGAATGATATTGAAGACATTTGAGAGAAATATTATGACTTCTATCTGAAAATGCTGGTTCAACAGAAATACACTTTGGGAGTTCTTGTCTTTTTCATTTTTATTTTGTAATATCTTCATTCATTGTTTTGAAGTGTAATAATTGTTAATAGAAGTTTTCAAGCATAAAGGTGAGTACATTAAATTAATAATATCATACATAAGTATAGTTTGTAAGAAGAGAGATACATTGAGGTTTAATGAAGTTTAAAGTCTACATGTGGGATAATATAGTAATTTCTATGAGTACATTAACCAGTATGCTCTTAGTGAACTTTCGATGCATTAGAAAATAAATAATAAGAACAGAAAAAAATGACAGTATGGAACTCCATTAAAAATTAAAAATAACGATTATTTAATGATTGTTCCTGAAATGAAAGTAAATTACAATTCAGATTTTATAATTAAAACATTCCACATTATTTGCAAATAATGTATGCACTATATAATTTAACACAAAATTTATGTACTTTTAAGAAGAAAAAAGTAGAACGGTTGTAAATGGAATAATTTTTAATAATAAATTCTAAATTCTAAAATTTTTAAAAAAAAAAAATGAATTTTTTTTTTTTTTTTTAGTAGAAACAAAATTAAAAAAATGTTTTTAAAAAACTATTAGATAATCTATATATTTTAATTTTTTTAAAATGTGCTAAATAAACATTCCACTACACATTCTTGAAATATAAAAATAAAGACATTTTAAAAGATAAATGACCCTAAGATGCATTTTGTGTTGAACCAGTACTCATCATTTAGCTCACATCTCAATTTCTCATATATATTCTTAATCATATGTTCAGTATTTATCAATAGTAAATTGTTATACTTTTATTTACAAGGGTCAAACTTAGTCCACCCATAATTTTGACACGATTCACTTTAGATAAATACGTTAATGATTATAATTAATCATTTATTAAACTAGAGATTATTCCTAGTCCAGATATAAATTTAAACCTGCTATTGGTCAATATGTTTTTTTTTTAATTAAACACAGACACATGGAGTAATTCAATTTCATTTCTCTGTTTCCATGTGTAATATATTTTATAGATATTACCTTCACTCCATCACACATTTTTGAAACATATAAACAAAGACATATTAAAAACAAATGACTCATATGTGTGTGTTTAATTTTAAAAAAGCAGTTATAGTGATATTTAACTAAGATTCAGAGCATTTATTTGGGTTGGGGATAATCTCTAGTTTAATAAATGATTAGTGATAACCATTAATGTACTTACCTAAAATAAATTGTGTCAAAGTTGTAGGTAGAGTAAGTTTGATTCTTGCAAATCAAAATGAACAAGTTATGATTCACAAAAACTGAACATATGATATGTATAAGAGATTGTGATCTAAGCACACTGATGAGTACTGGTTCAATATAAAATGCATCTTAGGAGTTTATTTGTGTTTTAAGATGTAATTCATATGTTTCAGGAATGTGTGATAAAATGAAGGTAATTAAGTACATCTGTAAAAGATATAACACATAGAAAAAGAGAAATTACTTCCTGTATTTGTATTAATTTTATTTAAAAAAATGCAAATATATGTATCTTTAATTGAAAATACTAGTTAATATCTGGGCTAGGGATAATCTCTATGTTTAATAAATGATATCAAAGTTGTGAGTGAAAAAAGTTTGACACTTGTAAATCAAAATGTAACAATTTATATTTTAATCTATTATTTATAATTAGAATTTATATAAATTTAACTAACTAAACATTGTATCCATTACCATGGAAATATTATTTCAAAAGATTTGAGAGTCAGCAAAAAACACCACATTTAAATATATATGCTTATAGTTATAATAGATAACTAGAAAATATTTAAAAATTAAAGAAAAATGTATTAAATAATTTATACGTAACTTAGTGGATATTCCTTTAAAAATAATTTAATGTAAACAAAAAAAAAAAAAAAATGTGTTATTTATAATTACTTGAACTTCCAAATAAAAAAAAAAAAATAATATGGCAATAAAAATAGTTCTGTAAAAATGACTAGTGAAATCCTTAAAAAGTATTCCTACAATGAATTAAAACCATTATTATAGTGAATAATAGTTAAAAATTAATTTAATGAGAAAAAAAAATTTGATTATGAAAAAATTTTGCAATTATAGGAGGCAGAAAATTCACAATAAAAATGTAATTATCTTTGAAACTGTTTTAGAAACAATGGTTCAATAAAAAAGTGACCACTATACTGGTATTCTATTTTTGTTGATATTTTAGAATTACAAATTTTTGCTTCCAGACATCATATACAGTTATTAATTGTACAACTTAAGAATAAGCTAATTTCTTTATAAAAGTGTATTATGAATATTAATAAACACTGACTACATGCATTTCCTTTTATTCTAACTGAAGTTGTTGTCATATTTTTGCTATTTTTATTTATGTTTAAAGTGAATATTTCACACAGAATAACAAATTTTTTGCATATTATTATTATACAATTATGAATTTTACACTGTTTAACAATAAGCTTAATTTATTTATAAAATAAGTTATAATATTAAATTCTAGACAGTGGTCTTTCATTGAGTCTTGATACTAAAAAATGCTACTATATTTTTAGTTTCCATTTATGTTGGAAATTAATTTATAGCGCAGAGTTGAGAATAAATATATATTACAAGAATTTCATATAACATATAGATATAAACATTTTGATGCATACATTACGGGCATGGGAAAATTTGTATATATTTTTTGGAGAAATACTGCTCAATTTATATATGCAACTTGGAATAATGGTATTTTATGTGTATGGATGTGTTTATATATATATATATAAATGAGGTGTCATTTAAAATTGAAAAAAAAAAAAACTATATGTGGAAAAATACTATGGCAAAACCATGATTATCATGAGAGTAAAAATGACAATTTGAAAGACCATAAATCTCTAAAATAATAAAACTATTTTGAATGGCATTTCAATAATATTAAAGAATGATGCTGATAAACAATGAATCTGCAAAAAAAAAAAATGTATTTCTATAGTACTGATTTCAGGATAAAAAAATATACATGATAGATGCAGAAAAATAATAAATGCATAACCGAAAGATCAAAATGTAATATTTACTTAAAAACAGAATTATTACAATTACATCTATGCAAGAATTGTAGAACTTGTAGGTTAAATTACAGAAATATAGATAGATAGACGTGTTGATGGATAATGTCCTAACCAGAAGAAAGTAAGCGGAGTGATAGTAATAATAAAAATCTATCCATGTAATATATATATATATTGTTAGAACTGTGATTTTCCAATGATCAATGCTAAAAATGAGAGTTGAAAAAATGCTGAATATATAAAACAAATATTGATTTTCAGACTAAATAATGCAGAAAATAAATGTGGAAAAATAATGCATCCATTAACTGATAGATCAAAAGTTCATTATTTATCTTTAAAAATAATTATCAACCATTAATTATGTACATGAACTGTAATGCTTGTAGATTAAATCATGGTAATATAGATATGTTATTTTTATAGATACTATTTTAACTAAAAGAAAGTAAATAGCATGATGAGCAGATATGAAATATACAAATGTCAAATTTGATCATTAATCACAACATAATAGTGGCCTATCAGTCAGTCAATGAGATATATAAATCCAAAACTTTTCTAAAATATGCATCAAACTGAATCTTTATTTATATTAAATGGAACAATGGAAATTTCAGTTTTGGTATAATTAAACCAAAAATCAAATATATTCACATTTCTTAATCAACCTTAATAACAATTGGATATAATCAAGGAGACATAATCAGATTTATTGTGAATGGCTTGCTAGTGTCTTGAGCCAGTTCAGTGAACCAAGATAGAAAAAATAGTTGAATGTATTTGGCAGTAATAGTCATAGGAATTTTTCTGGCAAGGTTAAACAAACATCAGATAAAGTAGAGAAAGATAACAATGACTATGATAATAATAAATTCTCAAGCTATTTGCTGACCATATTCAATACTTGCAACTATGGTCATAAATACCTTCATTATAAGTCAGTGAATTTAAAAATTGCAAACTAAAGTAATAAGAATATCATTATAATGTAAGACATAATTTCCATCTAATGATGTGACTAGCAAAAAAATATACTACCATTATTTCCTAACAGAATCTGCAATTTACCCAAATGATTTTATAATCAACTCAATCTATATACCTTTCAGCATCAAGCATGCATAAAATTCTACTAGGTAAGCACTTCCTTGACTTGTAGTGCAACAGAAATATAGGATTTATTCAAAACTTGGTATAATAGTGCACATTGAAGACAACTTGAGAAGTTTTTGTACCCCAATTACATTACACATTATAATATAATTTTGTGTGCACATTTCTTCATCAAATAAATTGCTTTGGAAATTAAACATTTACAAATTGTTCTACATGACTAAAAAATTTAATCTCACTTTATTCTTATTGAATTGAGCAATTCTATCTCAAGCAGTGTGTACATATGTATGATTATTAAAATCTACTTGCAAAAATATATTATATTTGCTTGTTTAACATGGTTTGTTTAAACTTCTAGGAAAATAAAAATGTCATTTTGTTAAAGTCCTGTGCCAGTTCTCTTCATCTATATTAATCATAGACCAGAGTGAAAGGTGGAATCCATCTATTCCTTGACAACAGATTTAAGATAATGAAACCAGATGATTTATATTTATGAACCGTAAACTTTATGCAAAATCAGGTTTATTATCTAATTAATAATGAATAGGAGTGGGGTTTGAGTTTCAAAATGATAATTATTAATCCATTTTCAATCTGTGAAAGTCCTGTGTTAATATTCTTGATCTATATTAAGATCTTAGATGAGAAATCTTTGCAATAAACAGTGGGTGAAATATATCATATCTGTAATTGTTAAACCTTAATATATTTATAGCATAATATGTAGCTATTGATAAATAAATAAGTATAATCAATTATTACTAATTATATGGCTACTTCAAACATTAATTTTAAATTCACTCTTATTACATTTTGGTATTCTGTATGGATAGCTATAAAAGTATAAAAAGATCAATTCCAATGTGAATATCACTAACAAATGTCTACCATGATGTGTGGTTATATAATCTTTAGACATTATCATCCCATTATTATACTGTATATATAAGTAAGTTTCACATTTCTTCTACATGTGACAATTACCCCATTCATTACTTATTGCTTACCTAATAAAAGATATGATAATAATCACCAGATTCTAGATATCTATCTATTACTATATATACATATTATCAACGTAATTATTTTTTTAACTTTGTAATAAGATCTTTAGTTATTTTATTACCCTGTGAATACAAAGTTCATAATAGTATAGGGGTGGGCAAATAGCGGCCTGAGGGCCACATGCGGCCCACTAAGAGTTTTTATGTGGCCCCCATGACAATCAGAAAAATCCGCCTTGAACTGAGATTTCCTTCCCATGCGCGACCGAAGATTCGTATTTTCCACTAGGATGACCACGTCCATACACATGTGCAGTGTAGATACAATGTGCAGTGCTTTTCCAGTTGAACTTGTTAATTTCAATTTTGTCTTTGCATTAACAAATATATACATTTCCAACTTTAGTGAAATCATGAACCCTCTGAAAAAATGTAAAATCGGTGATGAATGTCGTGTGTTTAATAAAGAATGGACAAACAAATATTTCTTTGGTAATACAGGGAATAAAGCAGTGTGTTTATTGTGTTATGAAAGAAAGGTGCGGCACTTCGCTTCCACAAAGTGGCCCCCGATACCGCCCTTCTCCAATCTCTGCATCCCCCGAGCCAAAACAATTGCCCATCCCTGTAATAGTAGATAAACTGTTAATTAAAAGTAACCATGTGCTCAATAAAAACTCTTGCTACTAAAATAAAAACTAATATTATTAGTATTTAAGGTACATGGTAAAAAGTAATTAAAGCAGCCAATTAGAAGGGGTCACCCATTCTTAATAAACTTTATAGAATTAGATTATTATCTATTCACAAAGTCAAGTCTATACTATTCATAAATTGCTATAAATATTACCAGAGAAGACAAAATTTGAATATTAAAAATGTTAAAACAATATGAAACATTACACAGCTCCTTAAAAAAGAAGTTCTGAAACCAATTTTTCTTTTTTTTTTTGATAATGAAATTTAAAAACTTCATAATACTAACAATATATATTAATATTCAACTTTTACTTTAAAATAACTCCTTTCTTAGAAAATGATAAGTTAATTTTTAAGATACCAAGTAAATAAATCTCTACATCTTGAAAATAATGCCTAAAGGATCATATGAAAATATTGTGTAAATCAAGCAAATAACTACAGACATATAGAAATAAACCAAGGTCTATATTAGCATTGTGAATTTATTTTTGAAAATTAGTTCTTTTATTTTTAGGAAACAGCAAGATTACAACAGTTTGGTTCAAATTGTTGGCTATGATAATTGAGTGAAAAAATCCTATCTAAGTCACACAATTGAAAGTTAATATATCCATTACCCCACACCCTCTTTTTTTTTTTTTTTCAATTAAGATTATTTGCAACCATTTGTTTGACATATATACATCTAATATATTGATTAAACTTCCAAACAACTTTCTGTAAAAACTATTTATATTTACTGAACTATATTTGGATTCCTTAAAAAGAAAATCATGTAAATATACACTTTAAATTATCATTATTAAAAACTATTCATAAACAAGTATGTTCACTATAATTATAGAAAGAAATAAAAACAAAAAGTGAAAGAATATTTTTTGTGAGATTACAGAAATTAATCTGTGACTTATATTACGATTTTAATTTCTCTTACAGCAAAGTTTAATTTTAAAAAAAACTTTATTATCTTGACTAAATATAGTGCTTCACTGTATTTTATGTCTCATTCATGTTCTCTCACAATGAAAGCAATATAATATTGCACTTTTTTTTTGAATATCTTTTGGGATAATCTTTCAATGTGAATGCTTTTACTCTTCTATTAAAATTATATTCAAATTCACCATAGTACACATTTTCTCCAAACAAACCAGTTCATTGATTGATCTTATAATCTTGCTATCATATTTTTATGTTTTAGTGACAGGAAATTTGTCTCAATTTAATATGATCAATATGAAAAATGAACAGCAGTATGTGTAGTTAATTTAAATGAAGTGGTAAAGCAGTTTAACAAAAAATATTTTACGAATTAAAATTGTAAACTAAGGAAATAAAAACACGACTATTTAAGTCAGGTAGATTTTTCAGGTGAATTCATTGTTTTTGCTAATAATGTTCCAGAGTTTCAGGAAATATTGCAAGAACTATCTAATAAAAGTAAGAAAGAAGAACTAGATATACATACTAAAAAGACTAATGTTCAATGGTATTTCTCAGAAGAAAAAATATAGATTGATAATCATGAAGTTAACAACTACAAATACTTTAGTCAAATTATTGTAATGAATGAAATTAATCATAGAATTAAACTTTGATGAGAGTGCTTTTGATAGAAATAACTTATCATTAACAGGAAATATCCCCAAGTGTTTGAAAATATTTTCAATAAATGTTTTAACATGTCTTAATTAAGGATCTGATATTTGATACTCAACAAAAGAGAAAAACCATCAATAATCAGATATTGCTGGAATCATTGAAAAAAATAAAGAGACTAAAATGGAATTAGACTAGAAGAAGTAATAATTAATGGGCAGTTGAAGTTTTGAACAGATTCCAAAATATTGTAAAAGATATAGAAAATGATCACACGTGAGATGAATGGATGTAATAGGAAATTTGTTGGTGTACGTGAACCTATTGATAGAAATAACTGGATTAATTTTAGAGATCTTTATCTTGCAATAAATCAATTATAGTTGGAAATAATGATGATGAGTATATCACAAAGATAAAATAAAATTTTTAAATCGACAATTCAAGCAGCACAAAATCTATTATACTCGTCTCTCCACCATCACTTTTTTAATGTTGATGGTTTACAAACAAAAAATGTTTAGAGTAAAAATTATTGTATCTATAATTTGCACCAATAAGTAATCCAAATGTCGCAATAGGTACAGCGAGATGGACGATAATCTCATGACATGACTCTTGCTGGTAAGGTGAATCATCAAAATAAAAACATGAGATGACAAAAAGCATACAGAAAAACTTTTGCAATGAAAGCAATCAATACTTAATCCTGCGAAACATCAGATACAGTTATATAATTACTCACAAACCCCATATCTGAGATCAATGTCATTTATAAATTCCGACGTTAATCCGAATAATTAAAAAATAACAACTTTAATAGTGATTAATTTAGGTTTTGTGCAATGTAACTGCATGCATTCAAAGTTCAATGCTAGAACTATATACTAATATGTTTAATTTACGGACATGATACTGTTTTCATTTATTTAAAAAAATAGTAAGGATGCTTAGTTTGTATTAAGAAGTAATCTATAACATACATACACAATATGCACATTAAATAAAGTCCAATCGAAAGCTTTTACAACAAAACGACAGCACAAATGTATTAATAATGATGTGATATTAGTTATAAGTTTGTGTTATTATTGCAAACATAAATTTAAATTACCCTCGATGAGGAAACACAAATCAAATCTAACCACGTTTTTTTTTACGTTTCTATTTAATACCAGCCGGAATAAAATTATTAAATATTGAATAATATATTTTATATTGACTAAAAGATATAAGCAAAATAAAAATTATATTTACTTTATGTCTAATAAAGGTTACGTAATTTTTGTTCAAAATATATATTGCAACTTTTATTTTTGAAAAATCCTGCATACGAAAAGCAGAGTACAGTAATAGTTTCCCTTAAAACGCACAGCAATCTGATTTTAAAAAGCAATTGGATAGTTCTGATCACATGATTTAAAGATCCACTACAAATAAGTATTCTGTTTACAAATCTTTCTCGATGTGGTAGGACAAATTTGAAATCGAAAAATGGTATGTTTGTTTGATAGTATCAGAATATTTTCATTTTTTAAGTTCAATTTTACATATATTATAAATATTTTTTTAAGTTCACTTTAGTAATTGAAAATACTTGCATAATAATACTATCAACATGTTCGATTTCATTCCGATGCTATAACCGACCACGTTTCTTAAATGCAGTCTTAAGAGTATTAATTAAATCATAAGCTTTGGACAAATATTATTACATTGATCATCAAATATTTTTTATAATGTCATAAGTTTTCGGCTTCACGCCAAGAAATAAAATTACATAGATTCACAATAAGTAGATGAATTTCATTTTTGATTGGTATTCATCGTACAGCGTTCTCCCTTTTTTTTTTTCAATTTATTTATTTGCTGCTTCTTGTTTATTTATTTACTTCACTATTGATAAGTCCTTTTATTTTTTTCAATCATCAGATTGCATGTCTTATGTAATGATTTTATTTTTGACAATTCATTTCTCTTTGAATATCTATATACATAGAGTATTCATTTTATTCTAGACAAATTCCATACATATCACAACATATTACCTTTTACATTTACTTCATTCTTAAATCATCTTAATATTTTCTTAATATACTTTTTTTTTACTAATTATTATTTCGCTATAAAAGCTTCACGATTTTCTTAACCAAATATATATCAACTTTTTCCTTTAAACTTTCTTTCACTTATTTTTATCCGTAATGCACTTGCTGTTTCAGTTTTCATATTTATTTATTGTTAGTAGGTTATCTCAAAAACATACTGAAAATGTTTGTTTTCCTTTTGTTCTATTGTTTTACTTTTCCAAAGCAAGTATTTTACTAGCTTTTTTTTTTTACTTTAATTCCATTACAGTGTTTTATAAAACAGTCTTTAGGTATATTCTTTTACTCTCAATACTATTATGACATCTAGTATAAGCGTTAATAGTCAATAAATGTCATATGGTAGGGCTTAATAAATCCTTATCCAGTGCTGTTCTATCCAAATATTTCCGGACTAATTTGTAGCTTATGATATTTATTAGTGAGCTTTTAGGAACAGTGCACTTTCATCTTTTAGAGATTTAATGTAACTTTTCTCTAGCAATCTTTTTTACTACTATTTGGAATCTATTAATTACTAAAGCTTACACTAGATGGCATAAAAGCATTGACTATAAAAGAATTTACTGATGAATAATATTGTGTAGCTAAAATCATATATCTTATTGGTCATGTGATGCAAAACATTCTTGTATTACAATAAATTATTATTACTATCCTACACTTAATGTATCTCTCTGTCCCACGATTGGATTTTCATTGTTTGTTCTATCAATTTTTTTAATGTTTTTATTTTATTTGCTAATTACACCTGTATATTCCCCACTCTCTTATTAATACTTTCTCAATTTGCCCTTTTTTCTCAAAAATTCTAAAACTATTTGCTGAATCACACACACTTTTATAACATAGATGGTTATATATCTATATTAGCAAATGTAATATATTAGCTCTTTTTTGTTATAGAATTTTTATCTTTCTCTTTTTAATTCTGCTATATTTTTCTTTGAGGCAATGTTTCATTTTATCATTCAATCTTATCACTAACAACAACATATATTAAGTTTTTTTTTTTAGTAATTTTTTAATTCAAATATATTTACTAACTTATTCCACTTTTTTATCCACTGCTTTTGTACAAAGAATTTTTATAACTTTCCTCTTAATACTTTCAATTTAACAATAGCAAACTATACATAAAATTCAGTAGTACCACTCAGTACAAGCTCTAGTAAGCAATTCATGCTAAAAGGTTGTGCATATTCCCAAACTAGTTTCTAGCTTGTGGCTTTCATCAGTGAGGAGTATTAGATCTTAGAGCAATGCACCTAGCTCTTTAAATCTAATATAATGTCTTAGGAGTTACTTTCAATTTAGTCAGTGCTCTCTTCAGTGTATATTAGATGCTATGGTTTTTCACTTTCACCTTTTTTTATGCTATTATAAAGTCAAGTTATATTTATAAACACAGATTTTTTATTTGCCTGTCAGGAGTTCCACTGAAAATTTTGGGATTCCAAAATCTAAATTTGACAAAATATTTGAGATCTCATGACTAACTATGAATGAGTACACAACAACTTAATTGTGTCTCAAGCCAAAAAATATTCATTCAGTTTAGCTTAGAATAAATCTTGTAGATAATTATTTCCATTCATTTCCCACAGTAATGTTTCAGTATAGAAAATTTTTTGCTACTAGTGCATTTCTCAAACTAGTATATGTACACCAAGTACATTGTAAACTAAAAAAATCAAATCTTCACAATGCACATTTCAGTCTTTTGCAATGTCATTACATTTAATAAGTAGCTGTAAAAGGCTGATATTTAGTGAATTACAATTATAAACATCGCGCTATAGAAATAGATGCTTGTTTAATAAGTTTAGCTAATTCAGAAGAAACTAATTTGCAAATTAACAGTACTGGCTAGTAAAGAATACTTCACTTACTATCATGTAGTGCAAATAATATTATATTGTAACTAATTAACAATGAATAATAAATGAATTAATAGGGTTTGAAATTAACCCATTAACCCAGTCTCACTATGATGTGTTACAATACATTTATCCAAATATCATTGTAGTTAATTCACTAATATCTAAATTTAATGTCTTAATGATATTAAACTGTAATGTACATTTGTGATTTGTAGATTTACATTGTATATTTTCTGCATGAAGCACGTGCTTCACAATTCGAGCACAGATTATAAGTCAGCAATTTGCAGTTGACAAAACATATGAGGATTTGGTTTATTTTTCTTGCAGGGTAATTCCAGTTGTCAGAATGTAGTTCTAGTCACTCACTGTCAAGTAAGGTCATTTCACAAAAGTAGAATTAACTTTTGGTTTTATTAAATTTAAAGCATATAGCTATTTTTAAAAAAAAAAAAAGTTGTTTTATAAAAGTACTTGTATTTAACACGTACTCATTTATATTTAAAATAGGTTATTTTGATTTTTTTTTTTATAGAATTGATTTTTAAATAGTTTTCTTTCACCATTTGTTTTTAATCAATTTGATTAAAAACAAGCCAACTTGTTAATTACATTTCTGTCTCTTTTATTTTAATCATTTCTAAGTTCATTCTAAAAGCGGAGATTTAATTTTGTGTTGTTGTTTTTGTTTAAAATAATCCCTGGTTAGAATTCCTAGTTAGTTTGAGCGGGAGATTGAAATTTGCCCTGCCCTAAGGTGTAGAATTCAACAACAAGAAAAGTTTACGTGGGAAATGTAGCGAGGGTATAAATAACCCCGCAAATTTTGGGACAATAGTTTTTGTATTATTCTTGGCTTGAACAAGCTGTTTCAAAGTGATAGATTCAATATTCATTTTACACTTTGCTTATAGTCTGCTGAGAGTCTTACCGTATTGTTAGCAGTTCGGACGTTAATTTCTTTTAAAAGAAAAAAAAAATTGCAGTTGTTACAAGATTTGTTTCTTCATGATGTCAAAACCCACTGCCTTACATATTCTAAACTCCTACATGTCTTGCTAGCTTAACCAAACGACGGACCCACGCCTGCCAGCTGTTCTTCAGTCATGCTGTAAAAGTCTAAATTAAACCAGATCCCCAATATGCCTCTACCCTTGCCGCTATAAAAAGATTGAACATCTGAAATATGAACTTAAATAAAAGTGCGCACTCCTTGAAACTATGTGAACTTGGCTTTACCGTAAGGTAAATATTTTCTTTTATTCTTTCCAGGGTAAATTCTTTTAGTTAAATCTCTGCCCAATCTAAAATAAATTTGTAGTCTTAATAATTATTTAACTTCCTATTATATTTGCTATATTTACTCTTCATTGTATTAATAATGTGTCTTGGAATCTTAGTTTTAAGATTCCAAGTTTGCTTTCAATTTTATTTAACGGAGAGTGTCTAGTGAGTTTATATTTTAGATGCTTAATATATCTCTGTTTTTATGTCTAGCTCTTTCTAAATGCTTTAGCAGTCTTGCGTAATTTTAATTTGCTCACCTGTATTTATTTTATTGTCCAATAATTGATTTTAAATACTGTATTTGTGCTTTTGCAAACCGCAAACTCTTTTGGCTGGTGGCTTATTATGTCTGTTGTTCTGTTTTTCCTTGTAGAGATTTTATTTTCCATAGTTCAGATTACATAGTACTATAATGGTCAGAATTGTGTGGTCAGCCAACAAGATTCAGAGACTTAGCAAAAGTACTTCAAGCCCAGCATGTTCGGGATATGGTAGTCACGGAACAGTACTAAACTTTACCCTATTTGCCAGTGCTACAAAATCTCCACTATCCCAACCAACACCCCTGATGCTACTAATGGTTATCGTTTTTCTTCAGGTCCCGGTGGTCAGGGTAAAACAAGGACTCTATCAATTCAAATTTAGCCTGTCATGCACTAGAATTATCAAATTAATCTAAGATACTCACCAAATACTTTGATATAGCTCAGAATATTATTTCAAATATTTCATAGGTTTTGGATATACATATATGACTTAACTAAGTGTGGACATAATTGGGTGGATATGATGAACCAGGGAATGACATGACAACTGTATAGATATATATGATTTATTAACACAATTCATTAGAAGATAGAAATAATAACAACAATGTTTGTATCTTATTATGATCCATGTATGGGATTACATTTAAACCAAAAAATAATAATTTAGCTATCAGTTATTGATAATGATACAGTATTTAGATATCACTAGGATAAATGTATGAATTTTACAAAGAATTACAATATTCAACCATCAATTATTTATAAAGGTACAGTATTTAGATATCACTAGGATAAATGTAAGATTTTTTACAAAGAATTACCTGTCAATAATGACAACCAAGGTTATGAACTAAAAATAACAATTACAATAATAAACATCAATATTAGATGTGTGTGAGCATTACAATGAAGTCATACTATCAATAATGACAACAGAAGTTAGGGACAAGAAATAATAATTTCAATAGTATTTAAACATTAGTGATAGATGTGTGTGTGCATGAAGTCATACTGCCATTCATGACAACAACAATTATGAATCAATATGATACTGTAAGGGTATTACGAATTAACCAGAAACAATAATTACAACACATAGTAAATATCAGTATTATACGTGTGTAAGCATAAAACAAATTTTATATTAATAATGATAATATTTGATCAAGAAATATGCCACTATAAAATTAATATGCCAATTTGTCAAGAGTAAACACAATACCTGGTTAAATTAAGTTAGAGGCCAGAAATATATATATAATAAATTTATGTGTGTGTTCACATACATAGGGAAAGTTAAGTATATATTTTTATTATTATATTTACTTTTAGTATTCCCAGCAGGAGTTATGGACCAAAGCATAATTTTAGCTACCTTCTTTATCAATAGTTATATGGTAAATATGGTTTATCTATCCCACACAGCATTACTAACAGGCATGATCAAGACATCTAATTACAGCGTTCAGTGGCATCTGGGTTCGAATCCTGTGCCGGCTATATTATTATTGGCATTGGCAAACATGGGCCAATATTCTTAATCGAGCAATAAAATATAAGTTCCTATGATAACACATCCCGCAATCAGCTTGGCCTATATAGGAAATAATCGAGCGTGGGCTTTGAATTTCTATCGTCATAGAGTATACCCATTTATCGGCTCAAAAACATGGCTATCTTGTATTGCCAGGACCGGTAAAAATATCCGTCTAGCAGCTCGCATAGCATTACTCGACATATATTCATTATTAAAGGCCATATAGTCACAGATCATTCTATTAAGCAACACTGATATATTTGTCCATAAAAAGCATTAACTTATATCTGTATAGATATTTTCTTAAACCTGTATTTAATAAGTAATAATGGGAAAATTTAAGATAACCATATCTTATAGGCTATAAAACACCCAAGTGTTTCAAATATAAAGCTTAACCATAAAATGCTAAAGAGGCAAAAAAAACACTACTGCTGAGATATTACTCTTTCCCCAAGTGCATACATCACTAAATATATATATAGGGTGAGATGAAACATATCTTTGTAATAAGGAATATTGCCCGTTTTATATTTAAGAAAAGAAGCACTATCATTATTATTATTATTATTTTAACACTCAAAGACATATATATATATATTATTTCATATTTTTATTGTCCTAAAGAATCTTAATCTAAATCAAATAAATAATAATTTTAACACTCATTTATATTCTTAATTTTCTTTAACAAGGTACTGTAATATGTATAATGAAGTAATATGGGGCGAGATTTTAATACAGATATTTGTTTTTTTTTCTCTCTCTCTTTTTTTTTTAAAATAAATGACATTTTTAACTAAGTAAGAACTAGGCAAACGATTTAAGAAATTTAAGTTTGACTGTTTGTTACTTTACAATTATAAAAAATAGTTACCTTTCTCCCATTTAAGATTGGAGATAAAGCAAACAAATTTATACATAAATTGGTTTAATAGTAAAAATATCATTTGTCCCCATACTTGACTGGGTTGGCATAAATAAATTAATCAATAAAATATATATCTTTATACTTAAAGAAAACATACTGGCATATCTCAAAATAAATAATAATAGCTGTATTTATAAACTCTATAGTAATCTTTTGTTCCATTTAGAATTAGACATTACACTTCTTTTTTTTTTTCCATTAATAAGTAATCTAGTTATAACACAAATTGACTTGTTAAGAATAATAACAAAAAAAACTAAAATACTCATATATATCACTGTCCTTTTGAAACACATCTTTTCTTTCTAAGATAGAGTCTTTTACTGATCAATTATAAATCTGTGAATTTTAAACTTAGATAGTCTAGAGTTTTTTTTATTTATAGAAGACATTTTAATTATTCTATCTTGAAGGATTAAAAGTTTATACTTGCAATGCTTACTCTGTCACTTTGATTGAGGTAGCTATTTTCTTACTGGTTCACTTATTTCAGGATCGACCTTTGGCTTTACTGGACTTAGGATAGACTGGATTCGAAGTTGGTTCTCCATTTTCCCAGTGGTAGCAGCATGGAACTAATTGGATTTCTTTCCTTCTTACAGATGCATTTTCTGGAGATTCCCCAGAGAGAGGAAAGGTAAATTTGACTACTCAACAGCCATGGTGATGATCTGACATCAGCTTATATATATTCAATTGGTCTATTAGAGAGTGATTTTGACTTTCACTTTTATTCTTTTTTTCTTTGACTTTTTTCTTCTGATTTTACTTTTGACTCTTAAAAACTTTTTGCTTTTAAAAAACTTTTTTTTTTACTGCCAACAACTTTATTTTTACTCTTTGACTGACTTGACTAGAAAAATTAGCCCAGTATTTATATGAAAACTTTTACTCAGCAAAGCCTTGTTTAATCCCTATATATTTTTTCTTCACCTATATTATAACTCCCTTTGTTAGAAATGGAAATAGACTGCTTGATTGATCTTTAATTTAAACCAGTTGGCAAAATCCCATTAAGATTAAACCAAGGTATGAAAATTTTAATTGCATTTTTAACTGCCCTGTAAAAATGAGACAATAATTAGCATTTCCATGCAACTATATCTTTCCGAATGTTTCAAAAAAATAGACTCATAAAAAATGTTATTTCCAAAGAAAGAATGAGTCAACTTATATTTTTCAATTTTTCTTTGTCTTTTGGAAAAACATATAGACAAAGGAAATATATTTTTCTTTTCCAAATATATAACAAAAAAATGTATTTCAATAAAACAAGATATATATATATATATGAGTCCTCTCATTCATCAACACTTACACATGCATCTGTATATTATTTTTTTAACAAAAAAAATGAAAAAATCAAATATTTGATCTACAAAATCTATACATATATCCTATTTTTAAACGACTAACATGAAGCTCTGTGTGTGCATACACACTGATCGCTTCAGTACATAATCTCCCTTTTTTGTGTGAGACTAACCTTGGCTGGTTTAAATGTACTTGTCCATGAGCATTTTGCAGAATTAGGACATTCTTAGTTTCAACGTTTCTTTTTTGGGCTAAGAAAAGCTCGTCTGTGCTGTGTTGTTAGTTTTCACCCGCCTCATTTTTATTTTTATTTTTTTTAAATCTCTATAAAATGAATGGAATTGTTGTTCTTTGTAATTTTATAAATCATCAGCAGGAAGATAATATTAATCCTCTTTGTAAATTATAGGTGAAAGACAGTTTCTTTCTGCTAAAGTATTTAATGTCTTAATATTTTCTACTCATGTACACTCTCTGATAAACTAACTTATAAAAAAATCTAGGTCAGCGTTTATATTTGCTTGCTAGATTTATTCGCCTTTTACATGTGGCTTTGAATTTTATCAGTGCATGTACTCATAACTTGGTTTGTAAATTTATTTATAATTATAATTATTTCACTTTCTTGAAAAGCTTGGGCAGACATAACTGTTTTTCTAATTATTTACTTGTCTTCTACTGAGACTTCTAATTATTATTCTCAGATTAGTTTTGGCCAATTGTTTGGTTGGGAATTCACCAGTTTTAAATGTCTGTTTTCCCTTTAGTCATAGATCTAACGTTTTATTAATTTGAAATCATTTACGTAGGGATATTTTCTAATTTTACTATTTCATTGAATTGGAGACGTAAATTTCCTCCCATTTTATAATTTATACTCGAATGTATTTATTCATTTATTGTTTTTTTTGTTCTTGGGGTAAATCAGCCGTGCATTATCTTAAATGTGATCTATCATGGGCTGTTCTACCACCATATGACGTTCTTGGTCCCGACACATTTTCCGAGCCAAGAAATGCTCGCCAGCACTGATTCATTGATTTATTTCAAGATTATATTTTTGAATAGGGAAACCAGTGTTGGGGAATTCTCAGCTGAGAGAAATTTGTTTACTCCATTTGTTATTCACTATTAGAAAAGTAATCTGTTTGCCAGAGCGTTGAATTTTATTCTTTCTATTACACGTCTGAGATAACCCTATTTGTTGTATTATAAACATTTACTTTATAATTTATATTTTTCTCAAATAAAATTAAAATTTGTTTAAACTTAATTTGGGTGACGTTTGTTTTAGTGCTTTTATTTCTCAATTGTTTGAACAATATTTAAGATTTTTTTGTTTTTTCCTGAATCTAGTTGGTGCAAACCATCATCCTCATCCATTTTTGATCACAGTAAATAAATTTTCCATGTGATGTGATGTACTGTGGCTTCTCCTTAAACGAAGTCAAGAATATCTCAGCAATTATTAACTATTTACAACTATAAATCACTTTGTAATTAAAGAAAATGATATGAATTAAAAGAACTATCTAATGTTAAATGGGGTATTGATGAATGTTGTGAACTTAGAAGAAAAGGTGAAAAAAATGTTGATTTGAAAAGTAAACAAGTACTTTACTAAAAAGTGCAAAAAAAAAAAAAAAAAAAAAGAAGCACAAGTAAAATGTGATTCATTGCAAATAAGAAAAATAGTAGAACAACATTGTTGAGATGGATGGTATGACATAGTGATAAGATCTGTTAATTTATGTGCCAACTAGTTTTCATTCTGATGAAAAAGTAGAGGATCTTTATCTGGTTGAACAGAATGCATTTGATCAGACAAAAAGCAATATTTTAAAATTATTATAGAGGATTTTAATGAATAAATTGTGAAATAACTGGAATATGAAAGTTCTGTGAATAAATTTGAGTATGGAGATAAAAATAAGAGAGTAAGAAGCCTTATAAAATAGACAAAAAATAAAATAAAATTTCTATATTATGAATTTTATTTTTTGCAAAAAATGCTAAGCAAAAATTGATGTAGAAGTAGCAAAAAAAAAAAAAGTATAGTATTGTTGGATTATATTTTGACTAACAGAAAATATACATTTCAGGTTTGTATTATTCTAATTAGACTCAATGCTGACATGATCATAAGTTAGTAAAATATAAAATATCTCTTAATGCAAAGCTACAGAGATAGGGATATTAGGTGATGAAGAAATATACCAGTAAATTTAAACTGAAACTTGCAAATTGTATACTTAATGAAATTCAATAAGAATTTAACTGATATTTTACCAATCTGCTACATAGATAATCAGTACAAAAGTTAACAATTTTTCCTTTAAATATGAAGAAAAGAAGAAATATAAAAATATTTTTAAATTATTCATTTAAAAGAACTGAATATGTAGAATTGATGAAAAAGAATTAATATTGATTTGATGAAATATAATTGTGAATCGGCAAGAAAAGTTATAGAAGAGTTTAAAATTTTCAAAAAATATAACAGTTTGATATTGGAAGTACATTTTTTTTATAAATTAAAAGAAAAGGTGGATAGTAAAAGTTAAAAAGATAGGTGTTCTGAGAAGTTATTAAACTGTTTGTAATAATATAATACAGTGTTTACGGATATGAGTATACATATATATTTAAATAGTTGTAAATAAAGAAATTTTCTATTTACTGTAATTATCACTGCACACACATTAATAAATTATCTCTCATCAATTTCACTCTAGAAAATTTACATAATGTTAATGTGTTGGACTTACTAATAAATACTAAATTATTTAGATTAAATAGAATTCACACTCATATGTAATGAAAGTCTATCGACTTTACTGTGTGCTTATGCAAGAAGTTCTTTTAAAATGACACAGAGAAATCAATTGTTATAAAATGGACACACCCACTTATTGAAGATATTTCTATTAATAAAGATTATCTACTCCAAAGATTAACAAAACCTGTAGTAGCAATAGTATTTTGGTGCAGTTGATAATTGTTATAGCAGTACTCCAGATTTGAGTATGAAGTAGCTGAACTTCTTTACATAATGTCTTTAAACAATACTATTGTAAGTGAATTTGATGTCAAAACTGTATAAGGTTTGTGTCTCTATATCAAACAAACAGAGAGGTATGAGAAGCTAAAGGTAGCAATGCTTAGGTGGTTGGTTGTCAAGAAGGTATTTCAAGTGGTGAATAGACTGCGAACTGAAGCCTCCCACAGAAGTAGCATACCTGTAGTTATCTGGTAAATTGACTAAATATTTTCAACATGTGACTTTGAAATTGGTATCACATTTGAGATTTAGAAACTGGACTCAAGCACCATGTGGAGGTATCATTATTATGACTCAGCTTTATGAACTTTAACTAAAGAGTGTAACTTTAATGCTGAGTTCGATGACATGCTCCTCAATCAACCTTTATTGGAAATGAGAAACAGTTAACTGAGGCAAATCTTCTGGGTAACTGAGTGTTAACATATAAACATGCAGTTGAGAAATGCATGTGCCATGAAGTTCTTATGAAAGATATGAAGTTTCAACATTTTTAAAAATGCATCAAAATGATCTATAACAGTAAATAAAATGAAGTTAAAACTACAAAGTGTCTATGTCAGCAAAAGCTTTTATATATTAATGTTGTGGATAAAAGGGTAATTTGAAGAAAAGCAGATGTCATGCATGCAGAAAAACTAGATACTAACACGCATCTGTCACGTGAAGGATGACGACAGTAAAATGGGTTTATTTGAAGACTCCAAATTGTAAGGACACTTGATGTTAAAAAAATAAATGAAGTGGACATTAATCATATACTATTAGAAGTATATATTTATAAGCAAAAAATTAATATGGAACTTAATAGCGTTGTGGTATTGTTCCTAATCTCACCACATGATTGAGAAAAGAATAGTTGGGAAGTTTTAATAGAAACATTACTCTTGAGTAAACTGGGGTGATAGCCACTAATGTGAATGCCAATAGTATGGAGATATATGGGAAAGTAATTTATATGTCGAGTTGAAGTCTAATATAACAATATTCTATATCATGAAGCATGACCTAATTCTTATTCTAGGAAGGAAATCTGGTTCAAACCATTGAGAATTCAGATTGACAAAAGAATAAGTAGAATATAAAGGCAAACATAGCTGGTTAATGTAAATTAGTGAAATAGGCACAGCCAACTGTGTATAGACTACATAGAGTCCTATTTGTGCAAAGATCAAAAATAGGGGAGACAATCCATCAGCTTGATAAAAAAGGCATAACTCACAAAAAATCATCTTGGGTCACTCCAGTTGTTGTTATTTTAAAGCCATACAGAAATGTCCACATATGCAGAGATTACTGTGTAATGCTCAATAAGTACATTAACAAGGGAGTTTATCCATACCAAGTGTGTGGGAGATATTGGCATATTTGCAGAAAACAAAAGTTTTTGCCAAAATTGATTTGAAAATCCACGTTTTACTAAATGCCTGTTACCAATAGAACAGCTAAACTAGGCACTTTATGTACTCACCTAGGATTATTCAAATGCAATAAATTACAAATTTTCAATTGCAACAAATTGTTTCATGCAAAAATGGATAGTTTGTTTCATGGTGTAGAAGATGTTATTCTTTACTTTAATGATATTTTAATAAATGTGGAATCAGAAAATGAGTTATCAAATTATGTACTTAAATCTGTGTGAAGCTGTATAAAATTGGCGTGAAGTTAAATGTTCTTTAATGTATCAGGACTATTACTGAAATCAAGCTTCTAGGACAAGTAATTAATGCTAAAGGGATGTATTCTAACTTGTAATTACAAGATGAGAATTGTTAAAAACACCACAGAACAGAAAAATGTCAAAGATTTCCAGGTGTTCTTAGGCATTCTTAATTTCTTTTGAGAGTTTTTTGAAAGAAAAAGCTTAAGATTACCACACCATTATATCAGTTGTTAAAAAGGGACAATATTAGAAATGAAATTCAAATCACAAAAATGCTTTCAACAGAGCCACAGATCTACTAATTTCCAAACAATTACTCATCCATTATCATAACAACTAGAGAAGTCATCCTTAAAACTGATGCCTTGGAAGATAGCATAGGAGTGATAATATTACATTTTTGTTATGGAGGTGATTTTCCTATGGCTATGCATCCAGAACATTGATTGTTGCAGAAAAAACACTAGTCAAGTTGATAAGGAAGCCTTAATGATAATAAATACTGGAAAAAATTCCTCCGGTATATTTATGGACGCGAGTTTAAAATTTATACTGGTCACCATCCACTAATGGGTGTATTTGGAATTGGGAAGAACATTTCAGAGTAGGCCAGCCAAAGAATTGTTCTCTGGATCAATATATTAGAAGGATATAACTTTGAATTGATATATAATAAGTTTATATATCAACTCAAAGTTATTTATAAAGAATAAAACAGTGATTAAAGCATTGGGTCATCAAGATATAGATCCAGGATATTGTCATATTTTGAAGAATATTTATAAAAATGCAACAGCAACAATTTCATTACATAATGATACTGGGAAAGTTAACATTGAGAAGGGTGTAAGACAGGATGACTCCATATCTCCAAAACGTTTTACAACAGTGCTACAAGAAGTATTCTGTGGATTAAAATGGGTAGATAAAGGAATGAAAGTAAATGGAGATTATTTA
Source organism: Epiperipatus broadwayi (assembly GCA_028023455.1). Classification (NCBI taxonomy): domain Eukaryota; kingdom Metazoa; phylum Onychophora; class Udeonychophora; order Euonychophora; family Peripatidae; genus Epiperipatus; species Epiperipatus broadwayi. The sequence continues at coordinate 595,799 of JAQFVV010000056.1, read as the reverse complement.
AGTCATTTAGATTTTGCAGATGTTATAGTTGTGATTGCAGGAAATGTTGCAGGAGTTATCAGATGAAAGTAGGACTAAAGATAAATGTTAAAAAGACTAAAGTAATGTTTAATGGATTTTCTCAAAATATTAAAATAAAGATTGATTATGATGAGTTAGAAGAAGTTAACAGTTAAAAATACCTTGGTCAGATTATTAATACAGATGGAAACATAATGGATGAAATTAATCGTAGAATTAAACTTGGTTGGAGTGCTTTTGGTAGAAATATACCTATGTATTTGAAAAGGAAGGTTTTTAATAAATTTGTTTTACCACTTCTTACTTATGGATCTGAGACTTGGACACTTAATAGAAGAGCAATGCAGAGATTTGAGACCACTCAAAGAAGTATGGAGAGATGCATGTTGGGAGTAACAAAAAGAGATCAAATACACAATATATAGGTAAGAAAACAAACATGTTACTGACGTCATTGAAAGAATTAAAGTGAAGTTGGGCTGGACATATTGCTAGAAGAGATGACAATAGATGGACAATTGAAATCTTAAACTGGTTTCTGAGAGATTGTGGAAGACCCAGAAAGAGACCACATGTGAGGTGGATGGATGAAATAAGAAAGTGGGCATAGGTGATGTGGAGAAGAGAAACTAAAGATCAGAGAAGATGATTGAACTTGGAGATACCTTCATCCTGCAATGGATTCATAATGGTTGATGATGATAAAATTACAGATATTAACTATAAATTCTATGGTAAACAATGTGCTAATTATCACAGTAGTCGCTAAATGGACTAAAAGTGATGCTCACTATCATACCTTACAAAATTTGGATTAAACATTATTGGCCTAATAAATGACCTGATTATGTGTCAAAGTCCATTTGGAATATGTATCAGAGTCTGTGAATATCTAGTAATTGCATTTTGATGAACGGACTGTGTACTGATAACTATGGAAGTCAGAAAACAAATGCTAATGTCATTAACAGAAAACACTTTGGAATAGTGAAGATGATGGAATTGGTGTGGTCTTATTTATGGTGGTCAAACATGAACTATGAGATTGAGCAGACAGTTAAACACTATAGTCATTCATAAGTATTATTGCCATATTGTTATTATTCTTTTTAATCAATTATCTTTCTGTTTATGTTTTTTAATACTTTATTATTGCAGAATTTTTTTTTTGTCTATCATTTGTCTAGAAAAATATAAAATTTTGTTTTCACTAAAATTAATAACTAATTTTATTTCTTCAGACAGACTATTGTGTAATTCAAAATAATAAACTGATGTAAAATAACTTCTTAAATTAGAAAATTTCTGTTGAAAGCCTTATGCTCAGAAATCTTTTTTAACTAGAAACATTCCTTGTTTGTAAAGCTTTTATGTAGCACATTACATTTATTTATTTTTTACTGTCATTTTTTAGCCCTAACTTTTTTATTTTTCTTATCCCATTGTTAGTTCCATTGGATATTCTAATACCCCCCCCCCCCCTAAAAATAATGATATAAACAAAAAATTTCTTAGTTAATTTAAATTTCTACCATGCTCTTTACAATTTTTTCTGATGTTGCAGCATTTACATTCCAAAAATAAATATTCAATCTCATTATCATATAAATTATTAAACTACTAAACATCACATGATCACCATCTCTTATGCTAGCACATAACTGTTATTAAACAGGCAAAACTCTCCATACAGTAGTGCCACCCTGTGTCAACCAAAGTAATCAATGGATGCCAGAAGGCTTGAGATAGTGGTGGCTATGGTTGTTAAAGAGCCAAAGACACCAAAATGTCTGGGTGCTGAACTGAGTTCAGATCCATATTATTATATAAGCTATTGAGCTTACATTGAAAATATTGTTTTCAATTTCATTAGGTGGCTGCTGGAGGGTTGTATTAGATGCTAAGATCTAGGTGCAGTGCTCTCAGATCCAAGGCTCCTCACTGACAAAGACCACAAGTCAGAAACTAATATGGGGATATTGGATGAGTAAGCACTAGATGGAGATTTTATGCACAAACCTTCTGGCATCCATTGATTACTCTGGTTGGCACAGGGTGGTACTACTGTATGGAGAGTTTTGCCTGATTAATAACAGTTATGTGCTAGCATAAGAGATGGTGATCATATGATGTTTAGTGGTTTAACACCAATACTGCCTAATATGATAGTGGTGACTATGATTGTTAAAGAGACAAAGACACCAAAGTGTATGGGTACTGAACTGAGTTCAGACCCATATGACTATATAAGTGAGCTTAGATTGAAAATATTGTGTTTCAATTTCATTCTCATAGTTTTATAGTTAAGTAGAGATAAAAGGTGGCTGCTGGAGGGTTGCCTTAGATCCTAAGATCTAGGTGCAGTGCTCTCAGATCCAAGGCTCCTCACCGATGAAGGCCACGAGCCAGAAACTAGTCTGGGGATAGTGGTGGCTATAAGTTGTTAAAGAGCCAAAGACACCAAAATGTATGGGTGCTGAACTGAGTTCAGACCCATATGACTATATAAGCTATTAAACTTAGATTGAAAATATTATGTTTTCAATTTTATTCTCATAGTTTTGTAGTTAAGTGGAGATGAGGGTTGAATTAGATCCTAAGATGTAGGAGCAGTGCTCTCAGCTCCAAGGCTCCTCACTGTTGAAGGCCACAAGCCAGAAACTAGTCTGGGGATATTGGATGAGTAGCCACTAGATGAGGATTTTATGCACAAGCCTTCTGGCATCCATTGATTACTCTGGTTGACACAGTGTGGCACTACTGTATGGAGAGTTTTGCCTGTCATATAAATTATTATTTACATTCAAATACTTATTTCATTTTTACCTTTTTTCTTATTATCTAAAGCTTTTGTTTTTGCACCAAATAACTACATGCTTACCTTTATTTTATCATACATCCTTTCATATTTCTTATATAATTCCAAAGTATTTTTTGTTGTTCTCTCTACATAATCTATCTAAACAGTATTAATACTAATGTATTCATTCATATAATGTAACTTTTCTATCATTTTTCATTTCCATTATTGAAAGAAAGTTATTTTCTTGTAAATGACCTCATTTGTTGTTAACAATTTTACACCTAATGTATATTTCCCTACTTTTTGTATTTTATCTAAATAGTTCAATGTTTTGTGATCATTATAAAGTGTCTGATTTACATATTTTAAAGCATGTATCATGATTTCAAATTATTCTACATGACAAAATTTTAAATCAGTCACATTCTATTTTTTACTCTTATCAACTGTAATTTTCTACTATTTGCGTAATTTCTTTATCTATATTATTTCAGTTTTTCAAGAAAATGTCTTTTATTTTCCATCCTGCAATTTTATTATTTCTATTAAATTCTAATATATTAGATTTTTCTTCCCTTAATTTAATACTTTATTTTATCTTCACACTTTTCTAACAATAATATTTTTTTTTCTATTATTTGTAAAGAATACTATTGCATCTACCAAAAGATAGCAGCCATGTTATGTATTCTCTTGATTCTCACTATGGAAATCTCTACTCCTATCTCTAATATATTTTACTCTAATCCACAATTATCTATTAATAGCTTAATCAATCAATAATTAATAAAATAGCAGTATCCTAGCAACGATTTCCAAGTAGTTTCTAACTGATAATCTTCACTAATGAGAATCTTGGACCTAATACACATATCATTGAGCAATCATTTTTTATTTATTTATTTTTACTGCCAAACAACTTGAAATTTAAGCCAACTTGTTTTGTTGGTGAATTCTTAAGTCCTAAATTTGATTCAACAAAATTATTTCAAATTGTTTTCTGATATATACATTTTCCACTTAATAATACTTTAACAATCAGAATTATTAAATCTTTTTTTGTTGTTTGTTTCTTTTAAAAAAAGATTATAGTTAACATGGTCATTCAAACTGAAATTAAGTTTCTATTTGATCTTGTCTCTTGTTACTTATTAATAAATTTATTTATTTTTTCACTTTGTTAATAAAGAAGATAATGAATACTAAATCAATAACATTTATTAAGACATTTAACACATTGGATATCTTTTAAATAATATCGGACATTAAGAGATTATTTCAACATGAATGTGATATAGCTGGCTTATCAAATCCTTCATGTCTGAAATAGTCTTAAGTATGAGAAAATTATAGTTTCTGCGACATGAAATTTAAATAACTGGAGATGATTATCCAGCCAATTATATTTCTGAAAAAGATTATTAGTATTATCTAATTCTTTTGTGTGATCTTCAAACATTAGACAATCAAGAATGCCAATCATAAGATGTTTAATATCTGCCTACAATTTAAGGAATTAATTGATCAAAGTTATTGTGTATATAAACATGTGGGCTAATGAATTATTGGAATCTTTCAATAGATAAAATAGTTTTGGATTTGTCTATAGTAATGAATCACCTATTAAGTTGAGCAAATGTAGATTATGGAAATTGAGTACCATGCAGACTTTTACTAATATTTATTAACAAAGTTTTGACACAACTTACCATTTACCAAATTAAATGTGGCAATAATAAGTAAAAATGGATTGGATGCTGATGTAAATCTCCCCACACAGATGTGTTAAATCATAGATTTAATTCAGTGATCTTCATTATTAATTTTGATGAATTCAGGTGCAAGTTATATATTGAGAATTATTTGCACAGTAAAAGTTCACATATGATTTTTCTATTCTAATTAATAATATTTAGAATTAATAAATGTGGATACTGCATAAACAGAATTTTACAAAGTTGAGATATGACACTAATCATTCCATTAGGATTCCCAATTGGTAGGGATAGATACTAACATATAAATATTGGACCAATCTTTTATATGAGCAAAATATAATATATACATATCAAACATTTGAATTAACAATGTTTAAAACATTAGTTAGAAGATAGATATTGGAATAAACATGTTGCTGTGAAATGTTAGAAGAAATGAAAGTGGTTAATTAAACTATAGGTATTAAAATGTTCATATATATGTTTTTTCCATAAAAAAATATACTGGAAAGACATTAAATATTTTGGGTAATATTTTATACTTAGTAAAATGATTATTTCAGTTTATAATAATTTACTGTCATTTTTTTATTTAATCTATCCCTTTATAAATTTGTAATAACTACATTATACTGCCATTGTAAATATTGACATTATTAATGCAATATTGCTTGCATAATTTCTAAAACTAAATTTTTTATAATCTTTAAAAAATGCAGTGAAAGTTTGTTCATGTATAATTGGTACAAATCTTTAGGATACTTTTAATATGTATCATTAATATATTTTGTGAAAACTTGTTAATGTGTTATTTAACATTGTTTTAATAATTTTATCTAGGATTCTTCTCATAGGTTTTTATGTACTTTCTGAAATTGTTAGTTAGGAATGAGTAACACATTTTCAGGTGAAAATTATGAAAAGGGCAAGCTTTCAGTTTTTGTGTTACTATAGCAGATATCATAAAATCGTAATTAATACGGTGTGAATCTTATTATAAAATGATGTTCTCAGTTATTGCAATTTTAATAGATCTATAAATCCTATCATGTTTTTTGTATACACTTTGTATTTAAAGCAAATTATGTAAAAATTACTTGAAGACAGAGTCTTAAAAGATATTTAGAAGAAGTTACATCAGCATGTCTGAGCAATCAGTTTAAACATTCTTAATATATATCTTATAAGTAACGCTATCTCTAGAAATAAGCATAAAATTATTATTTTAACTGAGGTTCATCAAAAGAAAAAAATTGAATTTATTTTTGCTAAAAAAGTAATCACAAAATATAAAGATTTATATTTACTTGGAAATATTTATTTTTGTTGGAAAAGTAATCTCAAAAGCTGAATTAAGAAAATGATGGTGTGCACTTCTTAAATGTTTGAAGTAAAAATTAAAAAGTTTTATTTTATTAACTTTTCTGCATTAGTTATATTAATATTTTAAAAAATAACATTCCTTCATGCACACAGTGCAAGTCAATCCAATGTTTTAATTTTCAAAACTAGCTGATATGTTTGACACCCCACAATTCTCAGAATTTCTTAAACATATTTGGATAAAAATAAAACCTCTGAGAAAAACTGTTGGATAGTCGAAACTGACAGCCATTTAGATAAAAAGAAAAACTCTGAGGAAAACTATTGAATAGTCAAAACTGGCAGCCAATTTTGAAGATTGTGCATTTAAGTGTGAGCATAAAGGACTGTGTGCATGTGTTCTTTATATATTACTAGAAATAAATGTTATTTTATAATTTATAATTTTTATGCTGGGGTAAAATAAAAAAAGCTAATTTTATTGGAATTCTAAAAATTGAATTATATAAGAGTACTGTGGTAGTTGGATGATGAAAGTATATCCAAAATTGATATTTCTATTATTGGTGGGGGAGGGGGTGGATCATGAATTTGCTAAACTTTTTTGCTTAATGGCACATTGAAATAATTTGATAATAAAGTATTTGATTATTAAAGCACTTGTCATCCTCATACTATAATGTATTCTAGTTTGTCAATATTTAGAACTGTGACACAAAATTTATAGAGCTCTTTACATAAGTATTAACATATAATTATTCATTTATAAATTATATTAACTTCCTGAATGAATTTTTTTTTGTATATATAGTTAATTTTTTTCTCTATAAAGTGGTTTTTATCAAAGTGCAGGAAATTTGAAACTTTTCAGTTAAACTACAGTAATTTGATATCTATATTATATGCTGAACAAATGATGAAAATATGTGTAAGAGATTGTGATCTGGGCCACTTGATGAGTACTGATTCAGCACAAAATGCATACCTTAAGCATATATTTATGTTTTTCATATGTCTTTGATCGTATGTTTCAGTAATGTGTGACAAAATCAAAGTTTGAAATATATTCAAAAAATATGTATGAAGTTAACTTTTTCTAAGTTAAATTGTAACATGCTATATGGCTTATTTGAAAAAGTGTATGTTTCAAAATGTATCGATAGTATGGAAAGTTGGTCTGATTTCTGGACTAGTGGATGATTTGTGATAGGATTGAATTAAGATAAAAGATATACTGATAAAAATTAAAAACTTGCAAATGTTTTTGGCTACATGTATCTATTACAATACTATATTATTAAATTGGACTTTTTTTTTCTCTGAAAATTTACATTCATGCCATTTTATTTCTTTGTCTGTGTTAATCAGTTATTTATAGATGGATTTTTTTATTGTTGATTTTATAATTTAAAAACATAAAACTATAATAGTTTTATATTTTTTCTTAAATATTTCGATTTCTTACTCTGATGATAAAATTAATATATAGAGTTGTGTTATCTTAAAAACCTCTCAAATAATTTTTTTTTTAATTAAATCTTTCCTATTTCTACTTCTTTAATTAGATAAGTAACAAATCTAATTTAAACAATTATGTATGTTAAAAGAAAGTTTGACTTTTTTTTTTAATATTTAATTTGGTTAGAGTTAAGTATACAAAGAAAAAGTTTTCTTCTCTTCATTTTGGATACAAATTAATTGCTCTAAAATAAAATAAAAAATAAAGTATTTATTCAAAAACAAACTTTACTTCTTAGTCAAAACATTTCATAGATGTAAACAGACAGATGTGAAGTCAGATGATGTCAATTATCAGTTCAATTAACAACTAAATAAAAAATAAATCAGCAAACCATGATCCTGGCAGAGCAAAATTTGTAACTTGATTAGTTAAAACTTTTCAAAGATTATTACAAAAATCAAGGAAACAATGTTTAATAAAATTCAAATTTAGATTGACCATAGTAAATAGCAGTTTTATGTGGAAATCATTTTAAAATTATATTTCTGCCCAAAATCAATAGAGGATTTTACCTACAAATCAAGGAAGAAAAACATCAATATAAAAGTTTATTTAATTGATTCAAAATAATGTCCATAATTAGTATTATGAAATAATATTTAATTATATTCACTCATCTGAATCAAAAAAAAAAAAAAGAATGAGAAAAGATATAGGTCCTGTAAATATGTTTTTATAGTTTATGATAGTTTGAACATTTAAATAATTGGTATGGAAAAATTTATATTTATTTTATCACATTATTAAATTTTGCATTATTTTATATATATATTAATAATATAATTTAGTAATTAAAATCAGGTGTTGTTGTTAATACACCATTCTATAATGATTGAACCATCAAAATTCTGTTGAGCTTTTCAAAATTAATATGCATTTATAGCTATGCACTAAGAATCTTTATTTTTATTGTTTTAATTACTGTGAACTTTTCAAAATTAATATGCATTTATAGCTATGCACTAAGAATCTTTATTTTAGTTGTTTTAATTACTGTAGACCTTCATATTTATGATTCTGCAAATAACCAATTTAACTTTTGTTAATTCTTGACATTCATAATACTTTTTATTATTCTATTAGTGACTTTTTGATGCTTCATTGAATTTTGATTGGCACTGTAGAATGTAGATGATAGTTCCTATATATAGAAAGAAGATATCTTAAACAAATGTTTTTTTGTTTTTTTTCATGACTTCAGTTATAAACTGACACATTAGTATGTGCCACATACACTCATAGAATATTGTATCATCCAACTTTTTATTATAGTTTTTATATATGTGTATGTTTGTTTAAGTTAAAATTAGTAGGATTTCTTTTTATAATGTTATGTAACAAATTATACAATTGAAAGATCGAATTAAATTTTTTTTTGCTTATTATAAATACTGTTGTAAAGTGTAATTTGAAATATATTTTTACTAGATATCAAAACTCAAATAAGAAGTTTGTTTGATTTTCAGGATGTATTTTAAAATATTTTTCTGTATATCATATACCAATATATTTATAAAATTAAAACTTATCATTGATAAAAAAAATAATAACAGTTTGAAATATAAATATTCAGCCTTTAAATTCAGTTTATTTTTTTCCTATCCTGCTTTAAAATGGACATTTTTTTGGTACTAGTTGTGCTTATGGTGCCACATAAGAAGATGCTAAACAATAATTTTAATTTTTTTCCTAATGAAAATAATATGTTTGAGAAAAAAGCAAAACAACATGAAAATAATATGATTCATTTAAAAAACAAATTTGAAATTAATATCTTTTTTTTTATTATATAAATATAGAATATTTTATTCTAAAATTTGGTTATAGCTTATGATAAAATTAGACATGATACATTAAATGGTATTCAGAGAGGTAGAAGTTTCAATATTGACACATCTTCCATGGCACAGCCTATAAGGACTAATATGATGCATAGAGGCAAAGGAATGAGCCTGGGATTTGGTGTCAGGTGACTAAGCTTGCATGTCTTGAAATGTACAAAGATATTTCTAAACTTTTGACCATGCAAAGCCACAGCTTTGTACAGGTAAACTGACCCTTCAGAATGGAAGTCAGTGTCATAATACTCAGGGTCTGACCAATAAGCTTGAGGAGGCAGGAAAATCATAATCAATCCCAAAGGAATGCATGCAAATCAGCCCCTAATCATTTCCAGGATAGGTGATTTCTATTCAGGTATGAAAGGAATCAGCTTTAAGGAGGCAAATCAATTAATTTCTGTGGCACATCATAGATATAGGAGGGGGCCAAATTCTGGTCCCTCTTCTGAATTTTTTCCATTTTGTCAATATATAAATCAAGCAGACACTCTAGTGTATGATTAAAAGTGAGCCAGCACCGTATTCCATAGCGAAAACAAGAATGTTGATGAATGTATCTCTGGGATGGATCCATGCAGTATATTGTCAATGAGAGTAGATAAGGAAGGTATTGTGTCATTTAGCATGGAGGCTGTAAGGTTTCTGTAGGGTTAAAGGGAAATGCAGTGGCAAAGGAGGTGTAAGAGAAGTTTCCTCTGAGGCATAGGGTGCAAGTGGAATCTATTTTTGAGAATCCTTGGTGAGGTACAAGATTTAGTAGGCAAGGTGTTGAGGTTTATCTCTAACAGGAAATCAAAGAATTTGGGATCAAAGAATCATCGCTTAAATTTCTTGATTAACAGATGGTTGTTGAGCAAGAGGAGAGTTGATCCTGCAGAAATATCAGGATTAAGGATATAGTAAGTTTCCCAGAAATTGATTTTTAGGAAGGATGGCTTGTTAGGAATAGTAGTAAATTTGGAGATAAGGGATGTGAGGTTTGCCAGCCAACCAGTGCTCACAGGGGGAGGCTTGTCTGTAGGAGTAATCTTCAGTTGTTTTCTCATCCCTGGTGTTCGCCTTGAGATGTCGCTATTTCTAGGTCAATTCCTAGAAATATACCATTCACCGGCCTTCACCCAACAAAAGAGGAAATTTTCTACGTTAATAAATGCAGAAAAGAGTCCTCATATTATGTTGGACTGAGGCAGTGGCGGCGACAGAAGCCAACACAAATGAGACTTCTTTCTATGATAAAACACTGAAAGAGTTCCCGACGGCTGCCAGTTATGGCTTTTTTTTCTATGCTAAAGCAAAGAGAAAGAAATGCCTTGATTGGCTGCTGTAGTAGTTGATTTTGTTCATCATTTTCTCATAATAGTAGAATATCTATTTTCTCGGTAGTTTCATGTGAGAGTGTGTGTATTTGAAGCAGTCATAGTTTTTTAAAATTTGATGATGTCTATTTTTTTTAATGGGTTGTAACTTACTTTACTGTTATAAGTTTAGAAATAATGTCCTGAAGATTCCATTACGAATGGGTAACCCTCAAAAATTGCTTTTGAGGGTTCGAAATGGAAAGTACCATTTTTGCGAGAATTCATCCGTGACCAGTTACTTTTGCTATTATATATATGCACAAGCAAAAACAACCCAGTGTCTAATTATTAGGAATTACTTGTCCAAAAAGAAAATTAGTCGGGTATTATTATTATTTTTTTTTTTTGTTACATTTATTATTTCAAAATAAGATTAGTTTTTATATCTACATACTAACAAAAACAACCCAGTTCCTGATTAATTACTGTCTTAAAAAAAAAAAGAAGAAAGCAACTTCAACGGGGTTTAGTTTTTTCAATGGAGTATTTGAATTTTGGTATTTTATATATATATATACACAAGATTTACCAAAAAAAAAAGAAACCCACTTTCTGATTAATTACTGTCAAAACAAACGCAAATTAGTTGGCTATCATTTTTAAATTTAGTATTTCAATAACGGTACCCTTTTTATATAGACAGAGTTAACAAAAACAACCGACTTCTGATTCATTACTGTCCCCAAAAAAAAGAAAATGGAAATTAGTCGGGTATCATTTTTCAATTATCATTTTTCAATTGAGTCTTTCAATGATGGTCCTTACTAATAGAAGTCGGGTATCAATTCTAAATTGTAGTATATAAATGACGTTACTTTTGATAGATTTAGAATTACGTATTGCTTTTTTAATAAAAATAATTGATTTACTCTTGACCAAAAATACCATAACTTTAAAAAAAGACACACATAAAGTCCAAAAAAAAATGAGAAAAAGCACCGTAACTTTAAAGACACACACACAAACTAAAAAACTATCTAAGATTAATAAACATTGACTTATTACGTCTTGCTTTTGAATCAAATGATTGATTTACTCTTGCAAAAAAAAAGTACTGTAACTTTAAAAAGACACAAATAAAGTCCCAAAAAAAAAATTAGAAAAAGCCCTGTAACTTTAAAGACACACACACAAATTCAAAAACAAGATAAGATTAATAAACATTTACTTATTACATCTTGCTTTTGAATAAAAGTATTGAGTATTGATTTACTCTTGCAAAAAAAAAAAAGACCATAACTTTAAAAAGATACACACACACAAACTCAAAAACAAGATAAGATTAATAATCATTTACAAAAATAAAAAAAACTAACATATAATAGTATTAGTTAGTAGAATATTTTATTACAAATCTAAGAAATCAGATCTTTTTAGATCCAATTGATCATTTAGGTCTGGCCCCAGAATCGTTATATGTATATGTTTTTGATTAGCATCAACGCCATCCCATGGCGAACACCAGGGATGAGGAGTTGGGATACTGCAGGAAAATTCTGTAAAAAGGGTTGTAGGAACATTGAAATATAAATGTATCTATGGAGTGTAGGGATAACCCATTGAGCTTTGTGTGTCTCTGCAGGCCTCTCAAGCTGATGTCGCACTTTTTCCCCCTCTAACCAGATCAGTGCACATCTTGTGTATCTTCCTGATGAAGACTTTGGTGAAATCGACCACTGGGGTGAAATAGGATATTCTGAGGAATATTAATATATTGATAGGAGGACTTGGTGAACATGGACATGTAAACTTTGGAAAGGAAGGATGTGATTTTCTGTGTAGTCTGAAGTAGCTTATCTTGGATAGATCTTCATGTGGCAGAAGCAGATTCAAATATAGGGAAACCAAAGAAATTCTGAGGCTTTGTGGCATATGGGCCAGGAATATTCTTACCAGAAGATAAATGCCAGGTGGATGACTTGGCTATATTAAATTGGAGGCCAGTTTGATCAGAGAACTCCTTAAGCACTGATAGAAGTCTGAGGGTTAATTTTTTAATGGAAGAAAAACAGCAAAGTTGTCCATATAGATGATGTGGTGATTTGATATTTAATGTTGGGATATGGATGCCAGGAAGAGATCTCTCAATTTGAAGGTGAGGGTTGAGATAAGTGATGAAAAACAAGGTGCTGAGAGGAGAGCCCTGTGGAATGGAGGATGTAGTGAAGGGAGGGGGAAGTTTCCCATTCAGTGAGATGCTCACTTCACGATTGTAGAGGAGGTTCCTAATAATGTTGATGATTCCAGTAGAGATGTCATGCTCACCAAGTAAGGTTAAAAGGATATTGATTTGGATAGAACCAAAGGCAGTGGAGATGTCGAGTTGCACAACCACCAGCCTAGATTGTCTGGAGGATCTCATGTGGTCAATAGTGAATTTAAATAAATTGATGGCATCCGCAGTTGAGCTGCCCTTTTTTTGAAAATTGGTATTATGAAATAAGGGGAAGAATTTTTGTTTTGAATTTTGTTTCTGATAATAGACTCGGTGATCTTAACCATCAGTGGTGTCATAGAGATGGGCTGCAGACTCCAGTGAAGATGAAAATTATATTGGGTTTTAGGAATGGCACTATCGCTATGGGATTAAGTCTACTGATGTCTCGGACATTGGAAGAAATATAATTAATTAAGTTGTACATGATTGGAATAGAGAATTTGAACAAGTATACCAGGAGGAAATGGGGGATTGCATGTAGCCCTGGATCATTGCTTTCAGGCATCGAGGTTAATTTGTCCAGAACATCTTCCGAAATTCCATGGTCAGATGGTGGAGCAAATTGAATCCTGCCTAGAGTCAGGTGCAGGATGGAAAATTTTCCCTTGAAGTATGAAAAATTTTTGAGAAGCATTTTAGGTCCTGAATAAAGTATATTTCTAACAATGATAGATGACACAGTGGGTCTCTTGTCTCTATGGTACAGAGCCCACCTAATGTAGCCCCTGGATCAATTGTGGGGATGACTTAAGAAGATTTTTGATTTTTTGATAGATATTCTGCCAAAATTAACTGTTTGTTCTTGTATTGGGATTTCAGGTTAATCATGGATTTTATAGGGATTGTATTAAGGGGAAGATTTTTTAGGGTGTTGTTGAGTGATTTGAGTTCCATTAGGAGTGATGATGGCCCTTTATTATGTGAAGTATAGTTTGAGATTAGGGACATTAAAATCTGGAAGAAGGAAAACCAGGCATTGATCGATGGCAGAGAAAGGATATGAATCTTGTGAAAATTTTTGTATGTCTCAGAGACAATGGCTTCAGGCGAGATGGACTTGAGAAGGATTCTCATGGTTGTGCTAAATCTTGGAATATTGCATGAATCAAGGTTTAGGGATAGTTTAAGGGATAATGCCAAGTGGTCGGAGAAGGCTATAGGGTTGGCGTGAGGGATCAATTAGAAAATGTAGATCGGGAATATAATAGATGAGGTCTATGAGAGAGGTATACCTCTTTGTATAGAATGAGAAGGCATTCGATGGGAAGAAGCCTTCTCCACTCATGAATCTTGTATTAAGGCAATGAATATATTTAGCTGTAAATTCCTGTAGGAGGTGTTGAAGTCTCCCTGGAAATAGTAGGGTAAAGGTTGGAGGCAAGTGTGTTGTTGATCTGTTGGATTAGCAATTCATTTTGGTAGACGTGTATATATATATATATATTCCCAGGAGGCTGTAAAGTCACCAACCAAGGCAGCGGTTGGTGGCCGAAGGCAGAGGGTACTAAGAATCCTCTGATTGTGGACCCAGGCTGCCATTTGATGATGACTTTTTATTTAGGTGCTTACAACTGCAGATCACTTTCAAGTGAAGGAAGATTGCAAGAATTAGAAGAAGAACTGTCTTATATTAAATGGGACATTATTGGACTTTGTGAAGTTAGAAGAAAAGGAGAAGAAACAATTGATTTAAAAAGTGACATATACTCTATTATAAAGGCACACATATTGGAAATACAAGTGGAGTAGGATTCATTATAAATAAAAAGTGGAAGAATAATATTGTGGAGATTGATGGTGTATCGGACAGAGTGGCAAGATTAGTTATACAACTTAATACCAGATACCAAATGCAGATAGTTCAGGTTTATGCCCCAACAAGTTCTCATAGTGATGAAGTAGTAGAAGATTTTTATATGGATGTACAAAAGGCTTTTGATCAGAGTAAACAACATTTTAAAATTGTTATGGGAGACTTTAATGCTAGAATTGGTAGACAAATGAAAGATGAAATTGCTGTAGGTAATTTTGGTTATGGTAATGAAATGAGAGAGGACATAGACTTGTGGAGTTTGCAGAAAAAACAACAACTTTATATTATGAATTCATTTTTTGAGAAAAATATTAAAAGGAAATGGACATGGAAGCATCCAATTGAAGGTACAGCAGATATTAATAAATTTAACACAGGAAGTGATCATTGATTAGTAAGGTGTAAGTTACGTGTTAATGTAAAACTAGAAAGACAAAAATTAAGAAAAACAATATTTACAGTTGATATTCCTAATCTTCAGAACCATTCTAATGAATTTAAATTAGAACTTACAAATAGGTTTCAAGTGTTAGGAGATTTTGAACATGATTCAGATTTGAATGAAATTAATATGAAAATAACTGATACACTTTTAAAAACTGCAACAAACATAGCTGGTAGAAAAAGCAGCAATTGACTAATAAAATTTTTACTGAGACTAGAGAATTTATGAAGAAAAGAAGGAAATACAAAAATGATGTATTAAAAAGAATTGAATAATCTCGAATTTTGTAAAATGGTATGGAAAAGAGTTGAAAATGATATAAGAAAGTATAATTGTGAAATAGCAAGGAAAACTGTAGAAAAAAATAAAAGTCTCAAAAATGTTAAACAACATTTTGGTATTGGTAGGAAATTTATATCTGCAATAAGAAAAAAAGATGGAATTATTACTAAAAAGAGAGATGACATCATGAAATTGGTAGAAGATTTTTATCAAGAATTATATAGTAATAAAGAACAAGTACCTCCTATATCTATTACATCTTCCGAATTGCCCAGAATTTTAATGAAGAAGTGAGACATGCAATTAAATGTATGAAGAAAGGAAAGGCTCCAGGAAATGATGGAATTATAATTGATATATTAAAAGAAGCAGGTGAAGAAATAGAAACAATTTTAGCAAAGTTATATACCAAATGTCTAAATGATAAAGATGTACTGAAAGATTGGAAGAATGCAGTAATAATATTAATATTTAAAAAAGGTGATAAAGCAGATATTAGAAATTACAGACCTATCAGCCTTTTATCAGTTTTATATAAAATTTTTACCAAGATAATTACAACTCGTCTACAGAGAACTTTGGATTTCCACCAACCAGGAGAACAAGCTGGATTTAAAAGTGGTTTTAGTACAATAGATCATATGCAGGTATTGAGAGACGTCATAGAAAGGACAAACGAATATGAGTTGTCATTATGTTTTGGATTTGTAGATTATGAAAAGGCATTCAATTCTATACACATTTCTTCAGTGATTAAAGCATTGGATCATCAAGGTATAGATCCAGGGAATTGTCATATTTTAAAGAATATTTATATAAATGCAACAGCAACAATTAGATTACATAATGATACTGGAAAAATGAACATTGAGAAAGGTGTAAGACAAGGTGACTCCATATCTCCAAAACTCTTTACAGCAGTGCTGCAAGAAGTATTTTGTGGATTAAAATGGGAAACTAAAGGAGTGAAAGTAAATGGAGAGTATTTAAGTCATTTAGATTTCGCAGATGATGTAGTTGTTTTTGCAAATAATGCTTCAGAGCTGTAGGAAATGTTGCAGGAGTTAGCAGATGAAAGTAGAAAAGTAGGACTAAAGATAAATGTTAAAAAAACTAAAGTAATGTGTAATCGATTTGCTCAAAATATGAAAATAAAGATTGATTATGAAGAATTAGAAGTTAACAGTTACAAATACCTTGGTCAGATTATTAATACAGATGGAAACATAATGGAGGAAATTAATCATAGAATTAAACTTGGTTGGAGTGCTTTTGGTAGAAATAACTTGATACTAAAAGGAAATATGCCTATGTGTTTGAAAAGGATGGTTTTTAACAAATGTGTTTTACCAGTTCTTACTTATAGATCTGAGACTTGGACACTTAATAGAAGAGCAATACAGAGACTTCAGACCACTCAAAGGAGTATGGAGAGATCTATGTTGGGAGTAACAAGAAGAGATCAAAAATGCAATTTATGGGTAAGAGAACTAACAGATGTTACTGACCTTATTGAAAAAATTAAAAGATTGAAATGGAGTTGGCTGGACATATTGCTAGAAGAGATGATAATAGATGGACAATTGAAATTTTAAACTAGATTCCAAGAGATTGTAAAAGACCCGGAAAGAGACCATATATGAGATGGATGGATGAAATAAGAAAATATGCAGGGGTGTTGTGGAGAAGAGAAGCTACAGATCGGAGAAGATGGATTAAACTTGGAGAGACCTTCATCCTGCAGTGGATTGATAATGGTTGAGATGATGATATATATATATTATGTTTAAAGTGAAGGCCTTGTGGAATAGAGTGGCGATAATTATATATGGGTGTATATAGTTATTTTAAAGGCTTCAAATGGGCTATCATTGAAGATTAAGATCACCATGCCAGCAGCAGATGAAGGAGAAACTGAGTTACAAAAGTAGCCAAGATTGCCAAGGAGGTTCAGGATTTTGGAGTTTGAAAATTGGTGTAATTTGGTCTCCGAGAGACACACAATATGTGTGAGTATTGCTTAAACCATTTGGTCAATGCATCCACCCTATTTAGGGAATTCAGACCCAATCTATTAATTTTCAATATTTTGAGCTTCATGTGGTCTTACTTCAACAGAAAATTATAGTGTTTTTATTGGACAAGTGGTGGAAATTTGGAAATGATTGTATGAGTATTTAGTGTATATGTGTTCACACATCCTAAGAGGACAGATATTAGCTTTCATCCCTGATGTTCTGGATCACAGGCCATCCATGGAAGATACTCCAGCACTAGGTTCTTGAGAATCCATAGTCTGTCCAGAGGTGCTTTCATTTGACTCTCTGGAACACAAGCTGTCAATGGATTGTGGTTCAGCATTTGTTGTTTTGGAGACCTTAGATAGCCATAATTTATTATTCTTAAATAGGAATAGGGGTTTGAAAAGATTTGACTAGGTCTTTATTAGGTAAGTCACAATTGTTTTCTTGGCTATCTGCCTTGAGAACAGGCTTGCATTTTTTCCTGGTTGCTGGGAGACGGTATTCGGTGTCTGAAGAGTTAACATTATTGCTGTTTGTTTATTTGGAGCAGGTTTTGCTCTCAGAAGATTTGGTATCTGTATTTGGTTCCTTTGCCTTCCTTTTTGTGGACTGAGGCAAATGAGATGTCTTCTTCATTACCAAAGATGTCGACTCAAAATACTCATCTAATGCATTCATATAGTGTGCATGAAATGGTAAAGAGGAGCAATTTTGTCAACAGGAGTTGATAGAGGTGAGATGGAATTTTCCACTGCTTCAGATGCTGTAAGTTTAGGTTTGGAAATGGGTGTATCCACAATCTGCTCCACTGGAACAGAGTTACAGTGGTGTATTCTGCTTTTAATCCTTTTGCAACTATCGCAGATCCTAGCCAGGCAGTCCCTCACCAAATGACCTCTCTGGTGGCAGAAGAAACACTGTGGAGGAATGCCATGGAAGGTGATGACAAGGGGAAATGTCCACATAGTAGAGAGTAGGAATGTCATTGGGGTTTGATTCTTTATTCAGAGATAGTTCAAAGAAGGCAGTATTAGTATATACTGGAATGTCTATCCTCTTAATCATTTAGTAACCAAAATTTGAGGCCTTTTCATAGGGCTTAAGTAATTGCTGCAAATCATTTTCTTTAAATTTAAGGTAACAATTCTTGATTTTGCCTGACAAGATTGTAGGACGATTCATGTTAATGTTGCAAATAATTTTCCCATCAAGCTATTTTGAAAGTTTTCTGGAAAATTAATTTCTGAGTCAGGTTTTTAAATTCAATTATTACATAGGATGTTGCAGAATTTTATGAATCAGGGTCCATAGTTTTTTCCTTGTTATCTCATTATATAGCTCATTGATCAGAAATTTATATAGATCACATGAAGGGTTGGTAACAGCCAAGATTGAGGTGTTTTCACTGTGGAAGTTAAGAAAGGATTTATGTAATTAGGGGGGGGGTAGTATTATTAAATCTGTTTGTTATCAAGTCAATACCAGGATGTTGCAGAATTTTATGAATTAGATTCCATAGTTTTTTCCTTGTTATCTCATTATATAGCTCATTGATCGGAAATCTATATAGATCACATGAAGAGTTGGTAACAGCCAAGATTGAGATATTTTCACTGTGGAAGTTAATAAAGGATTTATGTAAGGGGGGGTAGTATTATTAAATCTGTTTGCTATCAAGTCAATGACCTTTTGCTCCAAATTTAGATTAAAAATATTGGGATTGTGGTAGTAACCAGTAAAGTTCCCTTCCACCTCTTCATCAATTTAAATTGGAAAAAATCTGAGATTTTTTGAATTTTCCCATAAGACCTGCCTGGGTAACATTAGCATAAGAAGGCTTGTTATTAATTAGTCTATTGGGTTGATTTTGGGAAGGGGAGACATTTAAATTGGAAGCACAATGCTAGTTTTCTTATTTTTATCAAATTTTATTATTAGGATTTTGAGAAACATTAGAATTATGAGGAAAATTAAAAGAAAATTTACTGTTGCTATTTTCCAAGCTTGGAAAATCTAAATTTCTAACTTTATCTCACTGGAGGCTTCATTTTGAACACTATTGGCTTGAAATTTGGACTGGGGGTCCTCTGTGATGATCTTTTGAAAAAAAAAATATTTTCTCTTTGACTGTAGCATCTCTAGATGGTATAATTGGTTGCAGAGAGCAAAATCCTATGTTGTCTTGAATTTCAAAGATGGCTTTTTCTTCAGCTTGTTTCATTGAAGATTCTTGGAAACAGCTGCAAGCCTCTTCAGACTGAGTAATTTATCCACTCTTAATTGAGCAGTAAAGTAAGGGGATAAACTTTTAAAGTGAGAAGTTTTCACAAGGAAATTTTCAGAAAACCACAAGAAATACTAAACTTTTATAGAGCCTTAAATTCAATGTCTTTAGAGAAAAAAATATGATTTAAAAACAAAATATTTCCAATAAATGTAATTCATATAAACATGAAGACAAATGCAACCCTATAATACGTTGAATAGAAAATAGCTTGAAATTATCTTTTTTAGGGTGCAAAATAATGATTAACAAATACATATTTCTAATAAGTATGATATACATAAACATTCAGAAAAAAATAAATTTCTGGCAAAACAATGCAATTTCCAAAGAAATTAAATTAGTGGTAAAGATAAACTATACTATAATATATTTGAATTATAAAACATAAGCAGGACAGTACTCAAAGTAAACTGTATAATCCATAAGAAAGAAATTGACTTATGGAATTGGATTTGCTCATATTGCTAATTTAATTTTTTCAGAATTCAGTTTGCTATTTCAGTAATCTTAAGAATAATAATAATGATCAAACCACATATTTCAATTTTATAAAGATTATATTGAAGAACTCTAAAAGAAATTATCAGTTATTTTTTCTGATCATAATCAGTTTACATCCATCTATATGAGGATTGGACTACTCCATCATCATCATCAACTATTATCAATCCACTGCAGGATGAAGGTCTCTCCAAGTTTAATCCATCTTCTCCGATCTTTAGCTTCTCTTCTCCACAACACCCCTGCACATTTTCTTATTTCATCCATCCATCTCACATGTGGTCTCTTTCTGGGTCTTTTACAATCTCTTGGAATCCAGTTTAAAATTTCAATTGTCCATCTATTATCATCTCTTCTAGCAATATGTCCAGCCCAACTCCATTTCAATCTTTTAATTTTTTCAATAAGGTCAGTAACACCTGTTTGTTGTCTTAGCCATACATTGCGTTTTCGATCTCTTCTTGTTACTCCTGTGACAGTCAGATGATGTGTGTAGATTTAACCCAGTTCGAATACTAGGCGAAAGTACCTCAAGGCCAACCATACGCGAGATATAAATCAAGAATACATATGACCTCTGCCCATTCGCCTGTTCTCGAGGCCTGATCACAAACAAACAACACCATCTGAGCCATGCATAAATTATTTTTCAACCGGCCACAAAGCTTAGCAACAGCGGTAGAGACATGGACGGGAAATCCTAAAGAGCTAAAAGCTAAATGTGTAAAGTACATAAAAAGATGTGTTGGTGTTTGCGTTTTGCGTGCCTGGATCATTGAAAAATAAAAATAAAGCATTTAATATAACTAAGAAACTCAAGTTTTGATGATTAAATAATGTTTAATTAATGGCTTTAAAATATGAATAAGGCTTTAATGGGCCTCCGCTATTCCCCCAAATTACTGCAACAAACTAATTAGACAATAAAAAGAAAACAAGTTAATAGGTTTGCGGTCAAATTCTTTTCTTCCCAATTTTATTAAAAAAATTCCAACTCGATCTTCTCGATAAAGTACGATAGATAATAAAAACCTTTCGCAAAGCATTTCTTATGGCTTTGCGCTAAAAACCGTGTTTAAAATTGACTTAGAACGTATATAGCTAAATCAAATATACGTGATAAGCAAATGGCGGACAAAAAGAGGTGTTATCAAAGAGATCAAGTTGGCACACAAAAGAAACTGACTTGGATTTGATTAACAACATAAATAAAATTGGAAAGAGATTTCAAATGACAAAAAGTTAACTATTAAATTTAACCGCAACGAAATACTAAATATTTACAATGGTTAGTAAGGAAGAATAGCGAAGGTAAAAAGGTTACATATAGCGAGATGATCACAAAATATAGTTAAGGTTAATTCATAAAAGGTTTACATAGCAAAGACATATATTTCAATACAACAATAAAACAATATGAATCAAAAGTAGCATACGAGATAGTTTAATATAGTAGATACGATACCGTCCTTTTTCCGTGATGTTCCCTACGGCGTCCGTGGCTTGATCCGACCGACGATAGGGGTTTGTCCGGACAATGAAAATATGAAGTATGGCTTCCATGAAAAGTTCTCCAGACACGGCATAGAGTTCATATGGTTATTGATTGGATGTTAAGGCATTTTGGATGGTATTTAGGAACCTCGGCGATAGGCAAAGCTATGATTTGCCTAGCCAAGCATATCCATTTTCCTCAAAATACGGTTGGTTTTAACTGGAGCAGGTTCCAACTTCTCCATTGTTTGAAAATGACAGCTGTATAACTTTTTTTGAAGCACAAGCTAAATGTGAAGCAAAATCTGACGGATTTCTCCCAAGAGAAATCTGAATACACTTTCCAGAAAACTTGGAAATAAAACAGCAAGAAAAATCTTAATAAATCGCCTTCACAAGCAAAATCAGAATCAAATGACTCCTTCAAAAAGAAAAGTCTGAATAATTATCTCTTTTGTTCTCCCTACTATTTATACTTTCTCTGACAGCTACCTTCCATTGTTTGTATGATCTGAGATCTTGATAAGCCTCCCCATGCTCCTTTGTTTCAAAGCAACACGTTCTAAAAATAACTTCAATTTTTTACTCTAACTTTCTTACTTTAAAGTTGGAATTCTATTAATTAAAAAGCAAGAAAGAAAATGCCATCTTTAATTAGACTTGAACGGCTCACTAATTAAAATATACATTCTTTCAGAAATGTTGGTGGGCTTATCTCAAAATCAAATCATACTAAATATTTTAATAAAATTTGAACAACAATATATTATTATTTTACAATAGAATAAGCATTTTATTTCAGCAGAATTTTGCATTAACTCATATGTATACGCTAGATGTATATATATGTTTGACTAATAGGTTAAGCAATTATTATCAATAGAATGAAATTTATTTAAAATAAAATATTTAACTGTAATACACATTTAATAAGCATAATTATTTTTAACTCTAATGCAAAACCCTGCTGATATTGAACTATAAACTCAATTTAGGTCTACAATACTAATTAAGTTTATAGGAAGATGTGAAGCATGGATCGGGCTTCAGATCCATTGCTTCACTCCCAACATACATCTCTCCATACTCCTTTGAGTGGTCTGAAGTCTCTGTATTGCTCTTCTATTAAGTCTCCAAGTCTCAGATCCATAAGTAAGAACTGGTAAAACACATTTGTTAAAAACCATCCTTTTCAAACATATTGGCATATTTCTTTTAGTATCAAGTTATTTCTACCAAAAGCACTCCAACCAAGTTTAATTTTATGATTAATTTCCTCCATTATGTTTCCATCTGTATTAATAATCTGACCAAGGTATTTGTAACTGTTAACTTCTTCTAATTCTTCATAATCAATCTTTATTTTCATATTTTGAGCAAATCGATTAAACATTACTTTAGTCTTTTTAACATTTATCTTTAGTCCTACTTTTCTACTTTCATCTGCTAACTCCTGCAACATTTCCTGCAGCTCTGAAGCATTATTTGCAAAAACAACTACATCATCTGTGAAATCTAAATGACTTAAATACTCTCCATTTACTTTCACTCCTTTAGTTTCCCATTTTAATCCACAAAATACTTCTTGCAGCACTGCTGTAAAGAGTTTTGGAGATATGGAGTCACCTTGTCTTACACCTTTCTCAATGTTGATTTTTCCAGTATCATTATGTAATCTAATTGTTGCTGTTGCATTTTTATAAATATTCTTTAAAATATGACAATATCCTGGATCTATACCTTGATGATCCAATGCTTTAATCACTGAAGAAATGTGTATAGAATCGAATGCCTTTTCATAATCTACAAATCCAAAACATAATGACAACTCATTCGTTTGTCCTTTCTTTGACTTCTCTCAATACCTGCATATGATCTATTGTACTAAAACCACTTTTAAATCCAGCTTGTTCTCTTGGTTGGTGGAAATCCAAAGTTCTCTGTAGACGAGTTGTAATTATCTTGGTAAAATTTTTATATAAAACTGATAAAAGGTCTGTAATTTCTAATATCTTCTTTATCACCTTTTTTAAATATTAATATTATTACTGCAATCTTCCAATCTTCCAGTACATCTTTATCATTTAGACATTTGGTATATAACTTTGCTAAAATTGTTTCTATTTCTTCACCTGCTTCTTTTAATATATCAATTATAATTCCATCATTTCCTGGAGCCTTTCCTTTCTTCATACACTTAATTGCATGTCTCACTTCTTCATTTAAAATTCTGGGCAATTCGGAAGATGTAATAGATATAGGAGGTACTTGTTCTTTATTACTATATAATTCTTGATAAAAATCTTCTACCAATTTCATGATGTCATCTCTCTTTTTAGTAATAATTCCATCTTTTTTTCTTATTGCAGATATAAATTTCCTACCAATACCAAAATGTTTAACATTTTTGAGAGTTTTATTTTTTTCTACAGCTTTCCTTGCTATTTCACAGTTATACTTTCTTATATCATTTTCAACTCTTTTCCGTACCATTTTACAAAATTCGAGATATTCAATTCTTTTTAATACTATCATTTTTGTATATCTTCATATTCCTTCTTTTCTTCATAAATTCTCTAGTCTCAGTAGAAATTTTATTAGTCAATTGCTGCTTTTTCTACCAGCTATGTTTGTTGCAGTTTTTAAAAGTGTATCAGTTATTTTCATATTAATTTCATTCAAATCTGAATCATGCTCAAAATCTCCTAACACTTGAAACCTATTTGTAAGTTCTAATTTAAATTCATTAGAATGGTTCTGAAGATTAGGAATATCAACTGTAAATATTGTTTTTCTTAATAATTTTTGTCTCTCTAGTTTTACATTAACACGTAACTTACACCTCACTAATCGATGATCACTTCCTGTGTTAAATTTATTAAGAACATCACAATCTTGAAATATGTATTTTCTGTTAGTCAAAATATAATCCAATTCTGCTGTACCTTCATTTGGATGCTTCCATGTCCATTTCCTTTTAACATTTTTCTCAAAAAATGAATTCATAATATAAAGTCTTTCTTTTTCTACAAACTCCACAAGTCTATGTCCTCTCTCATTTCTATTACCATAACCAAAATTACCTACAGCAATTTCATCTTTCATTTGTCTACCAATTCTAGCATTAAAGTCTCCCATAACAATTTTAAAATGTTGTTTACTCTGATCAAAAGCCTTTTGTACATCCATATAAAAATCTTCTACTACTTCATCACTATGAGAACTTGTTGGGGCATAAACCTGAATTATCTGCATTTGGTATCTGCTATTAAGTTGTATAACTAATCTTGCCACTCTGTCCAATACACCATCAATCTCCACAATATTGTTCTTCCACTTTTTATTTATAATGAATCCTACTCCACTTGTATTTCCAATATGTATGCCTTTATAATAGAGTATATGTCCACTTTTTAAATCAATTGTTTCTTCTCCTTTTCTTCTAACTTCACAAAGTCCAATAATGTCCCATTTAATATAAGACAGTTCTTCTAATTCTTGCAATCTTCCTTCACTTGAAAGTGATCTGCAGTTGTAAGTACCTAAATAAAAAGTCATCATCAAATGGCAGCCTGGGTCCGCAATCAGGGGATTCGTAGCACCCTCCGCCTTCAGCCACCAACCGCTGCCTTGGTTGGTGACTTTACAGTCTCCTGGGAATAAGGGCCATGCTTTAATTTTGTCTGTCATAATTGTATATATGTATTGGAAAAAATATTTATCATTTACACAAACCTTCATTCTGCCTTATCAGGCACTGAGAAGAAAGACCATGGTGTTTCTTGATCTTAAACTCAGAGGTAAAAAGCCAATAAACTCACCGTGCTGGCTAATGCGTGTTGGTGAGCAGCCCATCCATGTTCGTATACTATATGAATAATCATATAGTAATAACAGCTGCAATGACAAGAACGTATGGAGTGGACATTAGGAATTTGCCCTACTCGGTTCCTTTAAGGCCTCCAAGAGGAATCAAAGGGTCTCCTTTCACCCTTTTACAAATTAGTCTATGTGAAAAAGTAATATTTTTGGGTCATAATATTATAATACTTCACTGTCATCATATCAACATATTATCCAGTCCAAAGTGTAAGCATGTCCACTCACATAAATAAGCTATTTATGTAAACAATGGAAATGAAACAAAAGTTAAATAAGAATATCCCTGTCACTAAATTTAATTTTAAGCAACAAAAAAAAAGTTAAAACAATTTGATTAATTAAAAATTATATATTAATATATTCTTACAGATATAATGAAATTATAACCCTGAATTGATAAGACAGAAAAAATATATTAGCACTCTTATTATGAAGAGATGAAAAAATAATAAAGGTCTGCCTTAACCCATTTAACCTCTCATATATTGCCAATACTTAATTTTATACACATTAACATTATTTTCATATATATGTGTAGTAAATTTCAGTGTAAATTCAAAAGACCTTAGTGTTTATCCAAACCTTCCTAAATAAAAGCAATTACAGTCTCTGAATCACAATTAAAAAGAAAGATGTATATTTATAACTTCCAATAAATCAAATCAAGATATGTAATAATCTATTATGTAATATAATTAAAATAAATAATTAAAGAATATATATTTTCCTAATATAAAAAAAAAAATTAAATTCAGACCTTTATATTTTTTACAATGATATAAATAAAATTAAAAAAAATCATATAGCAAATTTAATAATTATTAAGCTTACTGTCCAAATATTTTTCTAAAACTATATATAGATTTGTTTTCAACATAGTAGTTTTTTGATATTTCTTTATGTAATTCTTTCGATTTTTCATCAATCATCTTGGAATTAATCTCCAACTTGGGGTATTTAAAAATTTATACTGCACTTTATTTCTATTGGCATCAAGGCAGGCAAAAAGACTGGCTTTTATATTATTAAGCTACTAACTATGAAGCATGACTGGCATCATTTCACTGTTTAGGAATTAACATTTAGGAAATGCGATATTACTCTATTGCTGCATATAGCATATCTTGTTGAAAGTTATTTACATAGAAAAGATTTCCATTATAATCAGAATAAAGTCAGTATTATAAAATACTTTCTAGCAATATATATATACTTTTAATTATTACTTAAGTACAGTTATTTGCTATAGTTATAACCTTTTTTTTTTTATTCTTTAACTCACTTTAGCTATAGTAGTTTCATCTCTCTAGCAGTATGAAACGATAAGTGTATGAATCATCCATGAAGATTCATTTCCATGAATGATGACATCTAAACTTTTTTAAAACTTTCTGATTCTGACAAAAACTTCATTTTTGACCCACAAGCCCTTAATGTTCATTACAGATTGTTAATCATTTTATTTAGTTTCCATTTATAAACAAATTAAATAATTCGTTAATTAAATATATGGTACTGTAGAGCTGCCACATGAAGAATTATAATCGCTTAATCATTAAATTAATTAGGTTATTAAATCAAAAACATATTTTAAAATCTACATTAAAAAAAAACAAAAAACAATTTAACAAAAAAAAATACGAAAAGTATTAATGTGAAGAATAGTTAAAATGCGTGTTTAAGTCAAATTGAGTGTGTGTTTGCACGTGCATATTCTGCATAATCTACCTTAATACCTTGTACAGTCTTACACATGCATTTATATATGTAATACATGCAGGATTCGAATTCAGACTTTCACACGACCTACAACTCTCAGTGCCATCTTATATTGCTGACTCACCTGATCACACACATGTTGAAAAGATAAATAATCACCAATAGACGTATTTCGTGCTAAACCAGCACTCATTAAAGTATAAAGATTGGTTATCTTAATATAAAGCTGAGTACTAATTGTATATATGTGTGGAGATGGTAATCTGAACCAACTGATGAGTGCTTAGCATGAAATACGTATATTGGTGATTATTTATCTTTTCAACATGTGTGTGATCAGGTGAGTCAGCAATATAAGATGGCACTGAGAGTTGTAGGTCGTGTGAAAGTCTTAGTTCAAATCCCGCATATATTACATATATATAAATGCAGGTGTAAGCCTGTACAATATATTAAAATAGATTATGCAGAATATGCACATGCAAACACACACTCAATTTGATTTAAACACGCGTTTTAACTATTCTTCACATTAATGCTTGGGGGGGGGGGGTTGTTAAATTGTTTTTGTTTTTTTAATGTAGATTTTAAAATATGTTTTTGATTTAATGACCTAATTAATTTAATGACTAAAGGATTATAATTCTTCATGTCGCAGCTCTAATACCACAGTACCAAATATATTTATATTTTTTAAACTAAAATGCTTTTTTATTTAATTATATATGAATTTTTAAAAATATATTTTTCAATTATTTTTTTTAAAATAAGAGCCAACATTTTGGAATTTATTTATAAATTCTACAAAGTTAGATTTTTATATTTAATTTTTTTATTTATATATTTACTTTTTTCTATTCTAAGCAAAAAAAAATTTAAATATAATATATCATATGTTAAGAAATTGAAAAAGTAAATCCACATGGGATCTTCTAGAATCTGAAATACAACTGTTTGCATTAAATAATACCATATTTATTCATTTTCCAAATTATTATTTTTTACGTTTTCTTCATTTTAAAATCAATATATTGGCTCAGATCCCGATTAATTAAATAAAGGTAGACAATCATTATTAATAAAATAAAACGTTATCTTGAGTTTAGGTTCCCAATTATATTAATCTAGTTATTTATTTTTACACTATTTAATATTTTTATTTTCTTAAAACTGTAATGAAATTAGCTCATTGTGATTTCAAATGTATCCATCACTAGATGAGATAGTATTCTAACAGTGTAGTCAAATTTGTTCTAGATAAACCCTAAAGGGGTGATAAATGACAAAATCTTTATATATAAAAATGATAGTAACAACATGAACAACAACTAGTCTTAACAGGAATTGTGATGGACATAAATTGTAAGTAAAAGAGTTAGAAAGTAGTCAAGCATTGGTGACCTAGTGGTTAGCATAGCTGCCTTCCAAGCAGCTGGCCTGGGTTTGCTTCCCAGGCAACACATTTGACATATGGAAAAAAAGAGTTAGAAAGTAATGCATATTGTGTAGAAAAAGGAAAGCTTAAGACCAAAACAATTTATGTATTATAAATAAATTGAATGCATATATGTGGATGACATATGCAAATAATTATACATAGAAATTAAGGTACACAATATAAATAAAAATAATTTTTCATATAATATTTAATAATTTTTATGTTATAATAAAACCAAATTTTATATTTAAAATATGTGAAATAGTATAGCAATGATCATGAGAGATATTTGAATAAAAAAAAAATTGAAATAAAAGTTTTATTATATTTTTGGTTGTTTTCTCATCCTTGGTGTTCGCCTCAAGATGTCGCTATTTCTAGGTCAATTCCTAGAAATATACCATTTCATCGGCATTCACCCAACAAAAGAGGAAATTTTCTATGCTATAATATGCAGAAAAAGAGTCCTCATGTTATTTTAGGAGGCAACAGAAGCCAAGACAAAGAGACTTCTTTCTATGATAAAACACAGAAAGAGTTCCCGATGATGGCTGCTGGTTATGGTTTTTTTTTCTATGCTAAAAGCAAAGAGAAATGCCTTTATTGGCTGCTATAGTTGATTTTGTTATTCATTTTATGTAATCTTCGAATATCTATTATCTCTGTAGTTTCGTGTGAGAGTGTGTGTATTTGAACCAGTCGTAGTTTTTTAAAATTTGATTAAACATATTTTTTTTAATGTGCTGTAACTTACTTTAGTGTTGTAAGTTTATTAATAATGATGTGAAGCTTCCATGAGGAATGTGTAACCCACAAAAAGTTATTTGAAAGGGTTCACGCCAGCATTTTTTTGACAATCACGCAACAAATAATGTTCTCGCAAGAATTCGTTCAATAACAAGTAAGATGGCCACAGCCACCACGTCTAACTCAAGAGTATTTGAAGCTGTGTCAATTGCCATCAACTGAAGCCAGTGCTGTGGTATATTTGCAAAAATAAAAATATCCTGTTGAAACAGAAAAAGTGTCTTCGTGGTGAGGAAATGCGAATTCATGCTAATAAAGATCTGTTATGTCCACCAGTTCTATATAATACTCACTGGCGAACAATCTATGCAGTAAGCCAACCTTGCCCTGCCTATATATGCATACAAGAATCATAATCCCTGAGACTAATGCCGGTAGAATAAGAAAAGCAGATTTAATTGCAATACACTAATATATACTGTACCTATATTGATATAGGCACATATAATTTTTATCTAAAATTATTATTAAAGTAATCTTTCGTAAAAAAAAAAAAACAATATAAAATTAAATGTTGAAGAGTTTATTCAGTTTGTTTTAGAAAAAGATAGGAATTAAATAGTTTTTATTAGTATTCGTAAAAATATAAATATACAAATCTCTTTTCATTCAAGTTTAATTAAAGAAAAAATAATGTTAAAACTAATATATGACCGTATATATGTGCGATTGTCAACAATAGAATAAATGTTCTTATAAAGTTAAAGAAGATTATTATTAAAAAAACACGGCAATGGTTATTAATTAAAATATAAAACAACATCTCTGATTATTACTAATTTAAATCTTCCAAAACATGTTTATTAAATGATTATCAATTCAACAACAGATTTTGAGGAATATTCAGGAATGAGATATAAATAGATTTTATCGGACAGTAATCAGTTCACAAAATTATTGAGAGAGTGAGTTCGGAAATTAATTGAGTCACTAAAAACAAAATAGTGGAGAATATTTTGGAAATTTACTCCAAAGATGTTGAGAAAACAGAGATCTGTGAAATAATAGCTTAACATCTTAGAAAATCTCCTAGTATCTATTTGTCTCCGATAGCAATAATCGGAAAATCAGAAACTCAGAAGGAAATCAGGGTGTAAGATTTATAATGGAAATATCCTCACAAAAGTCAAAGAACAAAATTCTATAACATTCAAAATCCTAGGTAAAAATTTGTTATTTTGTTTATATTAATAGATTGTTTATTAATTGTAATCTCCAAGAGTCTAATTATATATCTCGATATCATAATAAATGAATATTGATATGTGTGTGATTAAATTTCAAATGTATTAATATTTAATATTATTATGTGTGTGATGAGTTAATATGGTGATTTATATCAATATTTATTAGTTAAATTAGATAAATACAGTGTTTTGTTATGAAAGTAAAAAGAATATTTAAACTAGTTTAGAAATGTCAATTTAAAATATGTGTTTTATTAGAATTATAAAATTTTAATTTAGAAAATAAATTTAGTTAATAAATTATTTTAAAATTAAATTATTTGTGTAATTTTTTTAACAAATTCTTTATAATTTTTAAACTAATTAAGTATAATTATTAGTGATTACAAACAATGATATGGGTTTAGGTGATTATATTTAAATTATTTATTATTTGAATAGATAGTGGTGTTTATAAAAAAAAAGTGTTTGAATTGGTGTTGTAATAGAAGAGTTTGTGAATATTTTATTTATGATTTTTAATTAAATATATATTTACACGAATACATTAAAACAATCATTATACATCTAGATCAACAAAACCTGAAGGTATACCAAAATAAGAAGACCAAAGATCTATGCAACCTACTTTATAGTCCCTATTATGCTGACTCTTGGATATTTGGAGGCCAGCAGTCCGCTACTGTGCTAAATAAGCGACGTTCAGCGCCTTTCACAGTTCATCTGCATCGGGTAGAATTTCCAGTTTCCTGATGCTTTACACTTGCACTCATTTCACCAGTTCTGATTTTTCTGGATTTGATTGGTCAAATCTTGTCCGTCCGTCCTGGTCGGATCAATCCCTCCCAGTTTACTTGCAGATGCAGATTTAGACTTACCTTTTACTTTGATTGATTACCCCTTTTGCAGCCCGATTACTTTTTAATTAATTATTCATCTTGTTGATCTGCAAAGTTCCTTCGTTAATTAACCTTCCTATCTAAAAGGATTTGTTTTTTTTTTTTGCTGTTTTACAAAATAACACAGCTATTAAAGTCTAAGATGATTTTAAATTAATGAAGTATTTTTTTTATCTTCGCGTATATATCTATAACTTGCATATGTATATGCGACCATTGATATACGTCCATACGATTCAATATTAAATCCCCATTTACAACATTTACTATTATTATTTTGTGTGTATTTTAATTATACACCTACATAACAATACTTCCCCCAAGTTTGAAGATTATTTGTTAATCTTTGAACTTAACATAGAATCATTTAATTAAATATTTGGGAGGGTTTATTTTCCTTTTGAGTTGTTGCTGTGAATTATTTTGCATTTGTAGTGATGTATGTAAATCATTAAAACACACACAAAATCATAATAGGAAATGTTGTCTAAATTACATTACTTTTTATAGATTTATAATTACGTATTGCTTTTTAATAAAATTATTGATTTACTCTTGAAAAAATTACCATAACTTTAAAAAGACACACCTAAAGTAAAAAAAAATTAGAAAAACACCGTAACTTTAAAGACACAAAAACTCAAAAAACAATATAAGATTAATAAACATTTACTTATTACGTATTGCTTTTTAATAAAATGATTTATTTACTCTTGAAAAAAATACCGTAACTTTAAAAAGACACACATAAAGTCAAAAAAAAATTAGAAAAACACCGTAACTTTAAAGACACACACACAAACTAAAAAACAATATAAGATTAATAAACATTTACAAAAATGAAAGACTAACATCATATAATAGTATTAGTTACTAGAATATTTTATTACAAATCTAATAAATCAGATCTTTTTATATCAAATCAATCACACAGGTCCTGCCCAGAATCGTTATATGTATATGTTTTTGATTAGCATCAACGCCATCCCGCGACGAACACCAGGGATGAGAAAATTACCATATTTTTTTATTAATCTTAAAAGAGATTAGTATTTTTTTAAATTCTTTCTTTTGTTCAAAGAACAATATGTTTTAAAGTTATATTCATATAAAAACTTTTATTTAAGATATAATTATTATCATTTATAATTTTTCCTATATATATATGAAACAGAAACATTTCAAGTATAATATATTGTAAGGGACTAGTGGTTCTTGCAAAAGGGGGAAACACATCTAACTATGGTCAGACCTAGGATCTTCGGATAGGATGCTGGCATGGATGTGATGAAATACTTAAGCCATGATTACATCCATCTCCAATGGGCTATCTCTATATTCACACATTAAATTTAGATATAATTTGGGCTAGTTCATCCTCATCTCACCCCCTTTTGGGCTCCATTATGCCTCAGTATTTGAAATCTGAGAGAATTTGTACTCGACTCTTTAGGGATGGGTCTACTCAGGTCAATGACTACTGCACCTCTATATAAGCGAGGATCAATTGCAATCCTTTCCCAGAATATTTCCAATATCAGTATACATATAAATAAAGACATGTGTGTATTGGAATTTAGCATACATATTTAGAGGTATGAATGCACAATGATGGGAACATGACACAGACCAAATGGATTGAAACAACTTAATAACATTTCTTAAATAATGAAGCTACTTTAACAATATTTACATATATATAATAATATGAGTCAAGGATGGTTTTTTATCACTTTAAGAGTTAAATGTAATTAATATCCTGATCCCTAAATCCCATGATAGAAATCCATATCCTGGTGATTCTTTATAAAAGTTTAAAATAATAAAAAAAATTATAAGATCACCAATCTGACTTACTAATTATTCTTTTGTACAGTTGTATTATAGAGTAATGCTTGTTGTCTGATTCACGATGAGTATTATCATCCTTCTTGGAGGAGAGTACCTCCTTCTATACATATATGTGATTCCCTAATATTGATAGGAGAGACCATCTACTCAAGGAAGTTAGTAATGTATACTGAAAAATGAATATATAGCGAGTGTTAGTAAAACATTTAACAAATAATGAAAACCTGTTCTGTCACTACTGTATGCTTTTAATATGGAACAACATCAAGATCTTACCTTATTCCACATTCAGTTGAGTGATGTCAAGCTACTGGAGGCATGCATAGACCATATTTAATACAATAAAATGTTCACAAAATCTAACTCTCCCCCTCTCCATGTTTAAATAAACTTTCCCATTTTCTGAAATATAAGCTTCCAAATGTGGAAACGAAAGAAAAAAATATGAAAAGTAAAAATAAGATGATAAATAACAAATAAAATAAAAATCAATTGAATAAAATAAAAATCAATTTCTGAGTCTGGCAAGCACTGTCCATCATGTTCAAAGTCTATTCCTCCTGGTGATAGATCTTCTTGGGCAGTGTACTATCCATAAGTTTAATTGATGCGCACTCTGGGATCATAGATCATTAGTGCTGTCTGGTTTGTTTTCTTTGAAGAAGACACTGGAGATCCACTGAAGATCATCATCATTGACCAGTATTTAATAAAGAAAGGCATCTCACACATCATAACACTTCTATAGGCTTGAAGAGCTGGCATTTGGCTTCCTATGGCATAGTTCTTTTAGCCAGACCACATTGCAGTACCCTCATTAGTATGTGTAGCTTTTTTCAGGGTTATTTTTATGCATAGGGAAATGGTGCAAAAAGCTGTCCTTGCTGATTGTTAGTAGTTATTTACTTTTTCTCTTGTGATGATTTGATGTAAATTTGAAGTTTTCTTTTTAACAATTAGCTCAAATCATTCGGTTTGCTTTCATATCTTGGTAGTATTTCAGGTTTTGGTGTATATTGATAGATGAAGTAAATTACTGTTTATTCTTATGGGATTGAAATTTGTTCTCAAAATCGAACACATCCATACATCTTGCTTTGTTAAGAAAAAAAATAGTTGTCAAGATGTTAACTTTCTTGTGCTTGCTGCATTTGTCTATTATTGTGTAATTGTACATCAATGTAAGGTTGTTAAAATAAATATTTATTGGGATTATCTTTTCATTTCCAAGTCTTGCTGCTTAGCAATATGCTTGACATTAGGTCATTATCTTGTGTATTTTATTTATGTTCATGTCATAATGTTGGTTAGTTGATGACTTTACAACACTCTTGGTTAGCCATATTGTCTATATATATATGGGTATATTTATTTTCTTAGTGTCTAACTTGAAATTTTATCTTTATAACAAAAAAAAACATAACTTGCTGATCGCAGTGTTTAGTGTTATATGTGTATTTTGAAAAAGTAAGCAATTGTTTAACAATTGCTTGGTTTAGGCTTAGTATGGTGTAGCTTAGTGCAGGTGAATGGTAGTTTGTAAGTTTCCTTACAATATATATATATATCCCTTGTCTCGTGGCCCCCACATCAGCCAATCCGTTGAGGCCTAATCACCCCCGTCCCCATCTCCACTTCCCCCAAAATAAATATAATATAGTGAAACCCTAACCTTCAGCTCTAATAATTAATGAAATATTCAATTAAATGCTTTACTAGCTCAAGTTTCTTAAAATTAACTTAGGTTCGTTTTAAACTAACTCAAATAAATATTCAATTCTGAGACTGAAGTAAATACTGTGACAATAGATACATGAGACAATATCCCACAGATACCACCCAATGGCATAAGACACTATCCCCCCTATACTACTATTACAATAAAACTACATAGTATTCTTATGACTTCCACAACTTCAATCACTAAGACTCATTTAACAATTAAAGTATTATCTTTTCTCTAATAATAATAATAGTAATCATCTACTCAATGAAATAATCTCAGGTTCTTAAATTTATTCATATGTTAATAAACTATGGTACAAATATGATAAGGTTTATGTCTAATCTACTCTCTGAAATTAGTTAATAATAAAACATAATAATCAATCTTCATTGTTAATCCAACTAGTCTTTTCTTTCTAAATTTATAACCGTAATAAATAGTTATAATCTAATATCCCCTTTTATCTTTAAGTAAAAAATAAATTAATAAGTGGTGTTTAGATAACGATAAATAAAAGCAATCATATAATTTAGCAAATATTATGTAATGTTATACCTATGCAATTTATAATTATTTAATTATAGAACTTAAATATTTAAGATTAACATACTTTCTATTTATCTTTGTGCAAAAATCACTACTTAGTTTAATGTTGTGAATCCTGTGATCTCAAGTTAGAGAAAAAACCGACAAAGTTTTATAAAATTAAATTATTAACAATAAAAAAAAAAAAACAAATCTTACTCTATTTACGGTTCCTTTTTCTTTCCTCAATACTATTACCTTATATTTCTTTATCTTTTAAACTTTTTCTTTTAAAGTTTTTTTATTTCTCATTAGTTTATCTTCCTTATTTTAACTTTTATGGGTACCCTTCTTACCTTTTAATATTAAATTACTGTATTATAAATTATCTTGTGGATAAATTTTATAATCTATTTTACAATATTGGTTTTTAAGAAAATTACATTTTCTTGTAACTTTATATAGTCCCATATTATTAAATATTATTATTTTTATTTTTCTCCAATGTAAACTATAATATTTTTCCATAAGCCCTCGTATAATTGTTTATTATCTCTTCATATATATAATTTCTGTTTTTTTTCAATATCAATCTTATATTTTAAAATATAATTAACAATAAATGAATATATTTATATTTTGTATATTCTTTTGATATACTTTTATAAAATTATAGTTCTTTCTAAAAATTAAATATTCTCTAACTTCCTTCTAGTATCTCTCTTATAATACTATCGTTACCTTACTATTCTTATAATAGCGACATATATTCAAAAATATGTTTCCTTTAAAACTATATATGCATAAACGAGTGTATAGGTGGAATAGTATTCTTTTAAAATTGCTGAAGTCCTGTCTAATCGATAAGTCCTATTTAACTCAACATACAAAATATATAAAAACTCCAATGTACTGTAGCTTTTCCTATTAACCAAAATACTATTATTTCTTCTTAGCTCTATTTAATCTCTCTTGTTCATCCCTCTACCAGTCACTACCCAATATTCTCATTTTACTTATCCAACATATAAAATACTAACTACTTTTTAAAAAAAAAACAATAAAACTTTCCCTATTCCTATCTTATTACTAGTTCAAATGTTTGTTGAAATATAAATTCCCAAGAAATTAAAATACATACCAGTTATGTTGACTATATTATTAATAAATTATGTTATTTAAATCTAATCATCATTTTTAGATTTTTTCAAAATGTTTTACAAATAATAAAATAAAACTTTTCACTTATGTTAATCTAAATAAAAAAAATATATCATAAAATTATAATTTACCAAACTCTTTATCTTTATCAGGTTCGTAGTATTCTTTTCTTGACATATACATCACACTATTTTATTTAAAATTCAAAACAAAATATTATTTCTATAATTTATATCTAATTAATTATTTTGTTTTCCTATCCATCTAAACTATGTTAACTTAGTTATAAAAATAATTCAAAATATTATTTTCTGAATCTTGGTTAGTCCAAATATTTATTATTTCTTCTTTTGTCCATGTTCTCTTTCTGCTTATAAAGTTTTAAATAAATTATTATTTAGTAAATTTAGTCTTTAGTTTTAGTGTTTAATAAATTATTAAATTTTATTTAGTTATCCCGAGTTTTATTTCTGCAATATTTCGTTTGTTCTTTTTCTGTTACATATTTAATAATTATACAATTTTTATGACAATTTTTTATTTTCTTCTATAAATTTTTTCTTTAAAGTTTTTCTTGGTAAATTCTTTATTCTTATTTTTTATATACTACTTTAATCTTTATATTTTCAATTTTTCTCAATCATCTTAAAGAAACATTAAACTATTTCAATATTAAAATCCTTTTGTCCATTTATTCTTATAAATAATATTATTTTTTTTTCCTTTCTTTTTTTCATTGTTTTTAGAACTTCTAGTGTTATAATATAAATATTAATATTTATATAAAATTTAATTGGTTTAAGAATCTTCATTTCATTGAAAGGTTATATTTGATAAC
This sequence comes from Epiperipatus broadwayi, assembly GCA_028023455.1. Classification (NCBI taxonomy): domain Eukaryota; kingdom Metazoa; phylum Onychophora; class Udeonychophora; order Euonychophora; family Peripatidae; genus Epiperipatus; species Epiperipatus broadwayi. The sequence goes on along the minus strand of JAQFVV010000056.1, from coordinate 558,116 downwards.
ACGGTACTAGTTAGTGACTTTGATTTTTAAAAATTTTATTCTAATTCTTTGAAAATTTTTAAATTTAGTTGGTTTCTTTAAAGATATTATAAAATTATATAAAATTGATAATAAATTGAAGAAAAAAAATTTAGAGATTAAAATTTTACCTTTCTGTCAAATTTTTTATCTGTTTATAAGTTAGTTGGTATTTTTGGTGTCTAAGATCTATTTTTATTGTAATTACTTGGATTATAAACAATTTCTAAAGTTTTAAAATATGTAATAACTTAAATTTACTCATTATTATTTTTAAATAATTATTATCTATTAAATTTATATTAAAACATTTTTGAAAAATACTTAATAATGTATATATTATTTTTATTATGATGGTGAAATTCATCCACTCTATAATACATTAAATATTTTAATTATTATATTAATTAAAGGTGTTATATAGAATATTTAGAAGTAGTAATTTCCAGTGTTTAGTTATTTTATCTGTCTTAATAAATTTGTATTATATTATATAAAATAATTATATAAAATTTTGAAAAAAATTTAGAAAATATAGAATTAAATAAATTCTCACATAAATATTATTATTAAATATATATATTAATTTTTTATTAAATATAATTATAATTTAAATATATAAAATTTATTTTAAAATTTTATAATTATATAAAAAAAGGGATATATATATAATAGAAATGAGGAGATAATATTTATTAAATAAAGAAACTTAACCTTTGCTGTTACCAAGAAATTCTCAGTTAATACTAATTGACAACTCCTGAGGCTAAGCAGGTTTTACTCATAAACTTATAATAGCTCTTTTGTTGGGGGTCTTTTCTTGAAGTAAAAGGGGACCTAGCTTCAGGAATTGTTCATTAGTAATAATTGAGAATTTCTTGGTAACAATAAATGCTAAAGTTTCTCTATTTAATGGATATTATCTCCTTATTTTTATTAATTATTATAATAATCCGTAAAAACAATTAATTCAACATATATAACTCTATGGAGAAGTTAAAAATATGTGCTAAATGTCAAGAAAGATGCTATTGTTTCACATTCTCACACTTATAAAAAAATAGCTTTATGGGTTTAAATCCATGTAAGAACTTGGATCCAAAATAAATGAAGACACCTCACCACCCCCTTTACTTCAACAAAAGACCCCCAACAAAAGAGCTATTATAGGTTTATGTGTAAAACTCGCTTAATTGCAGGAATTGTCAATTAATAGTAATTGAAGGTTTATTGGTAACAACAAAAGTTAATTTTTTTCTCTATTTAATGGATACTATCTCATTTCTAATAATTATTATAGCAACAATCCATTGAAACAGTTAATTCAATATATATATATATATATATATATATATATGTGTGTGTGTGTATATAATGGAGACTAAATTTAGGAAGAATTTTCATTAAAATAATGTTTCCCTCACTAACTTCCACATCCCTAGCGATCATGGAATTTAAATCAAAAACATTGTAATATCCTTAAAGAAAACTAGACAACAAAAGATCATCCATTTACCAATGTTATCTATGGAGAAATGACAATCTTCAGATTTTTATGAAATGCTCTTATCACAATAAACTAAATGAAACTTTGTATGCAAGCATTAGTTTGATGTACTTCCCACTGTCAAAAAATAAATGATAAAATCATTATAATGAATTCACACCCTACTTACACATCTAAATTAGTTTTTAATATATACAGTAACATTTAAAGACAATTTTACAAATTCAGTGATATCTACCATATGGCTATCACAAAATCAAGAAGCTTATTAACAAATATAGAATTTAGAAATTATAGCACACAAATTTAGTTGCTTAATAAATAATTTCATATGGATAATAATAAAAAAAATGTTCTAATATGTTTGCAAATAAATTATTTTATATAGCCATAAGTTAATTCAAAATTACAAGTATGTTTTAGATTATAAAATAATGTATATAAATCTTTTGATTTTGATATTTAAATGATTAGTCCCAATTTAAGCAATACATATAAGCTAAATTCCTTTCAGTTTAATAGTTTTCCTTTTTTATAAATAATTTATGTTGAAAAAAATATACACACATAAATTTAACTAACAATCCATGCATTTGCAATGAATAATAAATATATGTATAATTATAATTTCAAAAATTTAAGACCATATTGTGTAGTAAGCCAGCGTTTATTAATGAGACATACCTTTCAGAAATTTATTTGGCCAAGAGAGGCTTTAATTAAATACTTCATTTGATATTATCATAAATGGTACTGCGTTTCCAACATAACATATATATTGATAAGCTTTTATTTATATGTACACACACAGGTGAAGGATGAATCCATCATGTGTAAATATTATTAATAAATAAATATTCTATATTTCATTAGTTGAATGAATTTAGAATAAATCTAACTGGAATTTATATATGTTTTATCATTCAATAAATATGCCAGAATTATATAAATAAAATTGTGTAGATCAATGTTTAAATATTTTTCTTTTATTATTGTTCAAGGTTAATTCTACCTCAATGTACTAAGAATACCAAGTGCTAATATCCCATATAGACAGATATATCTCATAGTATAAGCATATTAATTGTGTTAGTCTTATCAAGATTAACATGCTTTGACAATTCTATAAGGAAAATGGCTCTATATTAGTTATCTGAATAATATACAATGATTTTTTGGTAGAATGCTATGAATTATTCATTTGAGCAAATAGATCATATAAAATAATTTTCCAACATTATATGGGTTAGAGACATAAATAATGGAATATATAAAATATGACATTTTTATACTCACATAAAGAATGTGTGTAACATATCTAAACAATACTATTGTATATATGCATACAATGATATTATTTATAATATAACAATTTATATATTATCTGTTGTAGATTATGGAAAAATAAAGGAATATCCTAAATAAAACAAATTATATTAAATAAGTTTATTTATAATTATTTACATACATTCGTGAAAAATAAAATAAATATGTTTATAACTCTATAAAGATATACTTTTTTTCTTTGATTATGTAATTCTATTAATAATGTTCATTCACTTCTGAAGAAAAGATTAATTTATTTCAGTTAAACAATAACTAGTTGAGCAATACTTTCAACCTAGAAGGTCATATTCATAAAAAACAATTTCTCTTAATTAATCTTAGCAGATTAGTTTGAATGCTATAAATATGATCTTTTAGATTGAAATCATTGCTCATCTAGTTATTGTTTAACTGAAATAAATCTAATCTTTGCTTCAGAAGTAAATGAATACTATTAATAGAATTAAATGTGTTTGCATTTTCGGGGGGGGGGGGGAAATAACAGTTGAAATTGCAGATAAGAATGGAAAAAGATTAACTGAAAGCAATGATATACTGGAAATAATATCTTCAGTGTCTATTTAAAAAAGAAAATTCAATTAATTATGAACTTGAAAGTAAAGAAAATATTGAAGTAGATGATAAAGGTATGGACATATTGACAGATCAAGTAATAAAGTTGATTACCCAAGTGAAGATTGGTAAGGCTATTGGATTTATTTACAATACCTATAGAATTTTTGAAAGCAATGTGAGACTCTATTTTGAAAGAAATAGTTGGACTGTGTAATTTAATATGTAATAATATTTATTTTGATATTTATTATAATAGTCTTGACTATCAATATTTATTGTTTGTCTCAATTTATAGAAATCAGAATACCAAATAATTACCAGATAATATAGTCTTGTAAAAAGGTATAATTTATATTTTTTGGATATTTTCTATGTAAAGTATCATTTTAATAATCTCAGTTTCTTTACAATATACAAACATTTTAGTTTCCTTTTTCACATTGGAAAATTGTATATTTCTGAAACTTGTTTTGAAAGAAATAAACAATATCAAATATCATTGATTTCTTCAGACAATGATGAGAACTATGACAACGGGGAAGCTGTGTTAGCAGTTGGTCCTAATGATAGCAATTGTGAATCTAAAATGATGAAAGAGATTCCAACACTAAGATATACAACACAAGAAAAAAGAAACAAAAATATATTATCTAAAATTAAGATTTAAATAGGAAATAAACAACCCATTGCATAGCACAAGTGAAGCAAACCTCACATAACATCCTGTGAGAAAAATCATGTCCTACACATTTTTCAATTTTTCTGCAACTCATTCGTGGAAATCATCATAAATAGAACAAGTTAAGAATGTAAAAGAATTTATGAATAACTGGAAGAAAATAGATATTAAACTAAAAAAGTTTATGGAATTGTGATCTTTATTGGTATCTATAATGTAACGATATATAAATATGTTGTTACATTAATTTAAAATAAAAACTTAAAAGTTCGCAAATAAAAATAAAAAACTAAACGCTAAAATTAAAATGTTTGTTAAACGTATATACATTTGCACAGAGGCCAAACTTTAAAAATATTTTTTTTTAAAAAAACAAATAAGTATTTGAACGTACTTTTTTATAAAAAAGTACAAGATTTAAAAATAAAAACAGGTATTAATTAATGTAATCTGTAAATGGAAATGATTGTTTATGAATTATCGAAAACCAAACTGGCCCTTGGGCTCTTGTATAATTAAAATGATCTGATGAAAGATAGATAAGAAAATAAAGAGAAATTAGCTTGACCAATGGAAGCACTAAGCCTTGGCTCAGACCCTAATGAAAGTGATGGATTAGTGATGTTTTGTTGATTGAATCCGTGTGGATAATATAAAAAGGGAAATACAGTTTTTTCTAGCAGTTCCAGCATTTTGTGTTTGAGAGATGTAGTAGGACGCACATACCACACTCTCTATATTAAAAAAAAAAAATGAAAAGACTGTGATACCTTGAACCAGCTATTGCCATCTCCAGAACATTATCTTCCAATGGAGGCGTCACGGGAATTAAAAGCAGAAACCTGGACTCTTCTACCGTGAGCTATAAACTTTACAAATTAACAACAACAAAAAAAAAATAATTAAGAACTTTCGTCATTGTTTTTTTTAAAGATTCAGCTAATTTAAATTTTAAAATGAACTCTTATTTGATTTTCAAATTAATAATTGATTGTTTAAATTTATATAGTTAAGTTTTGGTAAAATCATTTCCATTTTATTATTTTTATTTGTAGTAATATTTATTGTAGAAATTATTAAATGCATTACATTTAAGTTGGGTATAGACGTTGCATAGATTCGTTAGCGGTTGATTATGTTGTGGTTTTCACAGTTGATTAGAATATATATGTCAATGATGTCACTGTGGTGTCTTATGATGAACACCAAAGGGTCTCCTGTAGTCCCTCAGCAATTGACGTTATCAATTGACTTTGTATTTTGATCGGTTGTGTTCAATTTGGAATGTTTTTGACCATGGAATCTATGCAGCCGATCTATACTTGACATTATAAAACAAATTGTATAAAAATAATCTGTGCGAACGTATTTAAATGTTAAATTTAAGTTGGGCGTGAATGGCTATATAGTTTTGTAAAGTTATATTAAGGGAGGGTAATCTTAGGTTATTCATTTCGTAGTTGAATTGGTTCAATGGATTGGATATATTTGTGTAATTGTAGATGTAGTATGAGATCCGCTATGGGCAGGATTATATATATATGCCACACACCTTCTGTTTGCCTATGGATGGGTTTGTAAGATGGCAAAGGACCGCAGTCCATTCCTATGGAGTTTTATGTTTATTGTTCTACTCGCCAACAGATGTCGCATTCCTGGTTGGTAGAGAGACAATTTTTTCTCAAATTCTACTTGCTGTTCAGATGTACATTCCTGACAGTATAGTATTTTGTGTTGTCGTATTTTCATGCTACATTGAATACATAAATGTATCAGATGGATTGGCGCCAGTTTGATTGCGAAATTTGTTGCCTAAGATTAAATCAGGGAAGAATATTTTCTTTTCAAATGCAGATCTATGTAGTCTATTCATACTCGACTCACTAAATAAATATTAAACTCATGGTTGTAATTTACTTAAATGTAAAACTAAAGATTAATAGAAAAATCTAAAATGTTGAATTTATTCCTCAAAATTTAAATGTTATTTTATATGTGCATAAATAAATATTTTTATGTGTTAATTTCTGGTAGTGGCTTTTATTCTTTTATATTTAAGATATAAAATTTATATTTTATTATCTCTGCTACTCACTGAGCTAGTGACAATGGGCTAATGACCAAAATATAAAATAAAGTGGAATCTTAACAGCGCGTATCTGCCTACTGTATAAATTTTTCTAGGTTCAAATGCCTAGATGGCACCCTGGTAGTTGCAGATACGTAGATTGCTGTCTCCACTATTGTTTTGGATCGTTATAATAAATCAGAAAGTGAAGAAATTTTGCAACTGTGGAGCAAAAGAGATGGACATAAAATTTTCAATGATCTAATTAGTCAAGACAAATTTCAAAATATATTGTGAACCCTTAAGTTTAATAATTCAGTAGAAAGACATAGAAGATAGCTCTCGGATAAACTAGTCCCATTAGGCAGCATTTTGACCTGCAGAATCATTTTCTTCCGAGAAGCATGTTTTAAATTGGAATATGACTGTAGATGAATAATGTCCAACTTTTAGTGACATATGTTCATGCAAATAATATATTACATTAGAGCCTGGGCAAAATAAAATTTTGTCTAATATGTGATAGCATTATACCATATGCATAGAAATTTGAGGTGTACACTGGAAAAACTAATCATCAATGGGAAAGAAATCAAGGTGAAAATGTCAAGAATTAGAAAACTTGAAACAATATAATCTGTGATGATTATTTTATTTTATATTCTCTTGGTTAATTTTTTTTCAAAAAAATTCACACCTCTGGATACCATATGCAAAAATAAGCCCAAAAATAGACACATCTATTCAACATTATTAGGTTTTAAAACGAATGCAATTATAATTTCATACAACCTTAAAAAAAAAGAAAAAAACTGTGACATTGTTATCCACAATTACTTCATGACAGAAAAATATATACTGGTTCCAAAAAAAGCCTAAAATTTTACTTGTTTACATTAAAAAAGCAAAAATCAATGTAGGCAAGATTACAAGAACATAGAGATCAAAAGAATGATAAAGAAATAGCCACTACACTGTATCTTACAAAATGTAATTAATACATATCTTATATGGATATCTTTAAATGGCAATGTCTAAAGTGGTAATGAGAAAAGAAAAAAAAAAAATTTACTTTATACATGAATTAGGAAAATAGAATATAATGACAGCAAAGTAAAAGAAACAAGTAAAGAGAGATTGAATGTCCCCCAAAAAACATTGCCACAATATTATTTCCTCAAAAAAAGATAGAAATACTTTAACAAGGTGTATGTGACATAACAAAAATATATGCTTGTAATATTAACATATATTGTGATTTAAATATATTAACTAAATGTTTCATGTTTGCTAATGATAGATGAGCACATTTGTTAGATATTGTTTATAATTTTATTGCAAAGTTGATATGAGTAGAATGTTTTTTATCAAAAATTTCTTAAATTGTCGTTCTAAAATATAGTGTTAACTTTTTCAAGTCTTTAGATTTGTGTGGGTCAGTGTGTCAGACTCTGGAAGTTTAAGACCCAAGATGATGATTCAAGGCCTATCATTTTCAATACCCTAAATTCCTATAAACTCCCAAATATAAACCATTTAATTATCACGTTATTATATTTATTAAGTATTTATATGACTGTAGATTATTTGAATATAAGTAAGATTTTACCATTAAATCATTAAACAGTTTTTTTGAATTTTGTAATATTTATGTTTACATATGTGTAAGTATATACTGTTTAAATGCAAGTATAGTATATATGTGTGTGTGTGTGAAAAGGTAATTTTATTTATATTTTAAATAAATCCAAGTTATAAATATGTTATTAAAATATGTAAATGTGGTACTTAAGGATAATCCCAGACCCCAAGGGTGATTACTGATAATTATCCATTTTCAGTAACATAATTATCCCATAACTCTATAGCTTGAATTATTACATTTTAATAATATTTATGTAATGTAATTTTCACTACATCACTTTCATACAAGGTAGGGAATGTTTTCTATCTACTTTTAACATCTTACTATACAGAAAAAGAATCAGAATTAAAACCAATTCTTTTTTTATGTTGCACTTCAAGTATACAATAGTCAAATATGTTTAAAAATACATATATGCAAGCAACAAAGATTACAAATTATAAAATTATTATATAAAAGCCTTTTTTGGCAAATTATGTTTTTTTGCCCTTTTCAATATGTCTCCACGATTTAAAGCACATACAGCGACATCTATATCAATACATGAGAGAAGACAGATAAACAAATGGATAACTGACACGATCTATTATGTGATTTTTTTTTTCTTCTCAATTCTACTTCCGATCTCTCTGTTATATATATTGAATGGATATATATCCACATATATTAATTAATTAACTATCCATTCTTTATCCATTAACCACTTATTATTTAACTTAATGGATGTTTTGTATATATTCATACAGTTGTTTTTATTATACATGATGTAGTTTGTTTCATATATTTAGTCTATTAACATTTTTAATATAATCAAGAACACTTATATTATCAATACAATTTATTTTATGTTCATTATTTGCAGTACGGACATAAAATAAATTGTATTGATAATATAAGTGTTCTTGATTATATTAAAAATGTTAATAGACGTAAAATATATGAAACAAACTACATCATGTATAATAAAAACAACTGTATGAATATATACAAAACATCCATTAAGTTAAATAATAAGTGGTTAATGGATAAAGAATGGATAGTTAATTAATTAATATATGTGGATATATATCCATTCAATATATATAACAGAGTAATTTTGTAGTAGAATTGAGAAAAAAAATCACATAATAGATCATGTCAGATATCCATTTGTTTATCTGTCTTCTCTCATGTATTGATATAGATGTCGCTGTATGTGCTTTAAATCATGGAGACATATTGAAAAGGGCAAAAAAACATAATTTGCCGAAAAAGGCTTTTATATAATAATTTTATAATTTGTAATCTTTGTTGCTTGTATATATGTATTTTTAAACATATTTGACTATTTTAACATCTTATAGAGGGATTTAATCATAAACCTATGATCAAAGACATGTGAAAAAAATCTATGATTCCCTAGATGCACATTTCATGCTGAACCAGCATTCATCAGTTGGCTCAGACTACAATATCTTACACAAAATATATATTAATTACTACAATACTGAAAATCTCTAGCACTCGTTATAATACATAACTGACAACCAATCAGATGTCAAGGATAGCCGTCTAAAATGACATTAAACCTAAACACACAACAAAGATTTTATGAGAAAAGGGCAGTCATCCTTCTCTCAACTTTTCTTTCTATATATCTAAGCCAATCATAAGCATTTAAGTTTGAAAGCTTGAAGCTTTAAATATCTTCACAAATAACTCACTGAGTCTAAATCATAAATGTACAACATGAAATCCTATGATTTACTATGAAGTAGTTTTTAGAATACATAACAAGCAATAAAGTATGTAAATAATATTTTAATTTGCGAAGCGCCGATAGTATTCTAAAAACTACTTCATAGTAAATCATAGGATTTCACATTGTACGTTTATGATTTAAACTCAGTGAGTTATTTGTGAAGATATTTAAAGCTTCAAGCTTTCAAACTTAAATGCTTATGACTGGCTTAGATATATAGAAAGAAAAGTTGAGAGAAGGGTGGCTACCCTTTTCTCATAAAATCTTTGTTGTGTGTTTAGGTTTGATGTCATTTTAGACAGCTATCCTCGACATCTGATTGGCTGTCAGTTATGTATTGTAACGAGCGCTAGAGATTTGCAGTATCTCGATTTACTTCAGTTTTCAACTATCGGCACTTCGCAAATTAAAATATTATTAATTACTACAGTTTATTTGATAAGTGCCAAATGTGCTGCCTTCATAATTTTGATACAAATCACTTAATAAAAGTATATCAACTAATGAGTACTAGCTTAGCATGAAATGTGCATCCTGAGGATCATAAATTTTTTTCACATGTCTTTGGTCAGATGTTTATGATTACATCCCTCTGCGAGGTGTTAAAAGCAGATAGAAGCCAGTTCCTAGCTTGCATTAGAATGATGTAGTGAAAATTATATAAATATATTATTCATTATTGGATAATCTCTAATCTAATGAATGACTAATAAAAATTATTATTGAATTTATTTTATTTAAATTTATTGTCATAGTTTTGTGTTATTTTTGTGACTGGAATTTATAATACATTTATTGCTATTTTTTAAACTTAGCAGGGATTTATAATGGATTTATTGATATTTTTTGATATTAACAAGTAAAATATTAGGATTACAGGTTAACCATGCTACTGAAAATGTATAATTATCCATAATCAACCTTAGTGTCCAGGATTATCTTTAAGTACCCTAAAGGTATATTTATATAAAGCAATTAATGTTTAAAGTAAAATATTTTATCTTAGAAAAATATGGAAATTATATACAACCATCTATAGAGTTTAAGAAGCTAACTAACTAATCACCAAAATTGTTAGGAAAAAAATTAAAAAACATTGAAAAAGATGGTAAACTGCTCATCTTTTAAATTCATCCTATGAATTGAATGAGAAAATAAGGTGAAACTCGATTTGATCCTGAATTAACTTTTTTGAAAATTAAAATATATGATCATATCTATTATCTTTATTTCATATGGAAAAATAATTATATACAAAAATATATATGAGATATGCTTAAAATCTGAATGAAGTTCGCAACTTTTGCTTACTACACTTTTGATTAAGTTATATCAGTCATAGTGAGGGCAACTGACTATCAACTTGGACATTATATGTAGTCAGTTGCCATGACTATGACTAATATAACTTAGTTGAAAGTGCATTAGGCAAAAATTGCAAACTTCACTAAGATTTTAATTGTGTCTTGTATACGTTCTTGTGTATAGTAATTTTTCCAGATTACATTTCCCTGAGATGTTGTGTATCAAAATTTTCAATGTTATCTTTATTTTCAGTACATCTGTTTTAATTTCATTTATTTATGCAATAAAGTACAATATATTTTTTTAATTATTTGAGTTCCAAAAGAGCAAATAATAGCAAGGTTGTGTAAATTCATTAATATCATTATGTATGTGTGATTATATAAAATTTGTTCAAATACAAGATTTGGTGTAATATCATCAAAGGAGTCAGAAACTGATGAAAATCATTATTAGCAGACATTTGTAAATGAATAAAATATTTCTAATTTCAAGTTAAACAAAAAAGGAAACAATCTGTGAAATATAAATCTGTCCATAAATATTTTTTTCTCTCTTTTAATGTCTTCTGATGTTGTACTTGTACCTCTTCTACAACTAAATCTTCTTTTGTGGAAGACTTCACTATCTTCTGAGCTAATGAAAGTAATTGATATTATAATTATTATTAGTTTTTGAACTAATCTTTATCATATAAACAGGATTTGCTTTTCCATAAAATTCATATTTTGAATTTATCATAAAATCCCTTTTGAGAAATATTTTTCATTTGCGTCACATGTCCAATTCAATGAGGTTGTGTCTTAATAATTGTACATACAATGTCATTACATCCAGAAGCCTAATTGTTTTATTTTTATTTTTTTCTGATGGCATTATATCACATTAAAATGGGATATATATCTTACTTTTGGGCAAATGTTTAATGTAATAACAATTATCCAAACAAGCAGTTTAATAGAAATAGGTATAGCTCTATGATGAAATATTTTATTTGATAATTGCAATAGTGAATAAGACTGTGAGCTACATCTTAATATCCATATCCATCTTTATAATGTTTCACAAAAATTTTATATGCAAAGGATTATTATTTTATTAAGGGGAGTTTAAATAAATAAAATTTCTTCAAATATAGTACGGATTGCAATTTCATCAAAAATACCTAAATATGGAAAAAAAACATTATTATAATTCAGTAACAGATTGCCTTCTTATGATTTTCATACTATGATTGGTGATATTTATATATTAAAACATGGATTTCATATTCTTAAATAAAAGTAATGTAGCTTAGTTATATAATGCTCCAAAAGATAAGCAAGATATGAAAATCCAAAATCAAATTAATATCATCTTTCATAGAAAATTAATTCTTTGAAAAAAGTTTATTCAAACCAAAAGATAAGCAAGATGTGAAAATCCAAAACAAATTAATATCTTTCATGGAAAATTAATTCTATAAAAAAAGTTTGTACTAAGTTTGAAGGTTTGCTATCTTAATATAAACTGAACGCTGATTATATGTATGTGTGGAAAATAATAGTCTGTACCAATTGATCAGTGCTAGTTCAGCACTAAATACTTATATTGGAGATTTATCTTTTTCACATGTATGTGGTCATGTGCATCAGTTGTTTAAGATGACGTGGATAGTTGTAGGGAGCTTGAAAGTGTGAATTCAAATTCCTTCTAATTACATTAAGTTCAGTATGGACAATATATTTATATTTAAATAAAATAATGATACTAAAAAAACGTTATTATCGAACAATAAGTGGATTTCTTGTTTGAATAACTTCTTTTTTAATTTTATTGTATTGTGAACAGTGTTTCAATTAAATTTTTTAATAAAGGGGGGAGATATATGATTATATCACCACATTTGCTTAGTTTTATCTGTGAATAAATTTGAACTTTTAAAGTCATCATGTAGAATGAAGAAGATAATTTGAAAAGATAGACCGAATGAAGATTGTTAGTAATAATTATTTAGTAAAATTGTTCTTAGTTCCCTTTTAGTTAAAAGTTTAAAAACCTCTTTTATTTTAAAATGTTGTCTTTGATTACTTTTAAGTTTATTTTAATGAAATATATAAATATAATCTTGTTTGAAATAGTCTATACTCTATAGTAATTAATCACGTAATAAATTAATATTAATTCTTTATTTAAGGATCGTTTTTTTGTTTTTATTTCTATTTCTAATAAAGATTTTCTTCTTTTCAAAATCTTAAGTAAACTTAAATCTGTTTTGTTTAAAAAGCTTCTTAACTCTTAGTCTGAAAGTGATATGCTTTATTTCTCGAGGCTTTGCAGTCTTTTAATTTTTTATTTATAAATAATTTTAGAAATAGTGATACTTCTTTAATCTCCTCTTAAGATAATAACTTTATGCATAAAATATTTTTACATATTCCATTAGCTGCAGGAATTTTCAAAGATATTGTGATGTATTGATTAGCACATCAGCATTCTTGTGCCATGTCCATGACCTGGGATTCTAAATCAGGCAGAAAGAAAATTAATTTTATTATATGCTACAAGTAATTTGTCTTTTTTTTTTAAATGAGATGGCTTTCCTATAGCTAATCCATCCAGTTATTGACTGATAAATAGGTATTTAACTGGAGAGTTTAAAATGAGGAAAGAAATGAAAACCTATTGCTCTGCATTCAGCTGTATTTCATTTCTTTTTTTTTTTTGGGGGGGGGGGGGTCTATCACATAGGCTTTAGCTGTGCATTTGGGCTATTTAATGATATTTTTTTTTTTAGATTAGAGGATTTTGTATCAAAAAATGTATGTGGAAAGTTTTTTAAAAATTGGTAATTTTTTTCATTGTATATATCTTTTGTTTTTATATTTATAATAGCATTTTATAATTTTAAAATATTTCGAAATTTAAAAAAAGAAGTCTTTTGAAATTGAGAAAAATAAATCTATATAGACAGATTTGTTTATTTTAAAAATAAATGCAGCATAACAAATACTATTGCTATCTAATACGTTATGAAATCAAAACCTAGCAAAAAAGAAAGTAATTAATAAAATTAATAAGTGGGTTGAGTGATAATATTGGAAAATCTATATTTGACATTGATCATACAATTTCTACAGAGATGTCTTTAACTGAATTAAATTAGAATGCAACTGGAAGGCAAATTACCCAGGTTATCACTGGTGGACTTTTGAGATAGAAATGTTTTTTTTTTTGTTTTTTTTTTTTTGTAAAAAATGAAAAGTAATAATAACTATGTATATTGATCAAATAGAAAAACATATATAAGATATCTTCAAGAAATAATATATGTTGAATACCATCAGGAATAGTATGACATGAGTACTTGCAAGAAAGAACTATAAAACCTGTAAGTAATGAAATGCATGTTGAAATTGGGTGCACAAAATCTCTGAAAGAATGTTAGATTACTATAGTTAATGTTGATTTGAATTTGCTTATTATGCCTATATAATTTATTCAAATCTTATCTGTAGAATTATCATTTCTCCTAATTTTATTGCTCTGATAAAATTGTATTAAATGGTAATTATAAATATATATTTAGCTTGTCTAAATCAGTGGTTCTTAAAATCTTATTGCAAAGAATATTAGTGTTATGTGAATCTGTTATAAATGTTCTATTAAATTATAAAAAGATATTAGTAAAATAAAACAATTTTTTCAAAGGAGCATATTATTTAAAAAATAATATTGAAAAAACTATAGCATATATAGTTTGCAACATAATGTATTTGCAATTAGCATTTTTAAGTAAATTATTTTAACTTATCAGTTTTTGCTATTATGTTTCATTGCTTTTGACTAAGTTTGATATTGCAGCTTAGAAATATGTATTTAGTTTATGAATTATATATAAATCTTAAATAATTAAACTCTTAACATTTTAAACTCAAATCTTTTACTTCTTAAATAGGATATGTTTTTTTTTTTTTGCTAATACATAGCTTTATTATTTTTAATTTTTAGATGTTTTGATGATCTGTTAAAATTTAGTTTAAGAGAAATTAATTATCATAATAATACTGCAAAATACATCAATTTATTATAGATCTTACAAATATAATAATTATTTTGAATTAATGTTTTTTATTACTATGATAATCTGTAATCTATATTTTTTGATAAAATATATGTTGTTCATCATTATTTTTATTATTTTTATGATTGAATTAGCTATTGATTTTAATGGTCTATAAAAATAATTCAAATGGTGAATAATCTTTGTGAGTGTGTGGGTATATATATTCAAAATTACATACATTTGTTAGTCTGTGTAATGAAATGTTTTTTTTCTTTTTTATAACCTAAAATTGAGTGCATTTTTGGTGAAGTTCATCATAATCATACTTAATTGTTATTGGTGCTTTCTTTATATTATAATTTAATTATACATGCATTTTTATTTAAATCAGTCCAATTACATTACAGTATAAAATAAAGCAGCAACAGTAATTTTAAAAAAAAAACTATGTTTATGGTGAACTTTATTGAAAATGCACTCAGCTTTAGATTATAAAGAAGAAAGAAACCAATTCATTACAAGATGAACAAATGTATGTAAATTTGAATTACAAATATAAATGAAGGGAAAAGTCAGTAGTATATATTATTGATTTTAGTGTTCTATAAAAATAATTTATAATCAAAAATTCCATGTCTTCAAAATGGTGAATAATTTTTGGGCTAATTATTTGAGGGTTTGCAATTTTTTAAAGACAAAGTATAATTGTTTTTATTCTCTTGCAAGCAATTTACCTTTGAATGATAATGTAAGGATTTTTAATGATAACTACAAATATAATTGTAATATTCAGTAAGCTATAAAAAATTTTTAAAAAAGCATTGAATGGTTAATTGCTAGTAATGGTCATGTGATGTTCAAACATCAGAAATATTTATGAAATAAATAAGAGGACCAAAACTTCATTCTGAAATAAATAAAATGCATTTGAGCATATTTTATATTTCAATATTATAGCAATTTGGTTAAACAATTATTGCTTAATGTTTTCAGTCATCTTTATTTTTACAATATGTGATTTCATCTATTAAGAAAAAAAATTTTTTTTTCAAATTAAAGCAATTAAGTTATAAAATAAAAATATAGGTTTGTAACGATATTCAGTTATTTAAAACTGACGTATAAAATAGATTTTTTTATTGATTTCAATTTTCATTTTGATGTATTTTAGGTACCTTGATAGTGATCGTATAGATATGATTATAATATATGACAATAATTTAATATTTATTTATTTTTACATGTCACTTAAGTGAATTAAACCAAAATGTGTAGAGAAAAATGTGAATTAAAAAAAAAGTTATGGATTATTTGTAAAAATTGGATTAAATTTGGAAAGATAATTGAATTTTGAAGATTTAAATTTTAGGTTTATTATATTAAAAGAATGAAACAAGCATGCAGGTAAATAGATATAATATTAAAAAATTATATAAATACATTATTTTTTTGAGACAGCCCAAGTATCTTTGAGCAATAGTCAAAGTTGTAAGGAAATGCTGATAGTGTGTATTATCCCTTTTTTTTTATAGTTTTTTTTGGTGATGTAGCATATTTTATAATTTGAAAAGCATTTATCAGATGATTTTTTTCCCCTTTTAGATTAGATATACCTTAAACAGTATTGCATATTGTTGTCATAAGCAGCTACTTTTAAACAAATGAGCAAGCTCACTTAATTTAAGAATAATATGGGAATGTCTAATAAAATGTTGAAGATTAGTTTTGCAATGTCTATTCAAACCAACAATAACACATCTACATATACCATTTTGTTTTTAGTCTATTTATTTGATATCTTGCAACGTTTTAATTCTTTTTTCAGCCAACTATTTTTTTTTTCCGATAGGCTTCAATAACTTACTTCATTGTAGCTTTCCATTGTATTACGTCTTTAACCACTTTCTCCTAATCAAAATAATTAATATTGCATCTTTTTAAAGGATGTTTTGACTTATAGAGGCATAAGACTCTCAGATTATCAGGACTGATTCTCTAGTAAGACATACCAGAAATTCTTGGTTTGAGTGTTTTTATATTTTGGTGCTTATTGTTTCTTTGATGTTGAAGATTATGTGATATGGGCTTGTTCCTATGATTTTGCTTTACATTCTTTTGCCATATTTGGCTTGGTTTAGAAAGCTTATCAATAATCAACTTACTAGCAGTTCTTGTCCTTTTAGTCATCATGTTTGCAATAAATATACAAAGCTATTTAAAATAGGCACATAATTTTATATACATTTTATGTGTATGCATTTATATAAATACACATTAGTTAAATGATATAATGAACCATATATATGAGTATGAATACATATTTATTTAACATATTATACTATGCACATAGATATAACATATATGAATATACAATACATTCCTCTCACTATGTTCATAAAGAAATTACATTCTTTTCTTTACTCCAGAATAAATGCTTTTATATGAAATCTTGTTAATGATTTATCATTCTTTGGCTCTTGATACTCTTTACGAAGGTATGGGTTTATTATCATTACTTCAACTTGTTGATGGGATTCCATGAATTTAGCATTTTCTTAAACTCTGAGTCTGGCTAACTTTCTAGACAGGTTGTTAGCATTTTTGAGTTTCTGTTTTCACTGCAGCTTGATTCTAGCTTGTTTTGGTTTCCATTATCTGTTCAACTATGTATTTAGTAGTAATCCTTTTTTAAATGCTTTTACTTAACTTAGAAACTCTGCTTGTTTAAGATACATTTTTGAAATCAAGATTTTACATACTCCTGTCTAATGAATTTTTTTCAAATTTTGTGCTATTTAGAAATCAT
This sequence comes from Epiperipatus broadwayi, assembly GCA_028023455.1. Taxonomy (NCBI): domain Eukaryota; kingdom Metazoa; phylum Onychophora; class Udeonychophora; order Euonychophora; family Peripatidae; genus Epiperipatus; species Epiperipatus broadwayi. Next base: position 540,400 of record JAQFVV010000056.1, on the reverse strand, counting down.
TGTCATTGTAATATGACAATGAAATATTTCATGTTTGTCAAATAGTTTATATAATCCTAGGCTGTTAGAGAACCATTTTTAAAACATACTGATATTGATTCAGTAAGTTTTCAGTTACATGCATAATATCTAAAACAACAACAACAACAAAAAAAAAAACTAAAAAGAAAGTATTTATGCTAATTTAAAATAGAAATGAAAACCAAACCTTGCATTCTCTTGATTGTAAAAGTTGCTTTAAATTTTAATTTCTCTTCATTATAAAAGATTGTTTTCTTTAAAAACCCTTCTTTCATAAACAAAATAATATTGGACTCTTTTTTTTTTATTATAAAATGTATTAATAGAAAATTATATACTAATATTGGCTGCAGAAAGGAGTTTGCTGTTAACTGAAAGATGACTCTTTAATTCCTCTTGAAAACTTTAAAGGAACTGAGCAGGGTAAATTCCTAATGTCCATTCCATATGTTCTTCTTGTTGCAGCTGTTATTACTATGTCAGTATTTATATAGATATGAATATAGATGGGCTGCTCTCCAACAGGCATTAGCCAAAAAGGTGAGTTTATTGGCTTTTTACCTCTGAGTTTAAGATCAAGAAACACTATGGTCTTTTTTCTCAGTTGCCTGATAAGGCAGAATGAATGTGTGTGTGAATGATTTTTTTTTTCAACAGATGTATACAATCATGACAGACAAAAATAAATCATGGCCCTTATTGTCAGAAGGCTGTAAAGTCACCAGCCCAGGCAAGAGATGTATACAATCATGACATACAAAAACAAATCACAATCCTTATTCCCAGGTGGCTTAAAAGTCACCAGCGAAGGCGGTTGGTGGCTGAAGGTGGAGGGTTTAAAAATTCCCTTATTGTGGACCCAGGCTGTCATTTGATGACTTTTTATTTAGGTACTTACAACTACAGATCACTTTCAAATGAAGGAAGATTGCATTAATTAGAAGATCTGTCTTATATTCAATGAGACATAATTGGACTTTGTGAAGTTGGAAGGCACAAATATTGGAAGTACAAGACTGATGATGTATCAGACAGAGTGGCGAGATTAGTTACTCAACTTAATATCAAATACCAAATGTCGATAATTCAGGGTTGTGTCCCAACAAGTTCTCATAATGATGAAATAGTAGAAGATTTTTATATGGATTTATAAAAGGTTTTTGATCAGACTAAATATTTAAAATTTTTTGGGAGACTTTAATGTTAGAATTGGTAAACAAATGAAAGATAAAAGTGCTGTAGGTAAATATAGTTATGGTAATAGAAATTAGAGAGTACACAGACTTGTGGGTTTTGCATTCTTTTTTTTGAAAAAATGTTAAAAGAAAATGGACCTGGAAGCAAGCAAATGAAAGTATGGCAGAATTGGATTACATTTTGACTAACAGAAAATACATATTTCAAGATTGTAATGTTAATAAATTCAACATGGAGAAATCATCGATTAGTAAGATGTAAGATACGTGTTAATGCAAAACTAGAGAGACAAAAATTATTAAGAAAAACAGTATTTACAGTTAATATTCCTAATCTTCAGAAACATTCTAATGAATTTAAAGTTGCACTTGCAAATCATTTTCAAGTCTTAGTATATTTTGAACATGATTCTGATTTGAATGAAATTAATAGGAAAATAATTGATACACTTTTCAAAATTGCAACAGAGATAGCTGGTAAAAAAAGTAGCAATTGATCAATAAAATGTCTACTGAGACTAGAGAATTATGAAGAAAAGAAGGAATTTGTAGATACATAAAAATGATGCATTAAGAAGGATTGAATATCTCGAAGTTTGTAAAATTGTATGAAAAAGAGTTGATAATGATATAAGAAAGTATAATTGTGACATAGCAAGGAAAGCATGAATTATTTTTTTGAGAAAAATGTTAAAAGGAAATGGACATGGAAATATTCAAATGAAAGTATAGCAGAATTGGATTATATTTTGACTAACAGAAAATACATATTTCAAGATTGTAATGTCCTTAATAAATTCAACACAGAATGTGATCATTGATCAGTAAGATGTAAGATATGTGTTAATGCAAAAGGAGAGAGACAAAAATTATTAAAAAAAACATTTACTGTTGATATTCCTAATTTTCAGAAACATTCTAATGAATTTATACTAGAACTTGCAAATTGTTTTCAAGTATTGATAGATTTTGAACATAATTCCGATTTGACTGAAATTAATAGGGAAATAACTGATACACTTTTACAAACAGCAACAGAGATAACTGGTTGAAAAAACCAGCAATTGACCAATAAAGTTTTTACTAAGTCTAGAGGATTTATAGGAAAAGAAGGAATTTGAAGATATATAAAATGATGCATTAAGAAGGATTGAATATCTCGAATTTTGTAAAATGGTGCAAAAAAGAGTTGGTAAGGTTACAAGAAAGTATAAATGTTACATAAAGGAAAGCTATAGAAGAGAATAAAAGTCTCAAGAGTGTAAAACAAGATTTTGGTATTTTAGGAAACATATCTGCAATAAGAAAAAAAGATGGCACTATTAGTAAAAAGTGAGATGATATCATAAAATGAGTAGAAGAGTTGTATCAAGAATTATATAGTAATAAAGAACAACTAACTTCTGAATCTATTACATCTTCTGAATTGCCCAGGATTTTAAATGAAGAAGTGAGACATACTGTTAAATTTATGAAGAAGTTAAAAGCTCCAGGTAATGATGGTATTATAATCAATATATTAAAAGAAGCAGGTAAAGAAATAAAAATTTTTTTGGGAAAGTTATATACCAAATATGTAAATAATAAAGATGTACCAGATGATTGGAAGAATGCAGTATTAATATTAATATATAAAAAAAGTGATAAAGAAAATATTAGAAATTACAGAGACCTATCAGTCTTTAGTCAGTTTTCTACAAAATTTTTACTAAGATAATTACAACTCATTTACAGAAAACATGGGATTTCAACCAACCAAAAGAACAAGCTAGATTTAAAAGTACTTTTAGTACAGTGGATCATATCCAAGTATTGAGAGAAGATATAGAAAGGACCTATGAATCTGAGTTGCCATTATACTTTGGATTTGTAGATTATAAAAGGGCATTTGATTCTATAAACATTTCCTTAGTGATTAAAGCATTGGATCATTAAGGTATAAACTCAGGATATTGTCATATTTTGAAGAATATTTATAAAAATGCAACAGCAACAATTAGATTACATGATGATACTAGGAAGGTTAACAATGAAAAGGATGTAAGATAGGGCAGTGCTGCAAGAAGTATTTTGTGGATCAAAATGGGAAGCTAAGGGAATAAAATTGGATGGAGATTATTTATGTTATTTAGATATTGCAGATGATGTAGTTGTTTTTGAAAATAATACTTAAGAGTGTCAGGAAATTTTGCAAGAGTTATCAGATGAAAGTAAGAAAGTAGGACTAAAGGTAAAAGTTAAAAAGACTAAAGAAGTGTTCTATGGATTTTCTCAAAAGATGAAAATAAAGATTGATTATGATGAGTTAGAAGAAGTTAACATCTACAAATTCCTTAGTCAGATTATTACTACAGATGGAACATAATGGATTAAAATAATCATAGAATTGAACTTGATGGAGTGCTTTTGGTAGAAATAACATAATATTATAAGGAAATATGCCTGTGTGTTTGAAAAGGAAGATTTTTAATAAATTTACTAGTTCTTACATATGCATCTGAGACTTAGACACTTAATAGAAGAGCAATACAAAGACTTCAGACCACTTAAAGGAAGTATGGAGAGATGCATATTAGGAGTAACAAGAAGAGATTGAAAACAATACATGGATAAGAGAACAAAGATGTGCCACTGACATTGTTGAAAGAATTAAAAGACTAGTTGGGCTGGACATATTGCTAGAAGAAATGATAATAGATGGCCAATTCAAATCTTAAACTGGATTCCAAGAGATTATAAAAGATGCTCAAAAGAGATCACATGTGAGATGGATGGATGAAATTAGAAAGTATGCAGAGATGATGTGGAGAAGTGAAATTAGAGATCAGAGAAAATAGATTGATTTGGAGTGACCTTCATCCAGTGGATTGATAATGTTTGACAATGATGATGATATTGATGATATACAAATACTAACATATGAATAAAAAAATAAATTTATGCTATGTATCATGTGATATACTACATATATGAAAACACAGGGAGAACAATTGGTGCTTCATATGCAGGTGGATGTATACTTTCATTATACACTTTATATATAAGTGCATCAAAAAATAAGCTTGCTTACAATATTAAGAACATTGTCAAATAATGCTGACATAAGGTACAATTCAGAAAAATCCTGTCAAATTTTGTTAATTTTCTAGGTAAGAATTTGGTGGGACCATTTAAGTTCAGACTGTACTATTCTTTTTTTTTAAGGACATGTGTTTCTTGTTATTAAATATGTTAGAACAGATGGCAAGCTACATTTTTCTAGGAATTAGATTTTAATGTGTGATTTTCTTTTAAATATTACTCAAACTGTTTTTATTCTTTATTTTAGTTAAAATTTGAATAATTATGGAAAAAATTTCAATACTAAGCAGTTAAAAATAATATATATCACAAATGTTTTATAATAAATTCTTTTATTTATATACCAATATAAAACTGTATTAAGAGCAAAGCTTTATTAATAATAAAAATATTGTAGTGTTTAGCATGCTTTCAATAGATAATTGTTATAATCATAGTAATGCTTGTAACAGATGGAGGAATAAACCCTGTTTAAAAATTTAAAACTTAGCATATTATTTGCATATTGCATTAATTAGTTAGAACAAGCTTTTTTTTGGAAAGGGTAACACATGATAGAAAAAGCTTTTTTTGGAGTGGGTAACACATGATTCTCTCCTATCAATGGCATAATTGTCCTTGGAAATGTGTCAAGCCTCTTTGATCTTTCCGAGCAAGCAATGTTGAAATATTCAGGCTTAAACTGTTAGCCAGAATTAATGAAATGATTGAAAAAAGCAGATTTATTGTCGAATGTGTTTTTGTCCACAAGTATTTATGCTGAACCAATTGAGTATTCACCATCATAAACAGATGGGCAGAATAAATCTTGGCATTTGAATTTATATATAATTTCAGAATTGTTTACTTCAATCACAATTTTTATTTTAGTATTTATCTTGAAATAAAAGTGTGAGGTGTCCAAAAATTAATTTATTCAATGATTATACTGATTAATTTATGGATGCCAAACCCAAAATTGTGGTTGAAGAAAACGTTTGTTTTTGGCTTTTTAGTGCACAACAGATACAAATATTTATTATAATTTATTTGTATATATATTATTTCAATTTTATTATTGATTCCTAGTCACCAGACTTAGCTATGGACTAAACTTTTGCTCTGATTATGTCCTAGTGATTTTGATATATTACCTCTAATTTTCTGCCATTATTAATGGATTTAATATCTTGTCATCCATTATTATATCTTAGTTTACAGATAAATGTTCACATACTGCTTAGACGATTTTGTGAAGGTTCTGAGAGCATTTGACAGATCAGCTTTTTTTAATTCTCTTCACTAGCATTGTTAGCTGCATGTGCTTTTGACCAGTATTTTATTGATTCATTGTTAATAAATTAGACTTCAACTCATCATTGATATCTATAAACATGTCATTATCTGAGTCCACCTACATTTAATAAACCATCTGCATTTTGGATAGAATTATTCTTTGGATATTTTAGTTCAACCATAATCTTATTCTGCCAATATATATATATTTAGTGTAACATTTTAGGACTTTAACAATCTAGAAGTGCTTTATTCTTAAATACAATTCCAGTAATGGCTAATGGACCATAACTATTTTAAACATTGAGCTGTGCAAATACAGATCTATAATTTTTTTAACATAAGTCTATATAAATACTAATGAAATTTTTTTTAACTTTGAATATGATTGTTAGCATCTTTTTGTCTAAATGCCTAATTCTGTTCCATGATGGAGATTGTTTGAAATGCAGAACTGTTTGTTGTTCATTATTAAACATATGATAGCATATATTTCTCCTACTTTGTATTCAGAAACATCTGTTGTTATGGTTGTGCACAACTTATTACTGTGATTCACATGCAGACTCTTTGACATTAAGAATACCGTAGTTTTAATGAAGGCCTTATTTCATTATTCAGCTCTATTGTTTTTATTTTTTTTAAAGCAGTACAGAAAGAAATTGAGATATGATTACTTTTCCTTCAGGAAGCACTTAAAATAATGTATGAGTCCTAAAAATATCTTTAACTTTTACTTCTTTTAGATGTGTCATTCTTCTCCACTTGGATGCATTTTTTTCTCCCTGATTAGTGTTGGTGTAGTCTAAAAATTTTAGTCTTCTAATCATCCACATGCATTTGTCAAGATTTAATTTGATTTTCAGATTCAAATGTTGGCTATAGACTCTCATTATTTTATCTTTTGATAATGTTTTTGAATTTGCTATCATTATGATATATCACCAAAAAAGGGGATTTATTTTTGCTTGAAATATATTAAGGACCATAGTGATTCTGAAAGATAGTCTTTTATATTTATTTTAAGCAGTCCTATATGTGTGATTGTCAGTATCTTAATTTTCATAATGGGAATTTGGTGGAAGTTGGATTTTTTAAAATGTGTTATGCTTTAATTCAGGTTAGCACTTTGAGCATGTTTGAGATCAAATCTGTGCTTTTCTTTGGGCTTTGGTTGACAGTTATATGATAATCACAAATTCTGATTTGTCCATTCACTTTTGCCATAACAACAATGGGAGTGGTCCATTCACAGACCTCTCCTGGAATAAAAATGTTCTTTTGCACAAGATCTTTAGGCAACTTATGGTGTTTACAAATTGCATATTTAGCCTCTTCACATAAATGTGATTTCCACTGCTATTGAATTTATTTTTCTGATTTTATTTCTAAAGAATGGTAACTTGTTCTTCACATTTCTATCAACATTTAACTTTTTTATTATCCAGATCTCTATAGCCAGAAGCTTGAACTATTCTTGCTCATTATTGATTTTGTGCTGCTTATATACATATGTATAATGTTAGCATTTTGAATGGAATCAAAACCATTGCAGTTATTTATTTATTGAGTTCATGATGTTTGTTAATTTTGACCAGAACTTGGATTGTTTCAATTATCAATTATTTATTGGGGGTGGGGGGTGGAGGGTGAAGGTCATTACATTTGTTATAGTCAAATGTGGGAACATTTTTGAGATATGATTCCCTATCCTATTTATCATTTATGATAACAAATGTCAATCTTGATTTTTATGGTAGCCAATTTGTTGAAAAGTTTAATGACTATCACTATTTAACTATAATTTTCTGTACTGTTATTTCTTAAACATTGTTGCTGTATGTTTCCTCTTTTACCTGTGCACCTGTTTTGGATAAGATTTGGGTGACTGTTTTTTTTTATTTGAAATTTTCAACTAAATAACAGAAAATTCTGCAATGGTAACAGGTTATTTTATTTTCAGGCTCAAATTTGTTGTTAGTTGGTTGTTTTAATGGTTTTGATTTTACCATTTTGTGAATTCTTATTAGGAAGATTTCTTATAATTTTTTAGCTTGAGCTATTCCTCCTTTAATAGTTTTACAATATTAGAAGTTTCTTATGGGCAGAAGCTGTTGCATATGTTGGATATTCTTCATAACAATTATTATAGTGAAGTTTTTTTCTCTAGGTTTCTAGAAATACAAGATTTCAACAAGTTGTGTATTACACATTTTTTCTTCATTTGCTTGCCATCTATTTCAGAAATGGATTTAGGTGGCATATCTGATGGATGTAAACTAAAGTATTTATTTAGTTTGTTCATTATTTCTGCATTTATCTGATTCTCAGATTTTTCACTTCATATCACTAATTTATAATTTCTATAAGCTGCTGCTCAAAATAAAGTTCATATCTGTACATCTTTATTTGTAATTGTATTTATAAGACAAAAAGTTGCCAATACTTTGTGTACAGTGGTTAATCCATGCAGTTTTCTATGTAGAACCTGTTTATGCTTACTTATGATTTAGACACTATTTTTATAGTCAGTTTTTTGAGAGGGATGCAGTTTAATTTATCTACTTATTAGATAGTCTGAAAATAGCATTTTTTTCCAATTTTTTCTCTCACTCTAACACTCACACAAGTCATCTTAGGTTATTCAGCTGTGTTAATCTGCTATGTCCAGACATGAATCTACAAACACTCAAGCCGTGCTTAAGTTACTTTGTGGGAAGTCACAAGTTGGACATGCATTAACATTTGTTTCATCGTGATACAATAGGAGTGAAAAAGATACACATATGTAGGCATTAAATTGAATACTTAATGGAACACAAAATACAATAGTAAGAATTAAGTGAAATTGTAATTTTCACTCATATATAGGTATCTTTAAAAAATACTGTAACCATTGATTACAACTAAAGTAGAGCAAAGTTATTTTTACAATGTCATAATGTAATATAATTAAAGTTGATATAACCTTTACATAATACCTAGTCCTACTTTCACAGCAAAAGAGAAGACTCCAGGACTGTCAGGGATCATCATTATCAACCATTATCAATCCACTGCAGGATGAAGGTCTATCCAAATTTAATCCATCTTCTTCGATCTTTAGCTTCTCTTCTCCACATCACCCCTGCACACTTTCTTATTTCATCCATCCATCTCACATGTGGTCTCTTTCTGGGTCTTTTACAATCTCTTGGAATCCAGTTTAAAATTTCAATTGTCCATCTATTATCATCTCTTCTAGCAATATGTCCAGCTCAACTCCACTTCAATCTTTTAATTTTTTCAATGAGGTCAGTAACACCTGTTTGTTCTCTTACCCATACATTGCGTTTTCGGTCTCTTCTTGTTACTCCCAACATACATCTCTCCCTACTTCTTTGAGTGGTCTGAAGTCTCTGTATTGCTCTTCTATTGAGTGTCCAAGTCTCAGATCCATAAGTAAGAACTGGTAAAACACATTTGTTAAAAACCTTCCTTTTCAAACACATAGGCATATTTCTTTTTAGTATCAAGTTATTTCTACCAAAAGCACTCCAACCAAGTTTAATTCTATGATTAATTTCCTCCATTATGTTTCCATCTGTATTAATAATCTGACCAAGGTATTTGTAACTGTTAACTTCTTCTAATTCATCATAATCAATCTTTATTTTCATATTTTGAGCAAATCGATTAAACATTACTTTAGTCTTTTTAACATTTATCTTTAGTCCTACTTTCCTACTTTCATCTGATAACTCCTGCAACATTTCCTGCAGCTCTGAAGCATTATTTGCAAAAACAACTACATCATCTGCGAAATCTAAATGACTTAAATAATCTCCATTTACTTTCACTCCTTTAGTTTCCCATTTTAATCCACAAAATACTTCTTGCAGCACTGCTGTAAAAAGTTTTGGAGATATGGAGTCACCTTGTCTTACACCTTTCTCAATGTTGACTTTCCCAGTATCATTATGTAATCTAATTGTTGCTGTTGCATTTTTATAAATATTCTTTAAAATATGACAATATCCTGGATCTATACCTTGATGATCCAATGCTTTAATCACTGAAGAAATGTTTATAGAATCAAATGCCTTTTCATAATCTACAAATCCAAAACATAATGACAACTCATATTCATTTGTCCTTTCTATAACTTCTCTCAATACCTGGATATAATCTACTGTACTAAAACCACTTTTAAATCCAGCTTGTTCTCTTGGTTGGTGGAAATCCAATGTTCTCTGTAGACGAGTTGTAATTATCTTGGTAAAAATTTTATATAAAACTGATAAAAGGCTGATAGGTCTGTAATTTCTAATATCTTCTTTATCACCTTTTTTAAATATTAATATTATTACTGCATTCTTCCAATCATCCGGTACATCTTTATCATTTAGACATTTAGTATATAACTTTGCTAAAAAATTTTCTGTTTCTTCATCTGCTTCTTTTAATATATCAATTATAATTCCATCATTACCTGGAGCCTTTCCTTTCTTCATACATTTAATTGCATTTCTCACTTCTTCATTTAAAATTCTGGGCAATTCGGAAGATGTAATAGATATAGGAGGTACTTGTTCTTTATTACTATATAATTCTTGATAAAAATTTTCTACCAATTTCATGATGTCATCTCTTTTTTTAGTAATAATTCCATCTTTTTTTCTTATTGCAGATATAAATTTCCTACCAATACCAAAATGTTGTTTTACATTTTTAAGACTTTTATTTTCTTCTACAGCTTTTCTTGCTAGTTCACAGTTATACTTTCTTATATCATTTTCAACTCTTTTCCGCACCATTTTACAAAATTCGAGATATTCAATTCTTTTTAATGCATCATTTTTGTATATCTTCATATTTCTTCTTTTCTTCATAAATTCTCTAGTCTCAGTAGAAATTTTATTGGTCAATTGCTGCTTCTTTCTACCAGCTATCTTTCTTGCAGTTTTTAAAAGTGTATCAGTTATTTTCATATTAAATTCATTCAAATCTGAATCATGTTCAAAATCTACTAATACTTGAAACCGATTTGTAAGTTCTAATTTAAATTCATTAGAATGTTTCTGAAGATTAGGAATATCAACTGTAAATATTGTTTTTCTTAACAATTTTTGTCTTTCTAGTTTTACATTAACACATATCTTGTATCTTACTAATCGATGATCACATCCTGTATTAAATCTATTAAGAACATTACAATCTTGAAATATGTATTTCCTGTTAGTCAAAATATAATCCAATTCTGCTGTACCTTCATTTGGATGCTTCCATGTCCATTTTCTTTTAGCATTTTTCTCAAAAAAAAAATTCATAATATAAAGTTTTTCTTTTTCTGCAAACTCCACAAGTCTATGTCCTCTCTCATTTCTATTACCATAACCAAAATTACCTACAGCACTTTCATCTTTCATTTGTTTACCAATTCTAGCATTAAAGTCTCCCATAACAATTTTAAAATGTTGTTTACTCTGATCAAAAGCCTTTTGTACATCCATATAAAAATCTTCTACTACTTCATCACTATGAGAACTTGTTGGGGCATAAACCTGAATTATCTGCATTTGGTATCTGCTATTAAGTTGTATAACTAATCTTGCCACTCTGTCTGATACACCATCAATCTCCACAATATTGTTCTTCCACTTTTTATTTATAATGAATCCTACTCCACTTGTATTTCCAATATTTGTGCCTTTATAATAGAATATATGTCCACTTTTTAAATCAATTGTCTCTTCACCTTTTCTTCTAACTTCACAAAGTCCAATAATATCCCATTTAATATAAGAGAGTTCTTCTTCTAATTCTTGCAATCTTCCTTCACTTGAAAGTGATGTGCAGTTGTAAGTACCTAAATAAAAAGTTGTCATCAAATGGCAGCCTGGGTCCGCAATCAGGGGATTCTTAGCACCCTCTGCCTTCGGCCACCAACCGCTGCCTTGGTTGGTGACTTTACAGCCTCCTGGGAATAAGGGCATGCTTTATTTTTGTCTGTCATAATTGTATATATATATATATTGGAAAAATATTTATCATTTACACAAACATTCATTCTGCCCTATCAGGCATTGAGAAGACAGACCATGGTGTTTCTTGATCTTAAACTCAGAGGTAAAAAGCCAATAAACTCACCACGGTGGCTAATGCATGTTGGTGAGCAGCCCATCCATGTTCGTATACTATATGAATAAGCACATAGTAATAACAGCTGCAACGACAAGAACGTATGGAGTGGACATTAGGAATTTGCCCTGCTCAGTTCCTTTAAGGCCTCCAAGAGGGATCAAAGGGTCTCCTTTCAGTTAATAGCAAACTCCCTTCTGCAGCCTGTCAGGGATATGATGTGTTAAAGAGACATATTCATATATATATATATATGAATACATATCTATTTAGCACATCACGTAGATGTTACAAATTGTTCAATGAAAGGAGGTGCTATTTGTTGGTTGAAGCATATCACACTTCATATCACCATTTTCTAGATCACTTTATTCATGTGCTTGGTGACTGATTATTTTTGAACAAATAGTTTTTATTATTTTTTATAGGATATTTAACACCTTTATGACAATCAATAATAAACATTTTGATCTTTCTTTAATTATAATACTAATACGTACATTGTTATTTATTATTTTATATGACATTGTTAACTTTTTATTACTAAACTTGTGAATTATATGGTACTATTTGGGCTACATAAAGGGTTATTTACATTGTAGAATATTGCAAATAATAAAAGTTGGTTTAATTAAAAATTTAATTGCATTTATATAATTAATCATTTAAGATTATGCAAACACACACATATACAAACATAATTCCATGGAGGAAAAAGATGGCTTAGTAGCATTACATTTGTCCAGTTTTAAAATTCTGTAGCAAATTTGTATAATTGTGTTATATATGTATACATTTGTTTTAGAGGAATAATACTTCATATTTTAATATATCGGCACCCATAAGTGGAAAATGTTACTAAGAGTAGAGTGACATTATAATTTTATACTTTAATTTAGTTTGCACATAGACTCTTATCTGTCCAAATTAATGTGATCTTTCTAATAGTAGCTATAAACATTTATCTACCAGTAATTTAATGGGTAGTCCTTATGGTTTAGTACACTTATAAAATAATGAATTCAAAAGTTAAAGATCTCTGGATCAAAGTTTGGTTTTATTTATCACTTTCAATGCTTAAATATTACATAATATTTCAAATGACTAAACATTCAATTATTACTGATTATTAATTGAAAGGCCAGATGAGTTTGTTCCTTTCCAGATACCTAAAAAATAATTCTAGATTTGCTTAGAAATCCTCAATTATGTGGGGGAAAATATTCAATTACCTTCTGGTTTCAAATCTTAGATAGGAATTTGGATGGTAATAATGTCCTTTGAATTCAGTCAGAAGTAAATAAATTATTTGAAAGTTTATCTAAATTGTTTTTTTTATTATTATTTTGTAAATTTTATAGTGCAAATTAGTAAAAGTTGGTATTCTTCTATTTTAATGTAAGCAATTTTTATATTAAACCAGTAAGTACTTCTTAAAAGCAGAAATTGGATTTTTTTAGGTAGTATTGGAAGTCATGTAATTATAATGCTGAAGTTTTCTGTTTTAAGAGTTATTTATTAAATTAGTATGAAAATATCTTTTCTTAAAAAATTGTTTTAACATTTTTCATTGTAATTGTTATATTGTTATTATTAATTCATTATTTTTATTACTTTAATGCTTTGTTAATATAATAGTCATTCATAAGCAAAGGAAACTTATTTTAAATTTTTTTATTGCTTAGAAATATGGCCCAAATATTTAAAAATTAAAAATTTTAATTGTTTTAATTTGCATTAAAATTAGTTAATTCTATTTTTATTCATTAAATTTAAATAGGCAATTTATTTTTTTAAAAAGTGACAAAAGTATGAAATTCAAAGAACTGTAGAAAATATGGTATGGAATATTCAGTATATGGTTTTATATCAGCACCAATAAAAAAAACAACTGGCATTGTGCCTTATACTTTAAAACACACTTTTTGAAATAGCTGTGAAACCTTGCAGATTACTTGAACATTTGTATCCATTCAAAATAAGTAATAACTTATTCATCAAAGTGAAAAATGATCATTACTATTGAACCTATGTTGCTATGCACAACAATGATTGTAGCTTCATTATATATTACAAATGCTTTCAAACCATCTATCTTTGTTGAACTATTATTTTTTCTTGCAATTTTTAATTGGATGCTTCACTATTAACTGAGTGAAATCATTTCAGCCACACAATTAATTTTTGTTCTTTCTATATGACATTTTCATAAAAAATCCAAAAAATTGAGCCACAAATTGTTTAAGAAGCAATTAAAAAGTGATATTTAAGAAAAATAATCTATATTTTGTCACAGTGAACATTTTTCATTAAAAGACAAAAAATGCTACTTATAAATATACTTGGTTCACCAATAATTAGGGTTGTGCTAATTATTACAGTGTTGATCAGTTTGTTCAGAATTTAAAAAGTGATTATTATTACTTTAGATAAAATCATATTCTCTAAATGACCAATACTTTGGAATATTTTTATTGAAATGAAAATAGAATTTGAGCAAATTCTTTTTCTAAGGTTAAATTTTTGAAAAAAAAAAATGATGAAATTGTTGAAGCTATCATAATATTTTTAGGTCAGTCGCAGTGTTGGGAATAATGATCTCCGGAAAATAAAATTTGATATTAACTGTTTGTTAGTTATGTTTATTAAATTTAATTAGACAAATTTACACTAACAAGAAAATGATGTGTATCTCATCAAACCTGAATCTTTATAGATATATTAAACAACCTCCATACTTCCCCATTCGTTTACTTTAAATTTAGTATTGTTTAAGCATAATACACTATGATGTGGATTATTATATCAGTTTCCATACTTCATAAGATAGAAAAAAAATGTTGACTTATGACACACTACGTTTTGGATTCATTTTGCAATACTGCATAAATATTCAATTGAAAACAGTGTCCAATTTCAATTTTTAGTACTTATAGTGGGGATCTTAAGCTTACAAAATTCCAAAATGATGTTTAATTGAAGTCAAAATTTAACAATACTTATGTCTTTTAATTACAAAAAAAGACATTTTAATCGTTATTCTACCTTATAGATAGACATTACAAAATTATTATTTTTGTTTGTAATATCACAATTTGTAAAGTGAAGTTTTGTAGAGGATTTATTTAACTTTTTCAATACAATAGAAATATTTACTTTTGAATGAGAAGATTTATGTCTTCAGTAAATAACACATTAACACACTAATAAATCTCTATCAAGACTATATATAACCTACAAGATGGATATTAATTAGTAATTATTGTTAATAATTTTATATGTCTATAAATAGTTTTACTATTTTTAATTAGTATTCAAAACTATTGTATAATATTTTATAACAATATTGATAAATGGGCAGTAAATTTATCATTCATTATTTATCATCAAGCTATTATATTCACATTTCTGTGTCTATAAATGAAATAAATAAACATTAGAAATAAATTGGTAGGTTGAAGGTGGTTGTAGCCCCAAGCAGTTTGAGATACACTATGCTAAAATGTATTTATGTTTCAATAATATACTTTATTGTACAATAAATAGGTTACATGAATTTTACAATGGTTTTTCCAGTGTTACAATTTCATGACAGGTTTAACAAATGTGTTATCAATTAGAAAACTTACAGCAATGTTCAAATAGGTTTACAAATCATTAGTTCTGGGTACATTTTAACATAGATGATTACAGTACAATTAAAGGAGGTAAGATTAAATAGAAATATTTTACACTGCAATTACATTAGCAATTATACATTTATTATTATTTGTAATGATTTCTTTCTTTTTACTTATTTATATGTTCCAAATCAAACTTTATTGTTCATAAAAAGTTACATTGTTGAAAATATATGGTTGAAACTACATAGCTTTGGAACAAACAGATGATATTATTGTTACAAATAGATTGTTAAGCAGGTATCTGATAAATGTAAACTGTATATTTGCCTATGTTCTATTTTCATTGTCTGAGAGTTTAGTTCATCACTTTAAAATACTTTTTGATTGAATTAAATATATCATTTGGACTATTATGTTTAAAAAATTGTTGAAAAAGAGATATGTAAACAAAAAAAAAATTGTTCTTGTTACAGCAAAAGTCATTTGATTTTTGGAGGTTATGGTTTGTTTCCTGATTTTTAATAGTGACAAAGTAGCAGTAAATATATCTGGGTGTGCAATGTTGCCATCTCTGGCCTCCAGTTGTTCAAGCTTATTAGAGAATGGGGCTGGGTGCCTTCTGATGTTGTTTCCATGGCAGAAAGTATATCTGGTGCACCACAAAGCATATAAACAAAAAGTTGCTGCATGGGCTGCTGGTATTGAGCCTTTACTGAGTGTCTCTATTAGGTTATCAAGTGTTATGTTATTATGTCTATATGTGTTAATCATAATTTCATGGGTATTAGAGTTGTGCAGGTGTGGAATAGGTGCTGTTGCATTTGTTATTTCTTGTGGCACAAAGAACAAAAAACATCAGTTTTGTTGCAAAACCTGCAGTATTTAAGAAAATAGGAGGTAGGTAGAGCATGAAGATTTAGCTTTAAGAGAAAGTCAAAAAAATTTGGGTTCCAATGACCATTTTTTGAATTGCTGCATCAAATGACTGTTGTTCATATTTAGCATTGGTGACTGAGGATCAGTAGTTATGTCTGGATACAGCATATTATAAATACTCCAATAAGTATATCTACCAACACCCAAAAAAGACACCTGATTATAAATGCTTTGAAGTTCTAAAATGTATTTGTAATGATAATTTATATTCATTTACCTAACTTATGTTTAATATAGGGTATATGAGCACAGACTTTCATACGACCCACCACTCTCCACTCTATCTAATAACACTGATACACTCAAACACATATATGTTGAAAAGATAAATAATCACCAATATACGTATTTCATGCTAAACCAGAAATCATCAGTTGGTCCAGATTATCATCTCTACACATATATACTATAAGTGCTCAGATATATATTAAGATAGACAATCCTCATACTTTAATGGACATGCTTCAATCTACTCCACACTCCAACCCTTCAACCGTCCGTCCAATTGAAAATCTGATGATAGAATGCTCAAAGGGCAGGCTTATTATATACCTGTGTCTATATATATGTAATATGTTTGTTTAATATTATTTTCATATTGTATTTTTAATCATGTTTTTTTAATTACATCTTAATTTTCATCTCGTATTATTTTTATTTTTTATTTTTTTATTTATAATTGGATTATTGTTTCGTGTTGCATTAATTTTTTTATTATTATTGTATTACTTTTTTATAAATACAAATCCTATTTTGAATGATATAAATTGCATTTTAGTTGTTTTGATATTGAACTACAAATTTGTATATTTTTTCAACTTTAGACAGAAATCCTTTTATCTCAGTAGCTTTATCTTGATCAGTTAGTATCAGGGGTATTGGAATAATATAATTTTGAAATGTAAAAAAACTGATTTTAAATAATTCAAACCTTTTTTTTTTTAATTTTAATAAAAATGCATTTTATTTTCTATTTAAATAAAACTCAGGATCATATTTCAGATATGTCAAAAAAAAAAAAGAAACTAAAAAATTGGAAAACAGATTTTTTATTATGAATAATGGTTTGAAGTCAGATAAAACTTGAAACATTTTTAGTTTACAAGCAGAATTAGGATTTTTCTTTCATGTAATCATCATCTCATAACATACTTAGCTGACTATCTAATTATTGGTCAATAAATGGCTAACATGTTATTTTTTGATAGAAAATAAAACACTGAAGATAATATCTAAACCCTCATTACCTGGCATTTAGAAAGCTAGGGAGCAATGGTTTTTGTATTAGTATTTCTTTTCATAGACTGTTGAAGAGGTTTTATATTGCAGTTATTTAAACGTTGTTTTATCTCATCATAATACATATTCAATATCCCTGTAATTTCTTGTTAAAACTTAAATGTGTTATATTTAATCATCAAAAATAATAATAAATAACCTACACAACATTTCAATTATTTATTTATAATCATTATTAAGGGTAATGCTAAAAGTCTGAAAAATAAATATGTGTATATATAAACTATACATACACACATAGAAATATATAAATGAAATCATTGAAAGTTAAATAAAATTGTGCATATTGTTGTTGTTGTCTTTGTTTTTAAATTAGATCTCAATTAATATTAATTTCTTCCCTTGCAAAGCAGCCAAATTCAATAATTAAAAAATTATGTTAAGCCCCAAATTTTATCATAACTTAATTTTATAATACTCAAAAATGACATAATATATATTGTTTTAAACATAAAACACCAAAGAATGTAATTAAGCTGAAAAAATATAGTTATTGATATTCAAAATAATAAAAAAAGAATAGAAGTTAATATTTTAATAATTATTTTCATATTATTTCATTGATTCAAAATTATCATGCATACAACTTAAAATGGTAGAAATCTTTTATCTTGGTTTTTTAGTGAGATTGGCTTTTGTTTTATAGATCTTTTAGTAAGAAAGGAAGTTATTGGTATAAACTATTCATACCATCAGATAAGGTTAATAAATTATTAAGTTTATATTGAGAATTTGAATTTGTGCTAACCCTATCTTCAGTGAAATGAGTATGGATTATTAATCTTCAATTTTCAGCAAGATAATTGCTAGACAAATTGTATAGGGGAAAGAGTTTATATAATATAGTTGAATATATTTTAAGTTAATTAGTTAAAGCATGTGATGAATTGAATATTACAATTAATTTTTATGGAATAGCTCCATCAATTAATAACAAACATTATTGAATTTTAACACAGTTTTCATAATATATTGAATTATTTTTTTATAAAACCCAGTTTGATTATTATAATAATGGGATTCAAATGTGTTTAATAATTAGTATAAACTGTAATCTAAACCTGTAACAGTCATATATGCATCACTATGCTATATCTAAAAAAGTTTAAAATATTTAAAAATTATGAGTGAATCATTAAATAAATTATATATGAAAATAGACTAGCAGTTAAAAGAATAACACAATTTGATTACATTTTTGAAATGGATGCTCAAATTTAATTAGCATTAGCAGCTAAAGTAATGGAAGAAACTTACATTGATTGGTGCATCTCTTAGATTGTAAGTCACACTATTTGTCAAAAAAAGAAAAAGCAGCAAGAAAGAAATAAAATTATGTAAGAAAAATAACTAGTATATATATATAGGGGGAGAGAGACTGGTGTAAATTTGAGTAGTTGATAAATGGTAATTATTTTCTTATGTTTAAAGTAATGTCATAGAATATAGTATAATTTAACACTTATTTTATATAATAAATCCTTTTTAATATTCAGCAATTATTAAATTTGAACATCTTTATCAATTTAAAAACAAAGCACATTATTTACATCTCATGAAAGCATTCTTTGATGTTGAAGAAAGTTGGTTTTTGAAATGAATGATGGGAAGGCTATTTTGTTTTGTGTGTGTGTATATATATATCTTAAGTTTATATATATATATATTGAACTGGGTGCAAAAAAGAAATTTATTCTTATAGGTTTAAGTGGGTTTAAACATAATTTTAGGAATCTAAAATTTAGTAAGTTTAACATTTACTTTAACACTATGGGAATGGTCCAGTCCTTCAAGCAGTGAAGTGGAATACTATTGATAGATGAACCATCAATAGTACCTGTTGTGTTTGCTCTGGATTACAGACCCAACCTACAGAAAATAACACTAGAACCAGTATTATAATTAATATAATATTTATTATATTTACAAATATATACAATACAGAACTCTTGGATCTGAGTCTTCACAGTATACCACTTCCAACTTGCCTCATGGGTAGGGAGAATGAGTCTTCTGGCTGTACCAGACAGCTTGCCTTGAGTCAGCAGTAGTTTTAGCATTGTCCAGTCATTATGTGGACTTCCCTAACTGTGTAGGCAAATAGGGTATTGCTGTTGTAAGAATAGCTACTGTTGTTTAGGTTAGCAGGGCTTCTGGGGAATGTCTATCTAATCTACAAAGACTATATGCATTCTCTAGGAGAAGCCTTGCTAACCTAAACAGCAGTAAGCATTCTTACAATAGCAATACACTATTTGTCCACATAGCTAGGAAAGTCCTCATAAGGACTGGATATTGCTAAGACTACTGCTGACAAGCTGTCTGGTACAGCTGAAAGAATCATTCTCCATATCTATGAGGCAAGCTATCAAGTGTAGCTGGAAGCAGTAGATTGTGAAGACCTGAAGCACTAAATGTGCTCTCCAGTGAAACCTCTGCTTACAGCAAGAGTCTCTTCACTAGTCATTACTGATACATCTACCCAGTGAGGCAAGTCCATCTGGGACTGGAAACTGATATGACTGCAGTCAACTCGAGGCAAGCTGTCTTGAGTGCATCTTGAAGAGTCTGAACTAGAGCCAACTTGAGGCAAGTTGTCAGTATGCCAGAAGAGTCTTACTTGAACTCACAAAGCAGGCTAATCATATACTTGGAAGTGAGTTCCATCACTATCTCATCATTAAGGGTATAAACCATAATGTATGAGTATTTTGTAACTAATAAAGTATACATATTAATTGTTGAATAGTTTGTCATTACTTTTTCTGTTGGTTTGAAACCGAACCTGTAAATCATGCCAAACAACAGCACTTATAATCAGATCAAGGTTATACACAGCATAACCTATGATCATATGTCCAGCCTATAGCACTTCTTAACTGCTTGATCAAACACCCTACATCAAAGGGTCCAGTGCATTTACTTAACACAAAGTAACTCTACACTAATTTATTGGTAATGCAGTGACAACAGAGAGAAAATAGACAAAATAATATTTAAGCAAACATTAATATATACTCAAGCACACACATCTCATAATATAATATTTTGCATAAAGAAACAAATGATTAATGATTAGTTTCAGTTTAAATTGCATAATAGTCCTTTGTCAATTAAAGTTCATTTAAAGTAAATATAAAGTGTCTAGACAAGCATCAAATATGGTCTTTACCCAAGATTTTCATGGTTTTTAGTTCAAACCACTTGGGTATTTAGGTCACCATTGATGGTTTCAGGGCTTGTTTTCCATTCTTTGTCTTGATAGTGGGAGAGATGGAGAGAGAGTTTACAGCAATGTCTATTTCACAATTTTGGCATTAGTTTCCAGTGAGGGGTTCAGGCAGGTACAGTTGATTTGTGGAGGACTTTGGGGCCTGAAGCCCAGTCAAACATTTCTAAAGATGATGTAGCAACACAGTTTTTCTAGATCTGTGGGTTTTGCAATGATTTTCCACAGCAGTGCTGAATGACTATATCTGTCCTTAGATTTATGGATCACTGGACAATGAATAATATAATGCATAAAATAAAGACCAGACTGAATTCAATCCCAAAATGAAGGCCAGAGTAAATAACAATGACAATTATATATATCATCTTTTATTGTTTTAATTTTTTATTTTCAGTTTTGATCGTTTGTTTTTAATTATTTTTTACATTTTGTTAATCTAATTGATTTTTCCATTCCATGTTAATCTAATCTTTTGCTTAGATTAATCTACTATCTCATTGATAGTTTACATAGCGTTTTAATTAATATAATTTGAATATTGATTTTTCTACTCCATATTAATCTAATCTTTTGCTTAGATTAATCTACTATCTCATTGATAGTTTACATAGTTTTTTAATTAATATAATTTCAATATTATTATCAATCAGAAATCTTATAAACCAATTACATTTTTCGAAAGTTTTTCATTTACAAACTAATTTTTAGTCTGATTTTACATTTGCTTATTTTATACATATTATTTTTTTTATTTATATAAAAAATGAGGCTGAATTTTAAATCTTTTTACTTTTATTTTTAGATTTTCCTAACATTCTACTCTCCCACCCTCTTGCCGAGAACAGTTTTATTCTAAAAGAAAAATATGATGCAATTTTTTGCTTCTGCAAAATTTGCATCTTAACATTTACTTTAAAAAAACATTCTTCTACTTCAAATTAATTTGATCATTTATTTTTAAATTATGAACATGTAACACAAGCTATATATATGTTTTATGCATATATCTCTCACTCACATTACATACCCCTCCCCCAATTTGACAGGTAAAATGCATCAATTTTACTCATTTTGGCTCTTACATGATTTTTTTTAATTAGCTTTACCATTTAATTTTTATATTTTTATTTTTCTTTAAAATGCAGTTTGGATTATAGATATTCCTTTTCACCTGTGGGTCTGTCCAATTATTTTCATTTCTTTATGTTTGTCAGGCAGTTCCCTTTTCCTTTTAATCAATTTTAGTAAATGAGCATCATAAATTCCTTTTTCTTTCTGACCCTTTGCCACAGTAAATGCCTTGTCATATTTGTATATTATCACATAAGGACCATTGTAGATTTGTTGGGACTTTTTATACATGTTTGTTTGGGTAGCTTTCAGGGTTAATTCTTATAACCTTGTCTCCTATCATAAATGCATCCTTTGCTTTCCCTTTCCTCCTCTGCCCTAATTCAAATCTTCCTTAGCTTAAACCATGCGTGTACAGCATCCCTCTATTTATAGATTCATTTCTATTGGGAGTTTACTTTTAAATGGATAAGGTATGTTTTTCCCAAAATGAAACCACACAAGTTCAAACCCTGTAGCTTCATTTTAACCAATTTATCATGTTGATGATCCATGAAATTTCCTTAACACATCCTCAATGATTGTTGTGTATATACAGTATAAACAATCACCCTAATTCCCACATGAACTGCTCCCATGGATTGGACTGGGGTTATGAATGGACATGAGCATGTTTTATTTTGTGCCTCTTAATCCATTTTTTCCATTCCTCTGAAATGAATGGCATTCCATGATCAGATATAATTTTATCAGGATCTCCAATAGTTTTAAAATGCCACTGTTCCAACATACATATAGTTTGCTAGGCATTTGCCTGTGATACCAGATATACAGCCACCAGTTTTGAAAATATAATGTAAACCAGCAGATATCTCATTTTTTTAAACAGGGGCAAGTTTATAATAATCTAAAGCCACTAAGTTATTAGGTTGTTGGGAGTAAATAGGCATAAGCTGTCCTACCTCAGATGCATTTAAATGGTTTTGTTTTAAGGCAGACTTCACATTCATTTATGATGGCCAGAATGTTGGCATACATTCCCGGCCAGTAAAACCAATGACTTAACCAAACCTCAATTTTATTTGCTCCATAATGACCATAATTTTTATGAACATACTCCACTATCCACCTCTGTATAGTGACCAGAATAACTATGCATTTTTGTTTGTTTCTTTCTCCATTTTTATATTGTAAAACTCCCCATTTAAGCAATAGCCCTTTCTATCTCTCCACAATGGATTATTTTTACCTTTACAGGTTGATGCCATAGAAATTTTATTTTCTGCCTGCAGTCCACCTCCAGATGTCATTTTCTACAGCCCTGTCTCCATCTACTGCCATTGCAGCAATATATGTCATTACAGCTTAAATGTTATTGGTCTTGTGATGCCCTGTAATGGCTTAATATGTCAGCTATTGCCTTCTCTTTCCCTTGGCAATATTTTATGATGTATTTAAATTCTTGAAGGAATAGACTCTTCCATCTTATCAGGCAACTGTTTGTTAGTAAGCTATGGTTTAAGAACCCGAGACTTTTGTGATCTTTGATTACAATTACTTTGGACTCTATTAGAAACTGATGGAATTTTTTAAAAGTCCAAACGATTTCTAAAGCTTCATTTTCCATCACTGTGTAATTTAATTCAGGACTCTTCAATAAATGGCTTATAAAGAAAAGGACATGCTGCCAGTCCCCCTCTTGGATTTGAAAAAGAGTAGCATCCAATCTGACCCCACTACTATCAGTTTGTACAAAAAATGGTTTGTGAAAGTCAGAATATGATACCATAACTTCCTTTAAGAATTTCATTTTCACATTTTGAAAACTTATCATTCTCTCCCATCTATACATCTATACCCAATGTTTTTTTTTTTTTAGCAATTGCAATAATGGCACATATGGAAAAAAAATTTTGTTATAAAATCGGTTATAAAAATTACATAACCCTAGAAACGATCTTTTGTGGTTTTTTATTTTTGGGAACTGGAAACTCCTGAATTGCTTGAATTTTTTCAGGTTGTGGTGGGATTTCTTTTTCATTTATTATGTGACCTAAAAATTTAACCTTGATTGCCAATAAATTGCTTTCTTTTAAATTTATTTTGATCCCTTTTTGTTTATACTCTTGCAATAGCTATCTTTAAATGATTGAAGTTTACTTCTACAGTTTCTGAGGCTAAAACTATGTCATTGACATACATCACTACTAACTTTTATTTCATCTGATAATGCCGGGTCTAGACACTGTACTAGCCCTGCCCTACTATTTTTAACCCAAATGGTAATCACACCCACTGAACTGAAATGCAGTATATTTTTCTGATCATTGGGATGTAACTTGTTCTGCTAGCAGGTGAAAGTTAGATTGAATGTACAAAACACCTTTTATTATGAAATTTTACCAACAATTTGGGTATGGGTGGAGGAGGGTTTGCATCAGGTCTAGTTATTTTGTTTAATTGTCTTGCATCCAAACTTAGTGGTATTGACCGATTCTTTTTGACTGTTATAATGGGGTTGTTAAAAGATGATAAGTACTTGGATATGATTCCCCACCTTAGCATATTATTTATCTGTTCTTCAACCTCCCACCTGTATTAACTGATCTATTCATTTATTGAATATTTCTGTAATTCTCTGTTACTTTTTTCTTTATTTTGAGTCTTAATTTTTGTTTCGGCCATAGTATACATTAAATTTGATTTTATAATTATTACAAACTCTCATGCAAATTTTACTGTACTTGGTTTATTTATTTTTTTAAATAGTTTTAAATCAAATGAAGTGTTTGACTAACTCAAAACCCCAGTCTTTCCTATTTTCCACTTGATTCTATAAACAACTCCAATAATGAATTCCTTTATCTGTATGGCTTTTTTTTCCTCTTCTTTTTATTTACATTATATATTTAACTATTATTAATTATTTTGATTCTTAATATTTGCTTTGGTCTATTTCTCTTCTCACACTGCACATCGACTTCACTTACATAACTGCACAATTTTGCATTTATTTTACCTTTTATTATTATGTAATTTAACGTTTATTTTAAATTTTAGTTTCAGACTTAATTTTAATAACAATTTTTTCTTTTTTTTAACTTTGATTAAGCTGGTTCAATTATATCACTTTGGCACTGACATTGAATGATATTTGAACTGGATCTGAAAAAGAAGTTTATTCTTGTAGGTTTAAATGAGTTTAAATATAATTTTAGGAATCTAAAATTTAGTAAGTTTAAGATATAATTTAACACTGGAACAGACTGGCTCTTCAAGCAGAGAAGTAGAATACCATTGATAGCTGAATCATCAATAGTATCTATAACCAGATCAATGTTATACAAAGCATAACCTATAATCATATTTCCAGGCTAGAGCACTTCTCATCTGCTAGATCAAATATCCTACATCATATTTGCAATATCCCATGACTAGCTTACACTCTGTCTCAGAGTCCAGCACATTTATTTAACACAAAGTAACTACACTAATTTACTGGTGATGCAGTGACAAGAGAAAGGCAGAGAGAAATAGACAAAATAATATTTAAGCAAATGTTAATATTTATTTAAGCACACACATATCTAATATAATATAATATTTTACATCTAGAAATATAAATAATTAATGATTAGTTTGGCCTAAATTTTATAATAGTCCTTCATTAATTAAAGGTCATTTAAAATAAATATAAAGTGTCTATAGACAAGTATCACCATGTCTTTACCTAGGTTTTCATGATTTTCAGTTCCAACTGGTTGGCTTTTTGGGTCTCCATCAGTGGTTTCAGGGCTTGTTTTCCATTCTTTGTCTTATTGATGGGAGAAATAGAGGTTGTAGTAGCATCTATTTCACCAGTTTGGCATTAGTTTCCAGTGAGTGTTCAGGCAGGGATAGGTAATTTGTGGAGGACTCTGGGGCCTGAAACCCAGTCAAACGCTTCTAAAGCTGATGTAGCAATGCATTTTTGCTTGATCTGTGGCTTCTGCAATGATATTTTCCACAGCAGTGCTGAATGGCTATATTGTGTCCTTAGATTTCTGGATCACTGGAGCAATGCTGAATGGCTATATTCTGCCCTATATTTCCGGATCACTGAAGCAATGAATAACGGAATGTGCAAAATGAAGATCAGACTAAATTCAAACACAAAATGAAGGCCAGAAAGAATAACAATAGACTGTGACAATTTTATATACCATTCTCTCATTGTTTTAATTTCTTATCATTCTTTTCAATATTAATCTTAATTATTTTTTACATTTTGTTAATCTAATTGATTTTCCATTCCATGTTAATCTAATCTTTTGCTTAGATTAATTATTATCTCATCGATAGTTTACATAGTTATTTAATTAATACAATATTAATATTATCATTAATCAGAAATCTTATAAACTAATTACATTTTTCAAAATTTTTTCTTTTACAAACTAATTTTTAGTCTGACTTCACATTTGCTTATTTTATACGTGTTATTCTTTTTTATTTATTTATTAAAAAAAAAGAAGTGGCTGAATTAAAAATCTTATTACTTTTAATTTTAGATTTTCCTAACATTCTACTGCCCCATCCTCTTGCTAAGAGCAGTTTTATTCTAAAAGAAGAATATGACAATTTTTTGCTTCTCCAAAATTTGCATCTTAACATCTACTTTTTAAAAAATTATATTTTTCTACTTTCATTTTTATTAATAATTTAATCATTTATTATTAAATTATAAATATGTAATGTGAGCCATATATGTACATTTTATACATATATCTCACTTGTGTTACAATATGTTGTTGGTTTAATTGAATTTCTCTTGAAAAGATATATTTCTTAATAGGTGAAATCATGGATGTGGAAGAATTTTAGTAAAATTTTGTTTTGGGCTAGTATTATAATGTTATATGAATTTTTATTATATTATTTAATATATATTATAAACCCATAACTATTTTATATAATAATAAAATAATTAACTTTTTATCTGAATTTATATATTGTTTTCTGAGTTAATGCAGGATGAGATTAGTAGGCAATAGGATATTATATTTTAACAATAACACTTGATTAGTATTGATTGAAATTAGCCATTTTCCCCCTCTCTTAACATAATTTTGTTATTCCTCAATTTTATAGCCCTTCATAAACTTCAATGAAGTCTTTACTTATATATAAGTAGGTGTTTAATAAATTATATATAGTAATAATAATACATTGAGGTGTATTGCTGATCTTGAAAATTTAATTTGCATGGCAGTTGGCCAAGAAAACATAATTGTAATTCAATTTGTGTTGTATTGAGTGTGTATTATGTATATATGCACACACACATTAATAGTAAAAGATTTTAAAATTAGCTATCTATTTTAATGTAACAATTTTTATTTCAATAAAGTAAACTGTAACCAATTTATTATCTTTCTGTTAAATACTCTTATAGAGTTCTTAGACCTGCTTAATTTGTAAAATTTTCTCTTTATCAACTTTAATCCCTTTTATTTATTAAGTGTTTAACAAAAAAAAAAATATAGTTTCATTTGCATTAAGTATTGTTGTCTCTACAATTGTTTTTTGGGATAATTAACCAGAAATTTTATAATTAATATAAAAATGCTAGCTTATCTAAGTAGAAATTTTAATCATTAGTTTGCTAATTGAGGATATTCTTTAAATTCCTGAGGGGGATCTATATAAAGGACCAACTAAAAATTATTAATTATTGTATTGTTTTAATCTATTTGGTTCTGCTGATTTCATTATACTCTGCTTTATTCTGCTTGCACCATGTTGTTAGTGCTCATTTATAAAATGAAGTTTGAACTCCAGTTGCCATATCTGAAGCCATGTGCAGCTAAGACACCAAAGGACAAATTTCTGTCCAGCATGAACTCTCTTATCAATATATGCTAAATTTTCCAGCTAACTTCATGAACCAGACAACTGCAGCATCCTAGAACTTGCCAGAACAAAGCACTTTTCATCAATAGAAAGAACAAAAGAAAACCCTGTGAAAATATATCAACATTTCAAGATTATGTACTCACTTGAAAATAATATGTACAAAAGTAAAAGTTCTTCAACCATGCCACTATGGATTAACGGTAAAAAAATTTCATGAATTATATTGTAATGGGATATATATATATATGCGTTACATTTAAATTTTAATACTTAATTTTTTTAAAAATATCTAATACTGAATTAAAAGCATAAACGTTCAAAATGCACAAATAATGAATTATTAATTTATTAATATGTTTGATTTAAATATTAAGATAAGTTTTAAAAAAATTATAGAATCGAAACAAAGATTCTAATCTTTAAATAAAATATAATAAAAACCTTTTGATTTTAAAAATAACGAAGAGAGTTTTTAACCTTAAAAATAAAAATTACAAACAGATCCTTAGGGCAAAATGACCATTGAAAAGAAAATGATTATGAAATAGATAAGAGTCGAGGAGTAGAAACAAAAGACTTGCTTTTTCCACCCAAAGATATAGACACAGACCTCAGTGGAAAAATCCACTTAGCCACAAACCCAAAATCTATTTAGCCACAAACCCAAAATCTACTTAGCCACAAACTCAATGAACCAATGAAATACAGATATGGAATATGTTTGATGGATCCATGCATTCCAGAGATAAGATGCCTCAGGATTATAAAAAGAAAAATCCAAAAGAAATAATTAATTAGAGAATTAGAAAATTAAAGTTTAAAATTCATTCGTCTTTGTTGAAAGTAAAAATAAAAATTTAAAAAGCTTTTATCACCAGCACCAAGAATGTAATCAGCTTCACCGTGCTTCCTTCGGTTCGGCCGGCCGAAGGTAGCTTTCGTTTTCATGGATCCCAGGATCGAACTACTGGTGCCGTATGTGGAAATTCTCATCAAGCTTTATAAATCGTCATCGTCCGCAAGGAAAGGACCCTTGTGTAACTTAGATCCTCATTACGAAGGAATGAGCATGGACAAAGGGAGGTATAAATTTAAAAATGAGAAAATGAAATATGAACTCTTTTAAATTTAAAATCTTTAAACTTTATCTGTCTTTAAAATGAACAATAGACTTTCTCTCTTGAGCAAACATGAACTTTATTTTTCTATATACCTTGCAATGTTAAAAGTCATAGCTAAAGTTTAAAACGTAATCTCTTAAAATATGTATTGGTTTTTTTTATTCATGCTTAATAAGATCTGTTTGTAATAGGGCAGGAGTTTGCGATTGCAAATGAAATTAAAGATAGAAAACCATATCGTTATTTGTGCATTATTGAATTTAAAAGAAAGGAAAAATAGATCAAATAATATTTGTGGTAAAATAAGTTAAATACAAAGTGTCATCTTAAAATGATTTAAAACCTTAAACTAAAGATTTCTCATTAAAGAATAAAATTAATAAATTGACGTAAATGTAAGTTGAGTGTGGGTAGCCGCTTAGCCTCGTTTAAATATGTGTTAGTTTTAAAGGGGTTTTGATTTCAGATTATTTGTTTCGTAGTTGTGCCAATGCTGGTGGAGAGATATATGGATATTTACATCAACGTAATGCGAAGTGTGTTCACACGTAAGGGCAACGTGCCCAACTGAATGCATGACCCCATAGAGGCAGTCATGGCATTGCAATGGATGCAGACATTTCCTGCACCATTGACCCCTTCCAGCTCTATGGATTGGGACGATAAGCTGGCAAGATAGACTGCTCTCTCATCCATACGAGCGTTATTCTCTATTATATTACATGCATGATTCCTTTGCCAGATAGATGTACATTCCTATATTGGATGAAGGTCATGTTTCTTCAAATAATATCACACTGTTCAGATGCACATTCCTGTCAGCATGGTTTGATGCTAACATGTTCACATTGCATTGGTTATGGATATATATCTGGAAGCGAGTGTTGGCATGGCTGCGGAAATCTGGCCTGGAATCAAATGTTTTGAAGATCTTGTAAATGCGTCATCTGGGTGGCCTACCTATGCTCAACACTCTAAGATTAAAAATTAAAGTTAAACACAAATAAAATAATAATAATGAAACAACATAAAGCATAATTTTTTCTTTTATAATAATTACTTTTCTTTAAGTTTGTGTGTTATTACTTCTATATATATAAATAAAATCTTTTGTGTTATTAGTACTGGCAGTGATAAAAAAATTTTTTTTTATCTTTATTGAAATATATTTTATTAAATCTGTTTTAAAACCTCTTCTACTCCATGAGCTAGTGACTAGGACCGACGGTCGATATAAAATAAAAATTGGATCTTTAACAGTGCGTATCTGCCTACTATATAAATTTTCCAGGTTCAAATAGCCTAGTGGCACCCTGTAGCGCAGATACGGTATGACTGTGATTATCCCCAACCATTATAATATATATAATAGTAAGCCAGTGATTCAAGGGTGTATGTAAATTGTTTCATTAATTCATATTTATTATTCGTATATTTTTTAAAGTATGATTGTTTTGATATTTCAATTTTATTAATGTTTGTTTATTGATATTAAGCTTTTATATACATAGTGTAAATTATAAATATTTCAGTTTTAACACTTTAATGTCTTTAATTTTTTGATAGTTGGTCAGTCAGTTAATTTCTTTAACAGTTACAAATGTTATAGTTGTGTAAAATTAGTTATTTGTTACTTTTAAAATTTAACAGGGTTATTAAAAAGGATCTTATAACAGATTGTTCCAATTCAATTTCATTATTATTTTTCAGAGCAAATGTAAAAGAGTTGTTATAATTTAGATTTAAAAGTAACTCAGAATTAATATTTTTTCAAAATACATATTTTAATTAATAATGTCTCAGAACATGACATATTCATTTTTTTCTTGATATGTGTGGATGTGTGTATAATTATTTGCTTTAATATATGCATTAACCATTAAAATAATAGCAGGTTACTTGTATTTATATCATACATGCCTAAAAGAAAGAGAGATTATTGGATTGTTTGTGTAAGTGCATATAAATGATCTTTTTTAAATATCATGGGGAAGTTTATTTATCTATTTTACCTTTTATTTATTTCCATTTAGCATTGGGTTCAGCAAAGTTTCTGCCCATGCTCATTTATATATTTTTCCATAACCTATGTTATTCCTTTTGCTTTGGGTCAAGAGTAGTAAATCTCATGCCTTGTTATATATTTTTCATAGTTATTTAACATGAGTTACTTAGGGTGTATTTATTGTTGTTCAGTACCTGTTTCCTTTTGCTACTTGGGTCTCACACCACATATTAGCTATGTTACAAAAATTCAGCATATGTGAGATTGTTTAATAATAAAGTCTGTCCTACCAATTGTTAATTTTACCAAGAATCTACTGCTTTCCATGATCTAGTGGCAATGTGTAGGTATTTGTAATGATCCAGGTCAACCAAAAACAAATATTTTAAGCTAGTGGTACCTTCTGTTGATGAAGTTTAGGTGCAAGTTGTCTGGTATAATATAATCAAATGGTATGGAAAGATGGATTTAATAGGGAGATGGAAACCATCATCCTCCAATGTGAAGATTACATGAACATGAGAGTCGAAGTCAGCATTGAAAATTAAAAGTAACCAATATATAAATTATATACATTATATTACCAGCAATAATCATCAAATAGCATTAGTCTTCCTTTGAGACTAGTTTTAAAAGAACCTATCCTATATAAAATTTTAAGATAATCTTCTAGTCAATATCAAACTTAGGGCTTATTATAAAACAAACATTATAATTTCATCTACACATATATGATTACCAAAATATCAATCTTGATAAGCAAAAAATATCTGGAATCCTAATATGATAATCATCTTTAATGCTCTGACCATTGGGTATCAATGAATGTTCTGGCCAGCTATAAACCTATTTCATATCTATAAACTATAGTAAGTGGACTTGAAAAGTGATCTTTATCTTCTAGATGTACTTGTGATTTTTCTTGCATTAGTAGAATAAAATATAATGCAATATGTAGCTGTTTTTATGTGTTTTCTATATTTACATGCTGTTTAAATGAAATAATACATGAATTATCAATAGCAACATAAAAAAAAATCAATTTTTTACAATCAGTTATACTACTGAATACTCAATATTTAGGATTTTAATTTAAATATATTTCTCATTTGATAAACTAATTATTATTATTATTATTATTATTATTATTATTATTATTATTATTATTATTATTATTATTATTATTATTATTATTATTATTATTATTATTATTATTATTATTATTATTATTATTATTTTGTTTCAGTCATCACTGAATCTTTAGAAAAAGGTTACAAAACTATAGGCATTTATTTAGATTTGCGGAAAGCATTTGACTGTGTTCCACATGATATATTAATAATTAAGTTACACCATTGTGGCATAAGGAGTACTATGCTTGAATAGTTTAAATCTTATTTAAGTAATAGAATCCAATTTGTAAAAATTAATAATTTTTTGAGTGATTCTGAAATAATTAGATATGGAGTTCCTCAAGGTTCAGTCATGGGTCCATTGTTATTTACTGTTTATATTAATGATCTGCTTGATCTTTCTCTTCATTCTAACATTTTTTGTTTTGCAGATGATACTGCATTGGTTACTTCAGCAGTTTCATATAGTTTACTTGAGAAACTTGTGAATGAAGATTTATTTAAAATTACACAATGGATGAACAATAATAGATTACTGCTAAATATTAATAAGTGTAATTACATAATGTATTCTCTTAAAAATATTCCAGAAAAAGACTTGTTAATTCAATTGCCTTATGTTAATAAAACATCTTGTCAGAAAATTACCAGGACTTCAACAATTTCTTACCTTGGCTTGGTTTTGGATGAGTATTTACACTGGGATAAACATATTCTTTGGCTTCAAGTAAAATTAAGAAAACTTAATTTTCTTTTTTATAGATTAAGAGATTGTTTGAATAAATCTGTCCTATTAAGTATATATAAACAAATTTTCTTAAGCAGACTTTCTTATGGTATAACATTATGGGGTGGCACTGCAGCATATTTTTTGAAGTCATTGCAAACACTACAAAATTTTACGTTAAGAATTATTTTGTTTAAACCTTTGGATTTGCCAAGACTTGAATTATTTAAGTGTGCTGGAGTTTTAACTATTCATCAATTATTTTTAGTGAATATTTTGTGTTATTATATTAAATACAAAAAAATGAATAAAAATAATTCTTCATCAATAATGGTGACTAGATCAAGTGATTTTGATTTATTATTTGAACCAGTGTACTTTAAAACTCATTGCAGATATCAGAAATGTTATCTTGGTCCAAGATTTTATAATATTTTTATAAGAAACATTGGATTTAATGTTAATGACCTATCAAGGAAAACTTTGAGAAAATTCATTATGAACTGGATTATAATTGATGATAATCAAAAACTTTTTATTTCTATTTAATTATTTTATTGTATATTAATGTTTTTTATTTTATTTGCACATGTATTTTTGTTAAGCTCCATGCGTGATTTATTTATCACAAGGAGAGTATATGTTTAATAAATTAAATTAAAATTATTATTATTATTATTATTATTATTATTATTATTATTATTATTATTATTATTATTATTATTATTATTATTATTATTATTATTATTATTATTATTATTCATACACTGATATATGTCTAAGACATGTCAATATAAAACTATGTAACAAAACTGATTAGTTATAAATAATAATCATTTGTAAATAATAATTAGTTTCATGAAATTTGTTTCTGTCATGCTATTTGGAAGTTATAATATATTTAAATATGCATTTTTTTCAAGAGTTTATTATTAGTCATAATTTTTATTCTATTGATCAGAATCATATGTTTCTAATTTGAATAATTGTACATAATATTCATTTATATATGTTAATTAATTTTATTAGATACAGTTTCTCTCATTTTTTAGGAAATATATGTGTATATATGTTTTTTCAATATATATATATTAAAATGAATACCATTCATTTCAATATCAGCCATGTAGTCTTCAACATGATGGTAAGATTGTATCATATTGTTGTGAAAATAGCTAATAAATATAAAATTCATAGTTTTAAAGATTATTATATAAAATCGAACAAAATAAAATATTGAATGTTGTAATAATAGGTAGTATTTAAATGTTAGAATAAATTATTAAATGTCATATTTTAAAATTTTAAAATAAGTGTTTAAATTTAAGACAAACTTAAAATTGTTGCTCTTATCAAAGATTAAAAGAATGTGTGAAATGTATTGAAAAACAATGCAGTTAAGTATACTAAATGTTTAAAAAAAATTATAATAAGTAAATTAAAAATGTCTTAATAAAAAAAGATTAAATCTATTTTGAGATATGAAATTCAAGGACAAGAGAAAATTTCAAATAGTTTAATAATTAAATCAAGTAAAAAATAATGACTGTTTAAAATTTATATAATTAAAATAAAATGAAGCCATAAAGATACTGAAAATGAGATATTATCAAAAGTGTGAAAAACAAGATTGAAGTGATTAAAAACAAGAGATCAAAACCTATATACAGTCCATTTTTCTTGGAATGAATTAATTTGGATTTTTGGTTTATTTAATCTACACAAATTGTCATTAGGATGGGTGAGTAGACAATAAGGAAAACTGCCATATGCTGAAATGTAATCTGGTCTCCTTGTGAATCTGACCAAACTAATTAAAAGAAATCTATTTAAAATGAAGGGAAACTGCTTATCTCAAAATTCAAAGATAAAAGATTGATAAAGTACATTATGCCAACTTGTAAAAAAAAGAAACAGAATTATAAATCGAATCAATCAATACTTGCTGTCACAAGAGAAAAAATAAAAATCCTGACAATGAACTATAGAGAATTCCAGCTTCAAAACTTTTGCTGTATATTTTTAAAAAAAACTTTATAGATTAACCGTAATATAATTTATTAACAATTTTAAGTTTTATCTTACAACCTCTTAGCATATATTTAATTCCAATAATGTATATACAGTTTTTATATAATATTATTTAATTGATTGATTAAAAGACAAAGTGAATGTTTTTTTTTAAAATAAAAGTTAGCATTTGTTGCTAAGCATCTATAAATACTCTCGCTGCATTTTAAAGCAGCTGGAAAAAAATATTTGAAAAATTTGCTTCATTTTGTATATATATATGATATAATTTGTTAAAATTTTATCTTTTTTAAAAAAGAGAGAATGGGAAATTGTCTGTAAATATAAAGTTGTATAAAATTAATGGTATAATATTCATTTTAAATATGTGTATAAAATGTATTTAAAATCAAGTGTCCAAGTGTTAAAAAAATGAGTGTATTATAAGTATTAGAGGTTTAAGTTAAAAGTTTATTTTGAAGTTCGATTGAATTCTTTTATATGTAAATTAGTTTTTTCTTGAGTACTGTTAGATTTTATGAATGTAGAATTCATGATATAAATACACTTGTAAGATCATTTTTAAATTATAACATATTCTATATATAGTGGATATATTCACAATTTTGTTCTGTAAATTTAGGGTCAGAACTAAAGAGCCATCTCAATTTGTTAATTAATGTCATTATTCAGTTTTTATTCAAAAAAGGCACTCCTGTAATTAAGTTGAATTATTTAATCAAGATTAAGACCTAAAGTGACAACATCCTAGAATGTGCATTGATTAAAATAATTGTATATCAGATACATATATATTGAACTGGTTGGGAGAAAATCACTATGATTATCTAACTTAAAATCTCAATCTTAACTCAAGCTGAACATTCACTATTGCAGCAAACCGGCCCTTCAAGCAGAGGAGTATAATACCAAAGGTGGATGAAACACCAATGGTACCTATAACCAGAATGAGGCTATACAAAGTATAATCTATGGCCACCTTTCCAGGTTATAGAACTCAGCTGCTAAATTCAAACCCCTGCTATCAAAAAGCATTTTTATTTCTTTTGAGATATGATCTCAGGTGCCAGCTAATCATGAGTTATATAATGAGCATGCCTAGATGACAAGTATACAATCTAATGCTTGATATATCCCAAGCTAGCTCTTTTATTTAATTGTATGAAAATAAGACTTTGATACCCTACTTAATACTTATACTTGATTATAAATTAATCTATTAGTGATATAGTTATAACAGAAAGAACCCACAAAACAATAATTATGCAAACAAAAGATTTATTTAAACACACGTATAATTAACACACATTATAATAAACACATTATACATTTAAATATATACATACACATTAAGATATACTATAATAAGAGTTCATGAAGCAACTTAAAGCTTTACAGCCATTAAAATACATTATGATAAAATTTAAATATGTGCACACATTTTAAGATGTAAAACCACATAATAATTTATAGAAGCAACTTAAAGATTGCTGTGGCTATTAAAGTTCATTAAAGTCTTTTCTTCAAACAATGTTCAAGTTTTTAAATTGGAATAATAAAGTTTATAGTTACCTAAGATTTTTATGGATAGCACATTACACTTGAAGGAACACAATTCATTGCTTTCTCCAGCTTTGTTGATCACCAACCAGTTGGCCTTTCTTTCCCATCAATGGTTTGGCTTCTGGACTTTTCCATGTTTTAATGAAGAAAATAGATATTCTATGAAATTTTCAGATCATAAGGCAAACATGATTTTTAGATGGAGAACATCTGCTGTTCAACAGGACTGGGATTGAAGTCTGGTCACACACTTTGGTACTGACTAGCACTGCATGAGTAATTTATCTATTTGAATTAAGATGTTTATACAAGATCAGTGAAGAAGTAGTACATTCTTATTTTATTGTTTATTTTAGGCCATGTTTTATTAAATCAGGTTTGACAAATAACTGTTATCAGTGTTATACAACTGTTAATAATTATTATATTTGTTAGGAGATTGTGGCTATTTCTCTCTTGGTTTTTGTTTACTCTTATCTTGTTATTGCATTTTTGAAGAGATAGCTGTGTCTCTGTCTTGATGTTATTTATTTTATTGATGTATTTTCTATGAGATGGTAGCTGTGTCTGTCTTGATATTATTCTGTTAGTACATGTATTTTATAAAGAGATGGTAGTATTGTCTTTTATGGTGGTATTTTTCTATGATTGATATGTATTTTCATGTTTTATATTTATGCAAATGCTTTGTTTATGACAGTCGATTGTTCCTAATATTTATGGTTGGTACATTCTTATTTTTTTATATATGTTAAGGGACAAAGGTCTTAGAATATTTATTTGACCTCAAAATATACATCCTTTTTTGAGTTTATGCCATTATTAGGTTTATTGCCTTAGTTATCTTTTCCTTTCAGAAGTATCATATTTTGTATGTAGCAATGTGTGCTATACCACATAACCTCATTATTATTATGGCAATTGATATTATTTGTTTGTGAACAATGCCATCTAAGTTGCACTTTTGATCAATCTTAGTGTAGATTAGAGATGGTTGTGGTGTGTAGATCTATTTTGCTGCACTTTGTCAGCATTTCAGAATATAAAAACAATAGTTCTTTTATTTAATTTTTTAAAATTATAATTATAGATCTAAATAAGCAATGTACATTATCTTAAGCATTGAGTCATTGCAGAATTGGTAAGATATGATTGGTGTTTATATGTACTTATTGTTGAGACTATTAATAGTGTATTGCTATGCAAAAATGTTGATCTTTTAATAAAAAATTTTATCAGTCAGGAAAAATGCATAACTTATTGGGTTCTTGAGTACTGTTCCTACTATATGGTATTAGATATACTCCTCCTTTTCACATTTGTATCAATCCACTGATAACTTTGTAAACTTATGATCTGATCAAAATAACGTGTGCACGGATCCTGTACACGATATTTCTGCACAAGATTTGGGAAAAAGTAATGTGTTCATGGATCATCTTGTACACAATATTGATTTCACAAGAGTTGGGAAAAAGTAAACATCTACACGGATCTTGTACATGATATTTTCGCACGATTTACAATGTTATCATCAGGTTGACACTAATATGAAAAGATACAGCACATCTAATACTTTATTGCAGGACTAAGTTTAACATGTTCACACACAAGTAAAACTATAAAAAAATGAAACATGTATTATTTGCAAGAATAAATGGATAATTAAAAACAACAGTGTCAACCAAAAATTTGTTATCTTAAAAACTACATTTTCTCGGCCTATGGAAATATATTGAATAAACTCCCAACTGTTACTTTACATATGCTTGGAACAATCACTAAATTATAATTTTTTAAAATAATATTTACAAAAACACATAAAATACACACATATACTACATGCACTGTAATAAATAACAGGAATTCATCATGTCCAACAAGAAAATAGACCTGAACTGAAAATTTTCCTCCCAAAATGAACAAGTGATTGCAAAGTGTGTTATAAATTTTCCAGAAAAATACTAAGAAACATTTTTTTTGGTTTTTTGTTAAAAAAAAAAAGAAAGAAAACAAAACAAATAATTCAGAACAATAAAGAAATATGTTATAAGACTTTTTATTACCGTTTTTGCATGCAGACAGAAAAAATTGGAGGAAAAAAAATTAATAATTATCTACTTTTTTGTAATTACACAGAAACAAATAATTCAGAACCATAAACAAATATCAATTGTAAAAGTTTTCATGCAGGCAGAAAAAATTGTTTTATATCATTTGAGTCTAGAGAAAAATGTGTCCTCATTTTTGGGTAAAAAATAAAAACTACTTACACTCATTAAATTGTAATCAAATGAACTGAAGTAATTGAGAAATATAAATGACACCAATCAAACCAGATTTTGAAAAAGACAATGTTTTTCAATTAATAAATATAAATAATCCAAAATAACAGCAGTCAGAGCACATTTTGAAAAAGACAATATTTTAGCAAGTGACAAATATAAATAAGGCAAAATAATAAGACTCAAAGCATGTTTGAAAAAGAGAATCATGTTTTCACTTGTTTTTCAATATACATTGCAGCATTTATTTTCTTTCAAGTTGATATCATTGCAAGATTTCACATTAATTGGGCATGTGAAAAGGCTCCTATCTTTTCTTTATTGCAAAAATAATACCCAAAGAACCACTTATTGTAATAATACTCATATTAAAATAGTTAATTACAATTTAATTCATATAACCATAAATTGTAAACTTATGAAATTGTATTTCTTTCATGCAGTAAGATTGTATAGCATTGTATTTAAACAGATTATTTTAAATCTGTAAATTTTCTAAAGTATTGTTATTGAATTGTTCTTGTTGGTAAGTAAATGTTATATTTTATTGTTAGAATTTTGCGTTAGATTTGAATATCATCTCAATTACTTATGATTTATCCAGAAATCTTAACATTATATAATTAGTGGCAATTATATTTGATTCTAGTTGTTTAAAGTACATGCACATGAAGTAAAGATAATAATCTCATAGTTATAATGATCAATACATATGAAGCATTCAGCTAAAGACTAACATATTTATTCTTTTTTTTAAATATTAAATAATCACTATAATTCAATTTCAATTATTAGAAGAAGATTGCTTTTGTAATAAAAGTATTATCTGCTTATTCTTTATCCATCATAAATGTAATTCTTCAATTATTTATTTCAACTTTATAAGAAAAAGTTGGTATGAATTGTTAATAGGATATCCTGAGTGGCCATAAATCCCTTATTCACTTTTGATATTCGAATGCTATCTTAGGAAATTATTTTATTCTAAATTCAAGACTTTCTATATATTTTATTTTTATTCAAATATTTTCTATTAAAATTTGTTGTTGTTGTTGTTAATAATAATAATAATAATAATAATAATAATAATAATAATAATAATAATAATAATAATAATTTAATTTAATTTATTAAACATATAATCTCCTTGTGATAAAAATCAAGCATGGAGCTTAACAAAAGTACATGTGCAAATAAAATAAAACATTAATATACAATAAAATAATTAAATAAAAATAAAAAGTTTTTCATTATCATCAATTATAATCCAGTCCATAATGAATTTTCTCAATGTTTTCCTTGATAGGTCATTAACATTAAATCCAATGTTCCTTATAAAAATATTATAAAATCTTGGACCAAGATAACATTTCTGATACCTACTATGAGTTTTAAAATATTCCGGTTCAAATAATAAATCAAAATCACTTGATCTAGTCACCATTATTGATGAAGAATTATTTTTATTCATTTCTTTATATTTAATATAATAGCACAAAATATTCACTAAAAATAATTGATGAATAGTTAAAACTCCAGCGCACTTATATAATTCAAGTCTTGACAATTCCAAAGGTTTAAACAAAATAATAATAATAATAATAATAATAATAATAATAATAATAATAAGATGATGATGATGATAAGCAAATATTTTATCTAGCGCCGTGCTTGCAATTATATTTCATTCCAATAAATAATAATAATAATAATAATAACAACAACAACAACAATAATAATAATAATAATAATAATAATAATAATAATAATAA
Source organism: Epiperipatus broadwayi (assembly GCA_028023455.1). Classification (NCBI taxonomy): domain Eukaryota; kingdom Metazoa; phylum Onychophora; class Udeonychophora; order Euonychophora; family Peripatidae; genus Epiperipatus; species Epiperipatus broadwayi. The sequence continues at coordinate 500,014 of JAQFVV010000056.1, read as the reverse complement.
TAAATAAATAAATTAGGTAGACATTTTCGTAGGGATCCTTATATTTTTACTAGGATGCCATTCATTGTTTAATAACTCATAAGTAAATGAGATGAAAATTTTAATATTAGAAATGTCTAATGAAGAACCATGAATTCTTCTTGTTATAATTAATGACTATAAAGAAATTGTTTTAGCACAAGAAATTCTTTTGAAATGTAAAGTGGCACAAATAAAACTTAAGACACATTATTATCTTTTATCAAGAGTTTTGAATTGTGAATCAGATCATTGCAATGATATGGTGAAAATAGTGGCAGTGAGATGTGTAATTATATTGAAGGGGAATATAAAAATATATTATGAGAAAGAATATATTATAACCTAACTATTCTTTGGCGAATGCTTTCAACATTAAATGCATTTTTATTTTGACAGAGTGAATAGAGTTTTCCTCTTAAAATTTATTAATTATAAATTAGCATATTTATAATGTTTAGTTAGTATTATTTTTACCTCTATATCAGCATATATCACATAGGAGAACCCTGAACTTAGCCTTTGTGATTATTATTGTATATTGTATTTTATGGATAACCTATTATGTTTACCAATTGGTAATAATCATCCTCAGGAAAAATAATTATTCTAACTCGTTTTATTCATATTTATTGGTTATAATATATATTATTTTCAATATATTGTAAAATTATTTAAAATGATCACAGTCTTCAAATGATTCTATTTTTTTCTTTTTTTTTTTTTGCAATTTTAATTTATTTTACTTAATTTTAAGTCTTAATCATAATTACAACACATTTTAACAGAATTCCATGCATCATTAACATAATCTATTTGAAAATTCAAATTTGCAATTTTTTTGTTAACAGCTAATGAAACTAATAATCGTGTCTAAAGATTGAAATACAAATTTTATATCAATATATTTAAGTCTTATTTTTAAATATCGGTTATTTTAAATTCGAACATGTTAATAACTAATTTGCCAACAATCTCCTCCTAACTATTAATATAATCTCTAAAATTTTCTTGTTTTGAATATGGAATGAGTCAAATATTTTTATGGCGATTTTTTCTGTGCAAACGATGCCATGTGTTGTTTAAATAAACTGATATCATTATTTCCCATAATTTTGATACAAAGTTCACTATTTTTGCAAATATATTTATTAAAATATTGACCAGGAAAAATTTGCTATGTAAATGGTTGTACTTTAAATACAAGAATAATATTGCTTTTTATTATAAAGAAATTATTAAGAACATTAAATGTAACAATGTATTTTTGGTGCTGAGCAAACTTTTCAAAGGCAAACATTTTCAAAATAAAGAAGAAAATATGAAGTTACTGATTTTGATGCAGTAACACTATTTTGAAAAATAATGAATTTTTTTTCTGAATGTTCTGATTGTAACATAACATGAGTAAAGGTACTAGTGTAAGATGTTTTTTAAATATCATTAAGTTTTTATTGATATACTATTCCAAGAATGAAAATGTCTAACTAATACATATTCAGTCTTTTTTTTCACTTCATAATTGCTCTAATAAAGAAGTGCATAGCTTTCTACTGATTTTCTGTGAAACAAGTTTCACTAAGAGCAATCATATGAATTTAAACTTTATCTATTTTTTAAATACAACCATTGCCGATCCAGAGTTTATTTTTTAGAAAAATAAAATACTTAACTTTGTTATTGCACATTAACTTCATTATTAGTATTAGTATTATTATCAATATTAAAATTACTTCAATAGTTTAAATGACTCTATCCAATTTAATAAGAGACCATTTTATGACAATCCATATTATAGAACTTTCTAAGAATATAATTATTTATTAATTTCTCTTTCTAATTTAATCTTGAAGTAATAATCATGCTGCCTTATTCATGTTTATAGATAATAATGCACATATTGTTAAACCTTGTACTTATGCTATTTGCTCAGTTTTGTTATGCATTGTGTTCTTTATATTCTCAGATGTATTTACATATGAAAATAAAATTTTAGAGTAAAATGTGATTGCATAAATGGGCAATCTCATTGTCATTATAAACATACAAAAATGATTATGACATGAGAAACTCAACATGATTGATTCTTACATTATCCTAAGTGACTTACTATAGTGGAAAACAAAAAGATGAGATGAAAAAGTACTATTTGTATCAGAAAAAAGTATCTAATTTCATATTCTCCATGACAACAAGAGATATTTTCATAAGGCATTGCATATTAATCACTTAATTATCATATATGAAGGTTATTTCACTTTACACTAGTTGTATATCATGCCAGAAGTCTGAGTGCAGTATCTGTCATACATACACATACTTCATTAAAGTTCATTTTAGCTCTCAAATTAAGATACTCGGATAACTTCATATTAACAGTGTAACAAGTTAATGGCAAACTTCAGTTTCTCATGTCCAAATGTTATCTCTTTCTTTATCATATTCTTTTATATAATTACTCTATTTGTTATCATGTAAGCAGCATAGATATGTTTAGGGGACTGGAATATCATCTTAGAGTTATATCTGTAAACATACGTATGAAAAGTAAAAGTGAGAATTAATTCTAAAAAGTTTATCTAACACATATAAAATCCATTATAGCAGATATATTTTTACTCTATTAATGTAAAGTTTATTTAAGATTGAATAACTTATAATAATCTAATAATGAATAATTCATAATCATTTATGCATTTATTGAAAAGTGATTATTGTATATAAATGTTGGATAAAAATATTTAATTTTAGAGTAAATATATTATTATTATCATCAATAATTTATTAAATAGATTTCTTCTTTCTCAGTTAGTGCAAATTATTGTTTTGATTCTATTTAAATGTAATATTAATTCTGTATATACATTTTCTGTTTTTATTATCGCTTCACAGTGGTAAGGAATTTATATTGTAGAAAGAATGATAAACAAAAATACTGGTTCAAAAATAAATAACAGTGACAGTTGTTTAAATATAATTTAATTTTTAAATAATTGCAAAATTAATTATAGATATGACATCATATATTTGTAAATATGTGTGAATGAATGAGGTAAATATATAATTTATTAACAAATATATATTAAATATTTTTTATTAAAGTATTTTGTTTTAATAAGATTTATTTTCAAATTAATAAGTTAGCTTTTCATTTAAATATTGTAACATTTTACATTTATTTATGTTATATTTTCTACCAGAGGTAACTTTTTAGAAAAAAAAAAAAAAAGTTTGAAAGTTTGATAATAGAAAATAATAATCAAATTAGTTGAGATAAGAGAATCCAAAATGGAATAAATTTTAATTAAATTTAAAGTAAAAGCAGGAATCTTTTGTTCAGTGTTTACCAGATGACCAAAAAATGTGTGACATCTTTTGTCATTGAAGTAAAATCAATCTAAGGTAGTTTGAAAAATATATATCTTTTAAAAGTAAAATTTCTAATGAAATGGAAAATCATATAGGAAATTTAGTTGAAAGGGTTATAGCTGAGTAGTTAAATGAAAGAAAGTGTTTTCTGCAGCTGCTAATTCTTGTTTAGATTAGTTGAAGTTAATATGTATTTTCAATTCATCAGCAAATTGTCATGCACCTATTTTATTCAAATGATTTAAGTAAATGCATCCTAATGAAAATTGGTATTTGGTTTCCAATTATATAAAATACATGTCTACCAAAGTATTTTTTTTTTCATTGATTCAAACTACCTTTATCATTTGTTACTAAGTAATCAAAAAAATATCAGGTTTCTTAGATGAAATGCAGTGCTTCTGCTTTCATAATCAATTGAAGCTTGAGGAACTTTGAAAGATGTTTTGAATCTATACATAGAAAATATGTGTCTTTAGCTAAACTTAAAAAGAACAGATTATCCATTTTATTTTTTTAAATAATATTTTAAATTTTAATGAAAGAATGTTATCCTAGAAATGTAGTGTAAATTTTTTCTCTGTTATAAAATGCAATATGATTTTATTTATTTATTTTCTTTCACTTTTAAATGTTTATATAATTTTAATATTGAATGTATTTTTAATTTTTGAAATTATTATCATATTTGAGTATATGTATTTAATAACTGAAATACAGGCTTATTATATACCTGTATCAATTTATGTAATATATAGGGTATATGAGCACAGACTTTCACACTACCCATCACTCTCCATTCTATCTCATAATGCTGATACACTTGAACACATATGTTGAAAAGATAAAAATAATCATCAATATACATATTTTATGCTAAACCAGCAATCATCAGTTGGTCCAGATTATCATCTCTATACATATATGCAATAAGTGCTCAGATATATATTAAGATAGCCAATCTTCATACATTTAATGGACAGGCTTCAATCCACTTTACACTCCAACTTTTCAACAGTCCATCCAATTGAAAATCTGATGATAGAACGCTCAAAAGCCATTCTGAGGCCGAGATTCTCATTTGGACCAACTGAATGATTGCTGGTTTTGCATGAAATACATATATTGGTGACTATTTATCTTTTCAACATATATGTGTTAAAATGTATCAGTGTTAGGGTGATGGGTAGTGTGAAAGTCTGTGCTCATATACCCTATATATTATATATATTTAAGTAACTACTATTCATCTTAAAATTAAAAGCAGTTTGAAATATCATAATTCTCAAAAATTTAAAATTATAATTAAAATAGGCATTAATATTAGCTTTATTAAGTTAAAAGAAAGTGTAAGATTCTGCTAGATTGACTGACTTGTCTGATTTTTTAATAGAATTATTGAAATTGAATAATAAAAAATTATGTCAAGTGGCCACTATCAATAATTAATCTGACCTTTATTTAAATAATGTTTAAAATGCAGTTAGAATTTTTCTCTATAATCATTGTGCAATGTTAGAGAATAATGTATAGTTATTCATTATATAAACTAAAAGAAAAATTGTAATTAGTTTAATACATATTACTTTATATTTTTGGTCATGTCAATGTCATTAATTATAAATTAGACTAATTTAGAAAAATATAGCATTACTGTGTTTGTATATATCTTTTAATTGAAGTAGTCTGTTTAAGCTAATTGATATAGTATTTTCTGAAATACTTAAGAAGAATTTAATATCACATTCATTTTATTGTTTATCCTAAAGCAAACATTTTGAAATGATATTCCAATTATTTATAATCATCATATGTTAATTAAGAGGCATTCAAAATTGAATTTAAGTATGGAATAAATATTAATCCAAGTTTTAATAATGATTTGTGCCCCAATAAAATGAATTATATTTTGTTGATATTTCCATTCATTTTTATGTACATTTTAAGGAATTATCAAGAGATTAGATTTATATGTTTCATATGAGATAATTTTTTTTTGTACTTTTCTATGGTAGAAAACATATAATAACATATTACTGGAAATCAGCCTACAAACAGATTAGTGTTGTATATGACATGTTTGTTTTCACATATATATCAAGATATTAATAATAATTAAGTTTATATACATGTCTTTATATTTTTACATGTACATAACCATTTCTATGTGCACATAGGTATATGTGAGATTATAAATATATGTATATATGTAAACCGGTCAGTAAAAAAGGGAGGTTTTGTTGCAATATATAGTAGTCATTGCGTATATGTAAATTTGCTTAAGACCTTGAAATGTTGCATTTACTGTAGTCCCATCTTATATATAAAATATCAATAACTGTAAATATTTTATTAAAGAATAAATATTTTATAGCACATCCCTATTTGTGTTGAATATGATGATAAAGTATCTTAGTTGATAGATTATATAACTTCAGTTATATATAACAAACAGGATGTTTGTGTTTTATATATATATATATATAATCAGAGTCAAATGAGAACTTAAAACTGTATGGCAATTGATAAAAAAGTATATGAACCATATTTTAAAGAAAAAGCCAAATTTGCAATGTTTAATGTTTAGCAATATTAAATTCAAAAAAGTTATGTGATTTTTCTTTTTACCATTACTTTTGAATTAAGACTAACTAGATATAGTATCAATTTTAGATACTTTAATGTATTCCCCAATTATAATATGCATTTGAAGCTGTGTTATGAGTGTGGTCACACAAACAACTTTTATATGACCATTGAAAAGCAAAATTTGTATTTCTTTCTACAAGAAATTGATAAAAAAGGCCTACCAATTGCTATAAGAAAAGAATTCATATATATTTTTCTTATTTAGCCTGTAGTTAAGAATAGTTAGATACTTAGCAAATAATCATAACTAACTGGGTTGGCTTTAAGCTGTATGTCTGAAAAAAAGGGGTAATAATTATAATTCTGTTTGTTAATTCCAATAATGCGATATTACTTTATATATTATAATCTCCACACACCAATCCCATTTGTATTGATGTCCTCATATAAATATAAATAACACACACACATATGTATAATATAAGAATATATACTGTAAAATAGTTTTTTGAAATGATTATATGGAAATGAACTTTTTTGTTTTTTTACTATGACTTAGACTTTAATTAAAATGTTTACTCAACTCAAAAAATGAGAATCTGTTCTAATTGGAGTTATAATTCAATTAAAATATCGTAGTTTTTTTATTTTTTTTAATAAAATTATAATTTTTAATGAAAATTTGAATAATCATGAAAATCAAATATGAAATAAAAAAGCAGGCAATATTATCTTCATTAAATTTCAGTTTTGTTGTTAATTATAATAAACCATGTGGTAGTTTTTATGTCATTTTATAAAAAAAACTTATTTTAAAATGAAGTATATGTTTATTCTGATTGACTTTTATATGAAAATTTATAAATTGTGATTCCAAAGGTGGATTTTTTTTTCATTCTATATTGTTTGTAAGATTTATATGTAATAAAGTTATTTGAAGGGATGCAAAATAATTTTCTAGACAATATCAGAATGTTCTGTGACAACTTTCTAATTAAGTAAACACTCAAGTATTTTTTCTACAAATATTTCTTTAGATTTTTTTCTTTCTTTCTATAATTAGATATTTTCCTATGATATATATTTGATAACAATTCAAGTTATTTAATAAAATCAATAAAAAGTATTTCACCATTTTCTTTACAAATGTGGCCCATTACTTTTAATATATTTAAAAAAATCATTTAGCATTTTTTAAATTTAATTCTTTTTGTATTTCAAATTTCCTCCAATGAGTCAACCATATATAGTCATTGTCAAGAATTATGTTTATACATATATATGTTTACAAAATAGTACAAAGAATTTGCAAAACAATATAATAAAAAATATTATATACAAAGGTCACTCATTCTTTAGCACATAAATTAAATTTCCTTTTTGTTACTTTCATATGTTTCTACATTCTTTTTCATTTTAATTTTATTTATATATAATTAACATTTTTATATAAAATACCCTTCAATTATTATAATTACACTGTTATAATTACATCAGATTCTTAACACTTTCATTTTTATATAGATTAACCTTTCTTTATACATTTTTCAACATGTTTATTTCAAAATTTAAATTGTTAAATTCTTTCATATGTAGACTAGATTGTACTGTTTTTTTTATTTGTTTATTCAATCTCATTTAAATTTTAGAATACTGAGACTAAAGTGTCCTTTGTCTTGTGTTAGTTCTTCTTTCAATCATGTTATTTGTAACATGCATTAGAAATTAAAAAGGAGAAGTTGTGTAAATATCTTATAGATTTAGAATTAGTAAAAAGTGGATTTGGTAAATGTAATATGTTGCTGATGTAACAATAATTCATGATGAGAATTTGTGTACTTTCATTATTATTACCTAACTTTTACTTTGCTCTAACTTTTGATTTATGTTTCTTATATTTTTATTTTTAATACCTAAATTGGATAACAATAAGATAGTAAGTTGTCAATGATAGTTGATCAAAATCATATCAATTTTAAACTGTACACAATAAAGCAATTATTACCTATCACCATGCATTAAGTTGATTAGTAATATAAAACAATGAAGTTAAGATGATAGTTATTTTGAAAAAATATTGTTTATAGACTCATAAAAAGTTGATGGATACTTATTAAAATACTAATAATGATGTACAGGAGATTAAAAACTTGTTTTAAAACCATAATCAGTGATAAGATTTATGTAAATATAATAAAAACTTAACCCAAATCACTTTGTTCTTTCCAATTTTATTTTCATAAATAAGTATTAGTTTTTCTTCTCTATTCAATTCTTGGGTGATTTTTTAACATTTTTTATTTATAGCAAATTTTATTTTCACACTGATTAAATTTAATTCCAAAATTTCTAATTATAATATGTCATGTGTTTTTTCAAAACAGTAATTTGCATAAATTGAAGATGTATGTTCTTCATATGCTTTGATTTTTTTTTTCTATATAAAAAGTTCTAAGATTACTAAAAACATTTACACACTTTGTGTATTCTAAGTTGTGTGTTTTTTCAAGGCTTTCTATATTATTATTGATATGAATAATTTTTCAATTTTATGAGTAATATCATTACAAATTTGTTTAGTTTTTCTAGTCTATAAAATGATAAACATCAACTACATATTTATTTATTAGAACTAACAAAAAAATCTTGTGGCAGCACCCTTTTGAAAAAGCCATTTTCTAACTATAAAGCAATAAGGAGAAATTCTCAAGATTTTGTGATAAAAAAGAGCAAAAGACAAGCGGTTGAGACAAATGCTTTAACTTGCAATGCATATATGTTATATCTCCACATTAAATAAATGTTAATACTATTTCATACATTAATAATATATAAAATCTGAAATAAATTTCCCAGGGTATTTCTGTATAGGTGTGCTAATGTATTTTAAGTAAATATTTTCTAATAGAATATTTCTTACTCAAAGAACTAATTACGTATAAAGTAATCTGTGTTTAATCTAAGGTTAACAATTTTAAAAATAATGCTAACTAATGGTTTATTTTAGGGTTATGAATCACTTGTAATCATTTACAATAAAACAAATAATTATAGGGGATTTGAACATATTTTCAAGCTCCCTTCAGCTATCCTTCCATTGTATATAACTGATATACATGACCACATTCATGTGAAAAAGATAAATGATCTCCAATATATGTATTTTATGCTGCACCAGCAATCATCAGTTGGTCCAGATGATCTCTCACACACATATATATTCACTGCTCAGCTTATATCGAGATAACAAATCTTCATACTTTAATAGACAGGCTTCAATCTTCTCTGTCCTTCAACTCTAAGTCTGTCCATTAAAGTTTGAACATTTGCTATCTTAATATAAGCTCAACATTATATATTTGAGTGAAGGACATGATGATCTGGATCAATTGATGAGTTGGTTCAGCATGAAATATTTAGTTTGTAGATCATTTATCTTTTTTACATGTATGTTGTCATATGTATCAGTTATATAAGATGGAGTGGATAGCTAAAGGAAGCGTGAAAGTCTTTGTTCAAATTCTCTCTAATACATCTAAAGTTCCTGTATAAACATTATACTTGTAGTCAAATAATAAAATAAGAAAATAAATGTATGAATGTAAAGTTTATTCATTAACTTAGGGTACTATAAATGTAAAAGAGAGTTTTATGTACATCATTTTACTGTAACAACAATGATGTATCCAATCCATATAGATTTATATCTAATCTAGTATCTTAAATGATTGTTATTTCATAAATATGCCATAGTGATATTTTTAATAATGACAAAATAGAAATATTAAAATGAACAATTGCTTTATTATAAAATATCAATATATATATATATATATATAGCAGGTTACGTGATTAACTTGTTTTTGTTTTTTCATATATATATAAATTATAAACGAATAATAACAAATGAAATTAATTGTAAAAGTTCTATAAAACACCTAGTAAATATTAATATGGGTTCTTTAAGTCTAATCTAAGTTTGAGATATGAAAGTGTGCAATCAAACAGCATTGTGTTATTAGCTCTCCATTGGAGTAGGTTGCATATTATTTAAACAAATTCTCAATTTAAATACTCTAGGATATTAATAATAATCATTATAATAAATGTTTTATGCTGTCCTTGTTCCCAGTAATTAATCACCCTCTCTTAATAACAGTGTATAAGTCTTTCACTCATTTTAAAAACAGGTGAAATTATTTGCTTAGCCCTCCTAAATTATATTTTAAATATATGGCTTATTTTTTATACCTTAATATCATTTACTGGATTCATTTGTTAAGCTTCTATATTATTTAAAGGTTTAATAATTTGTCAGAAATAAAGCTCTACTAACAAATTATAATTCATATCATTAGGATCCCTTATTGCACACTATAGTATTTTAAAATATTCCTTATAGACTTAATTAGCAAATTAAGGATGATGAAGTTGTATTTTTATATTGAACTATTTCCCTCATCTAATATGAATATTGAATAATTCATCTTTAGAAAAATTTAACTTTATTTAAATACATTCAACTGTTAGTAATAGCACATCAAACAGGTTAGTATATGCACAATGTTTTGATAGATATTATTCTCTTCTTAAGGTATTGCTGACCTGACTATCATGACATTCAAATCTGGACTCTTAGATTCTTGGATATTGAATTTTAAGGTAATGCTCGAACCAACAGCCTGCCAAAGGCAATAGTCAGTAGAAATTTTATATACTTATCTATGAACTTCCTCCTGATTTCTCCACTTTTTCCTAAGAGCAATATTGATTAGTGGTTTCTATATATTATGTATAATCACATTAGGTTGGCTTATGAGATTTTTTGCCATTAACATGAGCAGCTTCTTTAATTTGTACCTGTTATTCTCTATCCGATATTTTGGCAGGGTGGCTCAGGTAATTAGAACACTACCTTAAAATTCAATATCCAAGAATCTAAGGATCCAGGGTTGAATCCCATGCTAGTACCGTCACTGGTCAGGCCAGAAACACCTGATGAAGATGGGAGAATAAAATGTTGTGCATATACTAACCTGTTTGATGTGCTACTACTAACAGTGAATGTATTTGGAATATTTAAATAAAGTTAATTTTTTCTAAAGATGAATTATTCAATACTCATATTAGATGGTGGAACTAGTCCAATATAAAAATACAACTAGAACACCACCATCACAAATCTTCAGGAAAACAATAAGGATGATGAATACTTTATAAATTTGAGGTTGATACTGTACTGGGCAAAAAAATTGTATGTTTATCCAACAAGATCTGAGTAAAAGTACCTCGAATCCAATCATGCCCAAAATACACAGGTCAGGAGCAATTATGAATTCTAACCTACTTGCCCATTCTTCAGATCTATAACATTATGAACAACATTTCTGGTGATACAGATGAATTATTCAACTCCTGGTCTGGAGACAGCGGAGAAACGAGAACTCTAAAAGATTGATGGCAATGAATTAAGTGAATAGAAATTGGTAGTATAATCATTGCTACAAGAAAAACTAACTAACAGGTACTAAATTTATTGTTTGGCACCTGGGTTTAAACCCTAACAGCAATGCTGGAAATCATGATCGCTAATATGGGATCTGAAGTGGATAATAGAATGATTCAAACAAAATGGATAAGTAATAAAAAATGCAATTTAGTAATATAATAAATGATTACACATATACATCAGTTATATTGGCAGGTTGAGCATACATTTGCAATCAAAATGTTTAATTTTACAGATTTTAGTCATAGGCTCTTAAGATCGTAATACATTCTATTTTGGCTCAACGCATATATTTATAAATTGGGAGATGTGATAATTTTGGTGCAATTATTATGCCAATGCTAGTTATAAACCCTTCACCTTAAAACCATATTAACGCTATTGAAATACATATATATAGAGAAGTAACTGATAACCGACTAAATACATGGATATCATGTCCCTCGATTAATTGCATTTAAGTGTTATCACTCTAATGCCTAGATGGTCATGAAACAATCAGTGCTGTTTATCACATTTAAAAATATAAGCAGATATTATAATAACATACATTTACAAAAGAAATGAATCAATTTAATACAATCTCCAGCAAGACTAACTGGATCTCTTGATTACAATATTAATTTTAAACATTTATTACAAATTATTTATGAATTGTTTTTTTTCTCTGTATACATATGTCAAATCTAATAACTTGTCTGGTAATCAGAAGTTTAAATAGTTGTTCTGCACACTAGAACTATTGAAAAAAATATTGTAGAAAGTATCTAAAAAGTCTATTATTTAAAAGTGAACTGTGAATTAGCACAAACATACTGATTTTATTTATCTGCCTTTAGTTATAGTTATGACATTTATCACACCAAATTTAGATAGTCAATTTCTTTCTCTTTTACAATTCCAGGTAGATAGGTCAAACATTCTATTTGTTGAAAAAACATGAGATAAGCAATATGTGTGAATATATATTATTATAACCAATCTGAAATGTTGACTTGTATCATTTACTAAGCAATATGAATTTTATAATATTATTATAACATCCTATCAAAATATCAGATTTTTTTTCCTTTGTATATGTATTTAAAATGCAAAAGATCTCAGATGAGCTAGAGGTTTAACCCCAAAATCTGGAGGTGCAAATTTCTGATCTGCCTACTAAAACTAAGTTCAAGTGAATGTAATGACATCACTGACTAAAAACATAATTACAATAGTTTGTGTTTAACAAAATTCATATTTTATATTCAAACAGTAGATTTTTAACATATTTGTCTGGTTAGTTCTCACAGATCAAATATTTAAATCTCAGGTCTATATACAAAGAGAGTAGTTGCATTTGAAATACATACATAATGGAATAGATGATATATGATAAACTTGGGTGGATGTTGGCTTGTAAAATTCAGATTATTATGAAGTGTGCCTCAAGTCTAGTTTATTCTTATAATATGCATTGCACAGTTGTGATTTATTTGCCCAAACTTTTTTTTATAAATTTTACAATTGTTTATTTAATATATCCAATAAATAAAAAAAACATACTAGTTGGTCTTAGCATATTGTAATATCATGCTTTTCACAATATTCTTGAACATTATTAAATGATTTTTTTTAAAAATGACTTCATGTTGCTGAGTAGATATTTGATTTCATACAATATATAATTTTATATCTACTTCATTACCTGAATTTATTATAGCGATATTGTAAAACACTTTTCTTTTAATTTGACTTTAGTATAAAATACATGTGTGTACTTTGCAATATCTCTGCCTGAACACAATTGGAAGTATACAATATGGTTTTTCAATCAAATGACTTTTTTTTTAAGAGGAAGGTGAAATTTTCACAAATAAATACTGACTGGAGACTATAAGGAAGATCTGAAAAAAAAAGTTGATCCTTATTGTGATTATTTATGGTGTACACAGTTTCTTACCATTGTTTTTGTTATATATACACATATATATTTTATTAAGAATAAATAAAGGTGTGTGTATGTACAGACATTTAATATAGATATGCTAGAAAACTCCAGAAACAAGGTAAATTAACTAATTAATTATGCAGGAAAAGAAAACTTACTGAAAATAGTAATAGAATAATTTACATATTAAGAAATGTTCACTTTATGCAAATTAGCCAAGCTGGTAAAAAGTCAGAAGAATTAAGTGAAATATGAAATAAAGTTATATGTAAAAACTAATAGAAAGATGAACTAGTGAAAATGAAGTTCTGTATATTTATAAAGAAGAGCTCTAGTCAGGAATCTAATTGGACTATCTCAGAATTAGTGTATGTGAGCAATAAAGTGCATACAGAATTACAGAGTTATAAACTACTAAGTTAAAGAGACTTTATAGATATTAAGTCTCTAAAGAGATTTGAACTTTAAAGGGATCTAAGTGATCTTATTCTCAACTGAAAATTAGCAAGTTAATTTACTAATATGTTATGAATATCATTATTATTATTTAGAGTAAATAAACTTGGAAATTTTATTTAAGCTTTGTTGTTTTGCTTTTTTAATAAAATATAATTATCCAGCTGCCAACTGACTGTGTGGCCCTGGGTATATTAATTTCAATTACATTATTTTGTTTCAGAGCAGAAAAAATTTGAGTATTTATTTATGTAATTATTAGAAAAAACATGAAATGATTTTAAACTATCATACATTATCCTAAAAGAATGATTAACAGTGATTCATAAGCAAGTATGAGTATTCTAACTTTAAAAGAAAAAAAATTCTGTAAGTGAACAGATGTGAGAGCTGGTGTTCAGAAAACTTTTGATTGTACAAATGATTTATGTGAAAAGGTTTGTCTCTATTGCACAAGCTAGAATTTGCAACTTTATATATATATGGAATAATAGATAATGCTCATATATTGAATAAATATAAAAATGTAATAATCACCATGTTATTTAATTAATAGTTGAACAGCCTTCTAGTTGCCATGATCAATAACTTTTTACAATAGAAAAATGATTGTGGAGTTATTGAATACGACAGCTAAAGGACAGTTTAATTATTAAATAAATAGACCTATCATATGTCTGTATTTATTCAAAATTAAAGTATTGTTTATAATTACACTTATGATATGATTGTTAATAAATATTATAGTTTTATCAATGAATGAAATCTGTCTACTCTATAAAAATAATATTATTCCTTTCAAAATCAATTTCATTAAAATATTTAAGATTGCTGTTTGGTTGTTCTTGATAATTCATATAGGAAATGGTCATTTTTCTACTATAAAAAGTTATTGAACTTGGCAGCTAGAGGATAGTTTAGTTGTTAATTAAAATAGACTTAGGGGATTATTACATAACTTTATTTTATTCAGTACAAAAGTATTGTTTACATTACAGACATGATATGCAATTATTTATAAAGAAAGGAAATATCTCCAACAAACTTATTATTGCTTCCAAAATCAATTTATCTTAAAATATATAAGCTCATTTTAGATTGTTTTCTGCTTGTTCTTTTTCTGAATAACTATATAAAAAGATCTAAAATACAATAGGAAATGGGCCCTACAGAGATATATTTCTTCTACAAAACTTTATTTGAATATGGCAATTAAAGGTGCTTATCACATGACTGTATATATATATACATAGGACTCTATGTAATAATTAATATTTTTGTGCCATGAATTTGAATTTAAATATATATAATTGACCATCCAATTATTGTTTGTTAAATTGGTAGCTAAATATTTCTAACTAAATAGTAAAACAAGGGAAGAACATTGTTAAACTTTTATGAAGTCATAATTGGTTTACCCTGTGAGTAATGACTTCAATGTTCATCTTTTAGAGAGCTGTTAACAAGTCTTTATCCTTCAATGAACTATGTAAGGCATTTGCTATATATAAGTGTAATTTACAAAAATGAAGATAATGTTATTTATTTTTTCTGCTTAATATGTAAGATCTATAGAATTCAGTATCTTTTAATCATATAATTGTTTTGGCCTTGCAATTCAGAATTTTTATCTCTTTAATTTTTGAAATAGTTTTTAATAACATTTGCAAGTAAAATAATTTGCATTTATCTTGAAAAACAAGATAAATACAAGTTATCATTAGTAAATCATGTAGATAGTATAACAATATAAATATATTCAATTTGAAATTTTATATATATTAATGTACTATTTCTCTATCTGTTGACTATAATATCAGACTAAATGCTATATAATAAAACAATACATTGTCATTATCTTTACAATTTTCAGTGTACTAATAATATAAATGAATAACAAATACAACTACTTTATGGCATGAGCAATTATATTGAATAACAAACAGGCAAAAACTCTCCATATAGTAATACCATCTTGTGCTAACCAGAATAATCAATGGATGCCAGAAGGCTTGTGCATAAAATCTCTATCTAGTGCCTACTCATCCAATATCCCCAGACTAGTTTCTGGTTTGTGGCCTTCATCAGTGAGGAGCCTTGGATCTGAGAGCACTAGATTGGGATGTTATGCACAAGCCTTCTGGCATCCATTGATTACTCTGGTTAACACAAGGTGGCACTACTATATGGAGAGTTTTTGCCTGTTTACTAACAGTTATGTGCTAGCATGAGATGGTGATCATGTGATGTTTAGTGGTTTAACACCAATCCTGCCTAATAGGATAATGGTGGCTATGGTTTTTAAAGAGCCAAAGTCACCAAAATGTATGGGTGCTGAATTGAGTTCAGACCCATATGATTATATAAGCTATTGAGCTTAGATTGAAAATATTATTGTGTTTTCAATTTCATTCTCATAGTTTTGTAGTGAAGTAGAGATAAAAGGTGGCTGCTGAAGGGCTGCATAAGATCTAGGTGCAGTGCTCTCAGATCCAAGGCTCCTCACTGATGAAGGCCACAAGCTAGAAACTAGTCTGGGGATATTGGATGAGTAGGCACTAGATAGGGATTTTATGCACAAGCCTTCTGGCATCCATTGATTACTGTGGTTAGCACAAGATGGCACTACTATATGGAGAGTTTTTGCCTGTTTACTAACAGTTATGTGCTAGCATGAGATGGTGATCATGTGATGTTTAGTGGTGTATTGAATAACAACATTCACAGTTAATTTTAATACTATTCAAGATGATAATCATGCCATAAAGCTAACTATAATTGTTGTCTAACTATATATATATATATATGTAAGACATATTTTGCAGGTTTGTCCATGTTAAAAAATTTAGATATTGATATACCGACGTTTCGACTTGATCACACAAGTCATCCACTGGCTGATATTGAAAATTATAGAATTCATTGCAGATATTTTGTTTTAATATATATCTGTGCAATAGTTTCATGCCACTTATAATAGTGACATCTTCTTCAGCATATATTTTTATACTTTATATTTATCTATGTTGTACTGAAGATTTTTGCAGTTCAAAAAGATGAACTTAAAATGTATTTTTGAGAATACACATTGAGGATTTATCATAATCAGAATAACATGAATTGGAAGGGGCTGGAAAATATTCTAATGAAGCCTCATTCATCTTCATCAGGATTAAATTGTATGTGAAAGTTGTTGTGTGATTTCTAAAGTAATGATAAGTGTGTATATGCTCTATGAAATATTTCTATTCTTTATTGTTTTCTTATTAGAATTTTGTAGAGACAGGGATTTAAAAAAAATATTAAAAACAAATTTGTAAATGGCTTAGATTATTTTATGGTTTAAACAATTGTTTGCTAGTGTGTGTGGGTGTGTGGGGGGGGGGGCACATTTATAAGTGGTTTGGTCTTTATAAATGAAATTGAAAAAAGATATATGGAGATCTTTTATTCACTTTTTTTTCATCCTCTGTAAATGGTATTTTACATTTGTTGACTTGTATAACTGGTTGATTCTGCAAGGCATCATATTGAGTTTTTTAAAAACTGACCTGAGACACAATTTTCACAATAACTTCAGTTTTAATAATGTTAGAGGGAAAAAATTTACACTGATAGAAACTAGAAAAACTAAGGAAAACAATAAGTCTAACACAAATAGTGATAACTATTTAAAAAATAAGGAAAAAAAGAAATTTAAATATCCGACATAATTATTACTTTATTGTTTGTTCATAATTTCTATTTTATCACTAACTAAGTTTAAATTACATCTTCATTGATAATTTCTTTGTATTCCTCACAATGTTATCTTAAAACCATATATAATACTTCTTACCTGAGATAATTCATAGCTTCAGAATCTCCAAAACTAGTCGCATGAGAATTCTTCATTTTTATCTTGTACCCCAAAAGTAAACAAATCTCAAAGATGTTTATAAGAAAAAAAATCATCTTAATAAAAGATACAAAACAAATCATTTCCAGAAGATGGATATGCATTTGTCATCATAGCAATTTGCATTGTGTCTGTCTAAAACTAGCAACTGTAGGCTATTATCTACATCACTGATAAAATGAGATTCATCTCTTCATTTTATATTTTTTCTGTACATCAGTGATGTTTATATTCTTTATGAATACCAGTGATGCTATCTTGTTATATTTATTGTCCCTCAGAGATATAATTTATTTGCATATAGCTATAGACTTGAAAATAATGTGATGCAAGATGTGACAAAACTATTGACTCCACAGCATGAATAGCAAGGCATAGGCAAGAATCAGGTTTGATTCTTTGCCTGCATATAATTTCATGTGGTATATGCATAACCACTTTGGCTACCATTACACATACTCTATTTGAAATCTCTCTTTATTGGTTTTAAGTGTTTATATTTTCACATGGTATTATGCCCAGTAAATTTTGTGATTGCTTTATACATATGATAATCAGTCTTAAAATTTACACTGCACTACTCTATAATATATATATATATAAATTACTTGTTACACAAACACAGACCTGAAGAGCAAACACGCTAATAAAAATATAAACATACTAAAAAATTATTAAACCTTTTGAGAATCATTATGTCTATAAAATAAGGTTGCTTCAAACTTGGATCAGAGACCTAAAATTACACTGTACAAAAACTACTTCTGTTATATTTGAATACAAATTTGTATACTGTATAATAAAGAGCATAAATGATTTCATATTATATAATTTATATAGTACACAGACATATCAGTGCAAGCAAATTAATAAATTATGTCAAATAATAATAAAAAAATTTAAAATATTCAAATAATAAAATTATACTTATGACAAATATTTTGCAATTACATTTATATCGCAATGAAGGCCTTGACATATGAGTAATCAGTGTATTTTTAATCCATTTTATTAGTTTATAAGGCTGATAATGATTTTCTGTCTTTATCATCTTCGTGTAAACTAATAAAATCCCCAGAAAATAAAAAAATTAAATGCACCTATTAATAAAAATATTAATAAAAATTCAAGTTTTATCTGATTTCAATTTAAGATACACCATTTCAAAGAGATTTTCAAGCAGCTATGAATGCCTAGATTTCTGTTGACATCATTTTTACAGTTCTGTGCAATTTAAAAAACAAAACAAAATTTGAACAAATCAGCTGCCGTTAGCGTTCATCGCGCTACACTTTTATATGACAAATCAGTCCAAAATAAGAAAGGATTGTTTATATGAGTATTTGCCGATAACTGAAATAATTCAGTAAAGGTCATTTCTGTTATGCTGAAGTAAGAGCCATCATTAGACATGTATCTATAACTTAAACTATGCAGACACATATCAAGTCATACCATACAATTTCCTGCTCATATATAATATTTGTAGCATTTATATTTATACATTAATAAATATAAAATATTTGAAATGCCCCATAGCTATATTATTTCAGCCACACTCCTCCTTTGACACATAAAAAAAAAAAAACCTCAAACAAATATGTATTACCTTGTTCTGCATAGTGAAGTATTAGCTTAATTCTTTTCATAATATATTTCATTAAATCAGACATGAAAAAGTATTCTAAAAGAAACTCATATTGATTATTGCTTTTATTTCACAGTGGAATTAACATTTTGTAAATAATCATTATACTTGTATTATTATATCTTTTATAATTAGTTTTTGTTTTATTTTTTATTATTTAAAACTAAATTGCATTCTTTGTTCTTCACACAGTCTGCTATGTATTATCTCATGTATGTTCTGTCCCAACTCAATATATAAAGGGTTACTTAAAAAAATTGTAATTTTTTTTTTTTTTTGGGGGGGGTAACATTGTTGTACATGCTTCTTCTACTAAATGGAGAAATATCTTATAAAAGAGAATGTAGATTGCAATTGTATGTAAATATAACCTTCATAGATGTGGAAATATAATATCTGCATCCTAAGTCTTCTAAATATTTACTAATAGCCTTTTAAATAAATTTAAAAGATGGATTTTTTTAAGATTTGCTTCTTGTACCAAAATTTATTAGCCTATTTCCACACACACACACACATATATATATTTCAGCAACATCACTGGCAGGTAACAAAAATGATTATTGCCATTTTATTTGAGGAAAAAAAAGATACATAAAAGGACATAAAGTTAAAGATAAGTTGTACAATGACTACATGAAAAACACACACAATCCCAAATATGGTAACATTAATATGAAAATAACTCGTACACTTTTAAAAACTGCAACAAAGATAGCTGGTAGAAAGAAGCAGCAATTGACTAATAAAATTTCTATTGAGACTAGAGAATTTATGAAGAAAAGAAGGAATATGAAGATATATAAAAATGATGCATTAAAAAGGATTGAATATCTCGAATTTTGTAAAATGGTGCTGCGGAAAAGAATTAAAAATGATATAAGAAAGGATAACTGTGAACTAGCAAGGAAAGCTGTAAAAGAGAAAAAAAGTCTCAAAAGTGTAAAACAACATTTTGGTATTGGTAGGAAATTTATATCTGCAATACAAAAAAAAGATGGAATTATTACTAAAAAAAGAGATGACATCATAAAATGGGTAGAAGACTTTTATCAAGAATTATATAGTAATAAAGAACAAACACCTCCTATATCTATTGCATCTTCTGAATTGCCCAGAATTTTAAATGAAGAAGTGAGACATGCAATTAAATGTATGAAGAGAGGAAAGGCTCCAGGGAATGATGGAATTATAATTGATATATTAAAAGAAGCAGGTGAAGAAATAGAAAAAAATTTAGCAAAGTTATATACCAAATGTCTAAATGATAAAGATGTACGAGATGATTGGAAGAATGCAGTATTAATATTTTAAAAAGGTGATAAAGAAGATATTAGAAATTATAGACCTATCAGCCTTTTATCAGTTTTATACAAAATTATCAAGATAATTACAACTCGTCTACAGAGAACATTGGATTTTCAACAACCAAGAGAACAAGCTGGATTTAAAAGTGGTTTTAGTACAGTAGATTATATCCACATATTGAGAGAAGTTATAGAAAGGACAAATGAATATGAGTTGCCATTATGCTTTGCATTTGTAGATTATGAAAAGGCATTTGATTCTATAAACATTTCTTCAGTGATTAAAGCATTGGATCATCAAGGTATAGATCCAGGATATTGTCATATTTTAAAAAAATATTTATAAAAATGTAACAGCAACAATTAGATTACATAATGATACTAGGTAAGTCAACATTGAGAAAGGTGTAAGACAGTGTGACTCCATATCTCCAAAACTTTTTACAGCAGTGCTGCAAGAAGTATTTTGTGGATTAAAATGGGAATCTAAAGGAGTGAAAGTAAACGGAGATTATTTAAGTCATTTAGATTTTGCAAATAATGCTTTTGAGTTGCAGGAAGTGTTGCAGGAGTTATCACATGAAAGTAGAACCAAAGATAAATGTTAAAAAGACTAAAGTAATGTTTATTGGATTTTCTCAAAATATAAAAATAAAGATTGATTATGATGAGTTAGAAAAAGTTAACAGTTACAAATACTTTGGTCAGATTATTAATACAGATGGAAACATAATGGATGAAATTAATCATAGAATTAAACTTGGTTGGAGTGCTTTTGGTAGGAATAACTTGATACTAAAAGGAAATATGTCTATGTGTTTGAAAAGGAAGGTTTTTAATAAATATGTTTTACCAGTTCTTACTTATGGATCTGAGACTTGGACACCTAATAAAAGAGCAATACAGAGACTTCAGACCACTCAAAGAAGTATGGAGAGATGCATGTAGTGAATAACAAGAAGAGATTGAAAACATAATATATGGGTAAGAGAACAAACAGGTGTCACTGCCTTCATTGAAAAAATTAAAAGACTGAAGTGGAGTTGGGCTGGACATATTGCTAGAAGACATGATAATAGATGGATAATTGAAATCCTAAACTGGATTTCAAGAGATTGTAAAAGACCCATAAAGAGACCACATGTGAGATGGATAAAATAAGAAAGTGTGCAGGGGTGATGTGGCAAAGAAAAGCTAAAGATCAGAGAAGATGGATTGAACTTGGAGAGATCTTCATCATGCAGTGGATTGATAATGGTTGATGATGATGATGATGGTAAAGCACTCAATCTTTAGGCTATTTATTTGACATCTTATTATACTATCTTTTAATTTTGGGAGGCTTTTTTATGTGTGAAAAATTTCAACAACAATCAACCTGTATCTCTTGAATGAGTTGACAATTTTTTGTTTGACCTTATTTGTACTTAAATTGAAAAATATTGCAATATATTAAAATGAATTTTCTTTTAATAATCATATTTACTAAGTGTTACCACATTGAAAATATTTTCTTCATATTTTAATAGTAGTTAAACTAATGTGTAAATGAAATTAACAATTTTAATATTAATAAAAGTTTATTCTACTACTAAACAAGGAAAATATATATATTAAATTCATCTCTTTATTATTAATCTTTGAATAATAAGATATGTAAATAAATTTAGTTCGCTAATAATGAATCAAAATAAAATAACCTTTTTTTTTCTGTTCAACTAAGTAAGCGTATTATTCAAGTTTGAATGATATCTTTAAAAAGAACTTTTTTCTTATAAATGAATGAAAGAAAAATATTCTTTTTTTATTATAGATATGCCAAAGTATAATAATTTGAAAAGTATAAGGAATTAACATATGATTGCTACTAATAAATTGTATTCTTCTCTCCTTTTTGTATGTTATTAAATTGAAAAATTCATTTCTGAGTTATATATTCAAAATATTTTGCATTTTGTGTGTTGTTTATACATATATAACATTTTTTATGTATTTACTTGTTTATTTATTTTTCTGTAAATAGATTTAGTAATTATTTTAACTCATATTTTTGAATAGTTGATCTTGTTTGTAATGTACACACTCACACGTTTTTATCTAGCTTAAAATCTTTATTTTTTAATATTGTATTAAAAATTTTATTTATTTAAATTAATGTCTCTGTTACTTACTCTTTGCCCTGTTAATTATTTGTTAATTTTCTTTATTTCCCTCTTACTTTTAATTTGTTAATTATTTTGATTTGTTAGCAAATTGTTTTTTTTCCCAGTTAGATAATGTAGTCAACAGAAGAGGTAATTTATTTTCCTAGTATCAAGCATAAAAGGTCAATTCAGCAATATCAGCAATTTTATAAGTGCATAGTGCAATGAATAAAAAATAAGTGCTTGTAAAAAAAAAAAAAGAGGATGAATTCTAATTCTCAATAGATTCTTAAATGTGATTTTCATTATCATTACATAAGCTTTACTAACGTATATGTAGCTGTTAAACGTTTCTGCTTATACATATATATTCATCAAAAGATTATATAGTTCTAAATGCAGGATTAATAAATTATGTGGTCAGTTGTTCATTTGAACTCCGTAGCCACCATTGATTGATTATCAAAAATCAGGTTCTGTGATACAAATCCGACTACTTTCTCTAAGCCTTTTTGATTTTGACTCTATTTTCCAAATGTATGTAATTTTTGGCTCTATCAGAAAGTCAATCTTTTTTTTTTCCCATTTCTATTTTTAAAAAAAAATATATGTACAATCTCTTCCATCTTTTATAATATATCTGCCTCTAATTATATGCCCTATCCAATTCCACTTCATAATATTTTTCCAAATGTAATCATTTTTTGTTTGATTTTTTAATGCTTATATATATATATATATATTGCACCCTCACCAATCGATCAAGTAAAATACGAAATAATGCTCCGGCTTAACTCTGATCTTAATATAGTAAGAAATAAGTATTAACAATATCTTAAGATAATTTCTATCATTAGGCTAGCTCAAAATTTATTAATTAATAATATATGGTTCCATTAAATAAATAAATGAGTAAATAACATACTTATAATAATCACGAGACATTTGGTGAAAGGTATAGTTGTTGAGAACATCCCCCTAAGGACATAATCTCAATGGCAAAAGAATACTATTCACTTTTTTATTCCAAATAATAATATAAATTTATAGCATCCTTATGACTTTAAAATATTACAAATAATCTAATATACCAGACAAATTATAATCTCTGTTATAAAATATAATCATCTCAGATTCTTTAAATAAATCATTAACTTAATTTATAATATCCTGTATCCAAGTATGATGAGGGATTTTACGTCATCCTCAACTACACCTTAACAATAATAATAATAACAATAAAATATACTATTCCTACACTTAATTAATAATTTGCACTATATTTACTATTTAATAATCAGGTCAAAAATTAATAATAATAAAGATAATAATAATCCAATTCTTTTATTTATCATGTGGCATATTAAAAGTTACGGGATAATCTAAAATATGTGGCAATAGGAAATATATTTAATCTTATGGCACCAATTTAAATAATAGATTATGACTAGAAAATAATATGATATATTATTATCATATTCTGAATAATAATTATCATTTTAAATAAACCATTTTTATTTATGTGTGCAAAATATGTTATATGTTCAATTTTGAGTTCTATGGATCAGGATGTTGAAGAAGTGAATAGATCAATAATAACACTGACAAAAGTTTTTATAAACAACTTAAACAAATTTATTCTATTTAACAAACCAACTTTATACAATAAATTTACAATTTATTATAAAAAACTAACAAATATAATACTAAAGTTAAAACAAAATATATACAAAATTAAACAAAAAGAAAAGATTAGGTTACAGATTACCAATAAAAAAATCATCAGTATGTATGCCTTCACTTCGGCTTATGAACTTTTATTTAGGCATATTTATCATGTATAAATATTCAAATTCTATCATTTACTTTACAAAATTACATTAGGTTTATTACTAGTTAAATGAATAAGAAAATATTATTTCTTTATAATAACCACATTCCACTCTTTTTACACTTTAAAGCAAAATATATTAATTAATTTTACAGTTTCGATTGTTCCTAGCAGTCTTCATCGATCTGACAAAGACTGCTAGGAATAGTCAAAACTGTAAAATTAATAAATATATTTTGCTTTAAAGTGTAAAAAGAGTGGAAAGTGGTTATCATATGTTATATATTAGAAAAGTAAAAATAAAGAAGGAAAGAGGAAGAGATATTATTTCTTTATTTCCAGTAAATATAAAATAAGATGTTTTGTATAATATTTTTATCAATCAAAAAATATTTTTATGTTCATTCTAAGGTAATAAAATATAAAGTCACAAAAACAATGTTTGTTAATGTAATAAAATAATTTGCTTGGTACCACTCTAAGTTTTATTATATGTTTCATGTTCGAAAAAAAATATATAAATAAAATATATAAGCATTCACAATATACTCCACATTCCTCATTCTGATGTTTCTTTGTAAAATATGCATTATTTCAAAAATATTATTGATTTATGAAAAATTGAAAAATATAAAAAAAACATTTGAAAATATATTAGGAATAGTTATGATTCCTTTATCATTTTCATCATCAGCATTAAACATTCAAGATCATTTGTATTTCTACTTAATTCAAAACCTATCTTGCCATTTATTTCAAAACCATCATTCTAAGTTATTCATTATTGTACTTTCAGAATACTAAACTCCATGATGCATTACTAATGAAATTAAGATAGTGATATAATGTATAGGATATGAAGAAATAACTAGAGTAATGACTCAATAGTATAAAATAAACTCACTAATCCACATGGAAAGCAGTGTGAAGCAATAGGTATGACTTAGTCTAATAACATAGAAAATGATGTCGGCTCTATTTTAGCACTTACATATCATCAAAATACAAATATCCGACACTGACCATGGAAATATCATACAATAATACAGGGCTTTGTTAACTGTATCTGACCAGTATCTACTTCAATAAAATATACGCTAAACTTCTTATCTACTTGACTTACCCTAAAAGTATACATATATAGGATTTCATTTCCTACTTCCCTGTTCACTATCATCTAGAATTCCACATAGATTTAAACAATCTACATTGGAAAATAAACTGAACGATTATTCCCAAGAATAAATAAAGCTAACATATTGATTCATCAAACTATGAATATTTTAAGAAATGGTTTCACTCACTTAAGTTTAGCCACAAACACAAATGACTTTGATTAAAATATACTACTAATATTCATATATTTAAAATAAATATAATATTGTTTACTTAGCAAAAATCATACAAAATTATGATAATTAATAAAGTTATAACAAACTTTATTATATAAGAAAAAATATATGCATATTTTTATTTATAAGATATCATTTAATAAAAAATCTGTATGTGTTATTAATTCACACTTCTGTATATCCATTTATTCTTTCAGCATAGGTCCAATTATATAATAATATAAAAAAGCATAAATTCCATTCACACAGTGCTCATTATAAAATATTATATTTTTAAAAAAAATGTTTCCAAAGTTTTAAAAATTATTAACCTATTTTAAAATTAAGATTATGGTAATCAAAATGCCTATTAAAGCATTTTATCTAATATAATCTAAAAGTAAGTTTAAATTCTAATGTTCTAATATTCTTATCTTTTTTTAAAAAAAAAAAATTAAACACATTAAAACTAATAATAAAATTCAAAGTTACGTATTTGTTCTCTTCTCAATTATGCTAATAAGTTGGGGGGGGGGTGCACCGTCACTAGGCAATTGTGGACTTTTTTAAAATCTGGTAAAGCATAAAAACTATTATCCATCCTATTGTTAAAATATATTTATACACTCTATCTGCAGATATTCTCCAGGACAACAATAATTTGTTTAATATCACTTAGAATATTTATTTCAGGTAGGTAATCCATTCCCTCCGTGCATGTAAAATCCTACTTCTTAGGCAGTAATAGATGCTTCATTCACCTTCATATTTATTAAGCAGGTAATTTCAGGATAAACAGATGTCTTTCCATTTAAAAACTTATATTCCAACGAAGCACAATAATATGGCAAATAAATTAATTCAGATTTCTTTTTTTTTTAAATATTAAAAAGATTATTTATTCCTGATAAAAATATATTTTCTTCCATTAACCATTTTTTCTTCTTTTTTTTTTAAATACAGCAATTAAAATAGTAATTAATCATATTTAACATTTGCTTATTTCAAATAGCATTTTTAGCAACAATATTTTTCTTTTATATAATTTATCTTCAAACTATCTTGCTTAACA
This sequence comes from Epiperipatus broadwayi, assembly GCA_028023455.1. Classification (NCBI taxonomy): domain Eukaryota; kingdom Metazoa; phylum Onychophora; class Udeonychophora; order Euonychophora; family Peripatidae; genus Epiperipatus; species Epiperipatus broadwayi. Next base: position 472,912 of record JAQFVV010000056.1, on the reverse strand, counting down.
ATTTCAAATATAAAATTCGTTTTAAAGATAAACATTAAACTGTAATCATTCATAGATAATGATGTAAATATTATAGAAAGAACGATATATATTTTATAATTCATCTCCAATGTCTTTTAGAATTCACAGGTAAATTATGTTTCCACCTCTTCCAATAATGTCTATTAAAATAATGTCTTAAAAGTTTTTAACTTTACGAATACAGATGTTGTCATTATCTATAACATACCTTTAGTTAATAATCGTATATAATTTTGAAGTACTCCACACAAACAAATATTTAAATTTTCATATATCATTGGCAAAACCATACTTCCATAAACTCTTTGGTTTTTCATCGTTAATCCTCCCATACACAAGACTATAAGTTTTTGCTCCATAACTTACTAATGAATTTCAATTAAGTTTCAGAATAGTTTACCGATAGGAAATTTAATGGATTTATTCACACATATTGTTGAACTAAATATTAACTTTATCCTTTTGACTTTTTTTTTAAAAAAAATAATTTAAAATTATAGTAATATAACTTTATATTGTTTAATAATAAAGACCCACTAATAACAATCTCTCAACCAACAATTTTTTCAACAACCAATTTTCTAATTACACATTGTATTTATGCCCATTTTTAAAAGGACTTCATTGAACAAAATAAAGTCAGACAACAAACTAATTGACATATTACCTAATTAAGCAGTTTTAAAATTGGGAATAAAATAATGGGGCATCTTTTAAATAATAAATATAAGAAATATTTAATACCTAATTTATTTAATAACTCTATTTAACCAAACAAAACATTTTAAGACAATACATATTATATTACATCTTACTGCATCCATAGTAAATTTTTATGGCAGTGAAAACAGTCATAATGCTTGAAATAAGCTGTTCTGAAAAAAAAAATGCAAGTTAATGACTGGTTTAATGGAAGAATTTAAATTCCCCATGTCCTGTGGCATTGTTCATTCATAATTTATTTGTAGCAATCAGGTATTTTATTTGCAAGTTCTGAAACTTTTATATGATGCAATGAAATGAAAATGCCCCATTATGTGAAAAAATGGAAAGTGGTAGCTTTGCCATGACACTGCAACAGCAACACAAAGCCATGAGTATGAAATAATTTTTAACCTTACAATTCTGTTAAATAAACCCTGCGATCTCATCAAATAATGTGAATACCAGAACTTCTGAGAAACTTAAATGTATATCCTAAAAAATAAAACTACATTACAATATTAAATAAAAAAGATAATTGTGAGTTTTTGTTTCATCATGGCCATTGAGGATAGAACAGCAGTAACTCTGATGGAAGCGATCAAACAAAATTGCTGGAAAACATATAAAACTTAGGAATTATGACCTTTCAGCAGAGACTGCACAAAGAAAATGATGATTTCATTTGCTTTCTGGACAATATTAAAAAAATCTGTTGACTACATTGATTACATTTTAATAAAAATTTACTATTTTTTTCCAAAACTGAGAAACTATGGTCTGCCAATAGCATTAAGAAAATGATACTTTCATTTGCATTTGATGATATCAAAAAAATAAGTCCACCTCATTGATTCTGTTATAATACAAGTTTGCTATTTTTTTTTTCCTGTAAAGCACACAAAACTGAAGAACTATAATCTGCTGGCTGCATAAAGAAGATGGCACACTCATTTGCTTTCTGATCACCACCTCATTGATTGTATTTTGATAAAAGTTTAATAACTTTTTTTTTTTTACATTTTGATAAAAGTTTACTATTTTTTTTTAACAAAATAAATGTAGTTAGACATTTCTCGATTAAGATTCCGTGCAGTCATTATATTGCTTAAACATGTGCTTTAACTCTCCAGTTTTTTTAAAAATCTGAGTTAGATATAGCTGTTTTTTTTTTATTTGTTCATGTTTTTACTTTTCTGCTATAGTTAATAGACATACTATTTTTTTTACTTTTTTTATTTGATTTACTGTCCATTTTGTAGTTAGTGCATCTATTATTTTTGAAGTTAATATGATTATTTAAGTTATTGAATAGATATAATATTTATTTTAATTTATTTTGCTTATATAGTATTATTTTTTGGTAATTTTGCTTTACTTTCCATTTTGTAATTTTATGGAAGAGTGAATATATGTAGTATTTTTTTTAATTTTAAGTATAATTTGGAAATTTCTGGTCATGTTTGCAATGGCAGAATGCTGTACCTTGCACAGAGTGGGGGGATGGCTTTGATGGTGCAAAGTGCCATTTTAAAAACCCAAAACTACCTGTTTTTATTTAGTATTGTGATGTGTTTTTATTATTTTTGTATTCAAATTTAGATTTTTCATATTGTTAAAAATGTACTTTTTCAGGTTTAGGGTGGTGCGATTAGTGTTACATATTAGAACTGATATGCCTTTTCACATACATATCAGTCTGTTGATAACTTTTAAAATCTTGTGAAAATATCATGAAGTAATGTGTACACAGGGTTCATTTTGACAAATTTATCATTTAAGTTGACAGAAGTTCCAGTGTACACATTATTTGATGACATCACAAGGCTAGAAAGTTATTGGCAGACTGATACAGATGTGAAAAGATGTAGCAGGTCTATTACATATGTTACCAAACTTAAAAAATAATAGACAAAAAATGTTTTTGCTGTATTTTTATATTGGACTATTTCCATCATCTAATATGTGTGTTGAATTAGATGATGGAAATAGTCCAATATAAAAATACAGCTAGAACACCATCATCACAAACCTTCAGAAAAACAAAAAATGTTTTTATATTAAATTCTTTTGTTGATTGTCCTCTAAAAAGAAATAAATTAATTGTTTCTTCAACTACAATTAGAATTTTTAGATTTAACTTGAAATAAAAGCAAGTAGTTCAGAAACTGTGATTGAAGAAACAATTACTTTATTTTTTATTAATGCGTAGTCCATAAAAGCATTTAATATATATAAAAAAATTATCTCTTATTTATTAGCAGTTTTATATTTTTTACATTTTTAATCCTGTTAATGATATTTCAAAATTAGTGGACTTCTTGACTTAAATAATGCAATAAAAAAACAACAACTGATATTTCAGTTAAGAACTATCAGACAACTGAAAAGAAATATAATGGTATTTCTTGATCTTAAATTCAAAGATAAAAATACATGAACTCATCATGTTGGCAATTACAAGAACATGTGGAGTGGACAATAGAAATTTACCTTGCTTGGTTTCATTAAAGCTTCAAAGAAAAATCAAAGATGTCCTTTCAGTTAATAACACACTCCTCTTCAAAAGATATAATGTTTATGTGGATAACTAAATATAATAGAATTGGTTTGTAACACAATAAGTAATTTTTCTATTTAGTTCTTTGAAGAATATACTAAGCAATTAGAATGTTGATATTATTTAATACAATTTATATACTGCAAGAAATCAATTATAAAAAGAAGCTGGTTTACTTAATTATAATGAAGTAATGAAAAATGCTATAAATCTCAGCTCCACATTAAAATAATTTTCTCACTTTTTTATTTATTTTGATATTTAAATAGCAATAAGAAAGACATTGTCAAGGCAAAACAAGAATGCTGCCAATTTATGCTTAAAGAAATGAAAGGTTTAAATTTATTAGAAGTCCAGGAGCAGTTTCAGAACATGTGCACTACAATGTCCAGTCATCTCCATGAAATTGATGCTCAGTTGGAAGAAATTAACTCAAAAGTGGACGAGGCCAATCAGGATAAAGCATTAGAAGATAGGTTGAAACAAATTTTCTGCAGAAGCAAATGTAGAGAAGTATTATTGAAACCCATAGAACTAGGCACCAAAAAGAGAATATTAGGTATTGATTTGGAAGAAGGTACCATTTTGGGAAAATGTAAGGAAGTTAATGAGAACATCAAGGTCATACATGAACAGTTTGATGTTTAAGGTTGGCCATAAATGACAAAGATAGATAGATTAGCACATTGAATAGGAGGATCAACAACATCTAAATAGAGGCATATATAGATGAATAGAAATCATGCTGAGATCAACTTTAGCCCTCATGGAGCCCCCTACCACCACCACATAAGCAAAGGAAATATCCAGCAATGATTCTCTCATTCACAGATCAGAAAGAGTTAGGTAATACATTTTATGGGAATGGTAACTGTCAAATTCAAATACTTTTCACTTCATTATTATCAAAGTTTTTAAGAGGGGGTACAATGAAAATCTGGTAGAACATCTTAGAACCTTGGAAGAATTATTTGCCATAATCATTTTGGATGAACTAGAAAAGTTACCCATTGCTAGTAACCACCTATATACTTCCACCAAAGATGGGTGGTCATTATTTGTGAAACCTTAAATGTATGATGATTGTAAGTATGTGATTTTAGCCAATGACTGGAATGAAGACAGACAGAATTGTATTTGCCATCCATTGTCACAAGAAAAAATATACACAAAGGTAGCTACTGTTTTTTCACCAGCAAGTTGCTAGGCTCAAAATATTATTGCCTTTTCCTTGTCCAAAGCACAGATAATGAGAATCATTTGCCACAACCTATCCTACCACATTGAGCAAATGATAATAGCAGCTGATAGGCATACTATGGAAGGATTTTCCAATGTTCTAGGCACCCTTGAAGTGATTGAAAACACTTTTGATAATTCACCAGAGGTAAAAGAGAAGACTATCAGTACTCAGTAGCTACTTCTAATTATGATGGAGATAAAACAAGGCAAGGTGAAGCAATTTATCAGAGAACAGCAAATAATTGTTTAACAAGTAAACAAGTCCCCTATTGAGAAAATATGAATAATAGGTCCTTCACTTTTATAAAATTTTTGCATTGAATTCAGTTTAATTATCTCAGTTATTAAAAAAGGAAGTCGGATAGAAATGTTTCTAACACACACAGATGAATTTGATCTTTTTAAATAAAACTTTTTAAGAATGTTACCTTCAGTTACCCAGATTTTAGGAAACCATTCTTTGTCTAGATGGATAGCAGTGGCTATGGGCTATGGGTAGTTTGTTTTAAATGAGTAGTGAACAAAAACCTGCAAGCCCTATACTTCCTCAATAGACAATTAAGAGGAGTAGAATTACATTACACCACTACCAAAAAGGAAACTTTTGGGATCTCAGGTTGTGGTGACTTGAGTAACAAATATTTAGTGTGATGGGGTTCATATTTACAACAATTCAGTTATACCATTAAGTACTGTCCAAGCAAAGACAATGTAGTCACGGACATATTAAGTAGGAAATTGGAGAACCAATAATGTGATTTGGGAAAATTTATCTGTCAGTGCCATTTCCCTTATAGTTGTTGATTCTATAGAGGAGGAATTTAAAAATTTGAACAGTCTTTCATCATAGCATTGTAAACTAAAATTCATTATTGACCTGAAAGAGAGCACCCATTTCACTGTTTACAGGTTCTTGCAATATAAACTAGCAAATGATCTATTATTCTTCAAAGTCAGTGAAAGTGATGATAAATCATTGATTGCCATGCTCACTTGTTTAAAATGAAAACTAACCTATTACTTTCATTGTCTATATGGATACTTCAGTCCTAAAAATATAAAACATGCAATGTGCTGGCTGTTCTACTAGTCTAGGATACACAAGTTCATACTAACTTACAATCTGGCAAAATCTAAAAAAAAAAATTTGCAAAACAGTCATATGCCAGAAAATTTCAATCAAACTTATTTGATAAACCAAATTTAATTTGGCAATGGGTTATTACAGACCCTTAACATTATACCATTGATACAAATTTATTTTAATGACCTACAATATATTGTATAAGTATGTCTCTGCTAACCTTGCACAGCAGGCTAACACTAAGAATATAATTAAAGTGATGGTGGGAAAACCTGAGATCATTCTAATGGATTATGTCACATCATTTGTAATTGCTAAATGGAACGATTGGCTCAATATTCAAAACATCAAACAAATACTGACTACCCTTAATCTAACCCTTGTTAAAGAGTCGTGAGAGAGATTGGTAGATCATTTACAGTGTATCCAGAAGGAAATCATTGATGGTGGGTAAATCAATTGAAGCAAGTGATTCAATATATCAATATGACTCGTAATTAGTCCACCATTTTCTCACCCATAAGGTTACATTACAGATGTGAATAGCCTATTCTAATTAAAAACCCCTTTACCTATCATCCAAGAGAAAATAAACCACAATCATGATATAGAAAGGGCTAGAATAAATTTAGCCAAAATGAATGAAAAATGTAATTTACAAAGGCCATAGGAGCCAAGTCAATTTTAGGTTGGCAATTACATACTACTCCCCCATGTTATTTCAGTTTCTATGAAGGACCCTATAGGATACAGAAAAGGATTGGAGAAAATATCTATATAATTGATACACTAGATGGGTAGAGAGGGACTTACAATGCCCAAAACCTTGAACCGATGCACCAGGAGTATATTCTAATAGTACTTACAAAAATTTTACAGTTTATTAGCTCAACTTTAGATAACTATAGTTTATTAACTTTCATACTGAAAATTCAAATACTTGCTGAATAAGTTGTTGTTTTCCAATGCTTTTAGACCAATGTTACTTTATATGAGTTATTTTGTATATGTTTATTCAATTATGCATAGTGTTGATTTATATAATATAAAGAATAATATTTAAACATTTCATATATATTTAATATGCAATTTTTTAATTATATTCTTTAATCAATCTGACAGCTTCAATGTGTCTCTAAACTATAAGTACTACACAAAATTATATATAAGTACAATACAATTAAATAATATTATATTTATACAATGTAAATTGTCTATATTTTTAATATAAATGCATCAATTACATATAAAAAATATTTTTTTAAAATTCAAATGTCTTTTTTAATTCTAATGTTTTCATTTTTATATTATTTTAAAATTTTGTCTAAAAACCCAATTTAAATTGTTTAATTCAAAATTTCAGTAATTTTAAAGGTCATATATATTATTTTCATCATCAAAAATATTTGTCCTTTATATATTTAACACATTTTCCAATTTTTATTAGTCTAAAGACATTTATTTATATATATTATATTGTTATAATTTAGATGATATGAATGGAAATTTTTAGTGTTAATTGTGTTTCTTAACAAAATATGGAAAATAAATATATTTAAAGTTGCAAATAATATGAGGTTTCAAAAATGAGTTAAATTTAGAACTATGCAATTTAAATTGCAGTATTAGATATTTAATAATTATAAACTAATATAAATGAAAATATTGGCATGAAAAACACATTTAAATTTAATAAATATAATAGGTTTATAAATATAATTGATGTAATATACATTAAAAATATAGACAATTTACATGTTGTAGTATTATAATTTTTGTGTTTATATATTTTTTGTATATTTATAGCATTGAGAAACGGTTTTGCAGTTGATTGAAAGCATCAATTTGATTAAAGCATATAATAATGAAATGGCATCACATTATATATATATATGCATATGGAAGTAATTAAATATTAGTTTTTATATGACAATTAATTTAAACAATGCAGAAAAATGAAGCAAGAGAATATTTTATAAATATTTTAAATGTCAATTAAGCTTGAATTATTATATTATATTTAAAATTCTCTACAGTGTAATTAATTCTACAAAATCTTCAATCATAGCTCTTAATAATATTGTTGGTTGTTGTAAATTACACAAATATAGAGTGTTAGCCTCTTATCTTAAATTACTAAAAGTCCATAATTCATTTCTAATATTATTGTTTGATATAAACCTCAGAAATTTGGCTTTCTGGCCTCAAATTTGAAGTTATACTTCTATTTACTTTTTATATGAAAACATATATATATACACAGATTACTCACATGTAGATTATATATTACATTTTTTATACTCAATATATATATATTTGAATTTTTGAAAATAGTTATTTATAATTCAAGTTAATGAGAATTACATTTACCCAGCTAAATTATTTGAAATTTTATTTCTAAATTAATAAATTTATAAACTCATTTAATGTATTTTGTAAGGAGAACGTGTTTTATAAACTTTTATTATTTAAGATATCAATTTACAATTGCTAATTTCTGGCAGTTAAAGGTTTCTTTTTTATTATTGTTTATTTTATGATAATAACCGATTATTAGTTAATGTGTTGTGGTATGTCAGAAAATGCTTCTGCTCTATTATTAAAATCGCCTCATTTATTATTAAACTGAATTTTATTTATGAAATATTTAGTGATTGAAAAGAATTGAAAGTAAGTAAAATTTTTGCAACTATTTTTAGTTGAAATATAAATATCATTAATTATGGAGGTTTTTTTTTTTTAAATCAACAGTGTAAATTTTTAAAATTATTTGGATTTCTTTTTTCTGTTTTTTTACAATAACTTAGGTTTTTTTAAAGTTTGATTTGTTATGAAAGTTGTCTTTTTCTTTTTTTTAAATAGAAGAAACCTGACATTTAAAATAGTAAATGTAAAAAAAAAAATACGTTCATTATTTCTTATTTTTAAAGGTACTTATATATGTTAAGTTTTCTGTCCCACAGTTAGTATGTTAACTTGGTAATATGATGAATATTGTGTTACTGCTTTCCAATCTCTCAATCAAGTCTATTATAGCATTTTTATTAAGTCTTTGCATCATTAAAATGCATTAAATGATTATTGGGCATCATTATATTTTAAATTGTGAATGAAAGTGCACTGATTGTAAATTTTTTATATCAAGGAAAGCTTGGATGTATTCAATTTAAATTTGAAAATATTAAAAAATAGTATATCAGGGATGCATGATTTTTTTACTTCATTCTTAACTGATAGAGATTATGTGGTTTGGCACATTGGTAGAGTAGCATATTCTGGGCACAAAGTTCATGTATTGCAGCTCGTTTCTATCAATTCTAGTCCTTAAACTTTTTATAAATGTCTAAACAAACTAAATTTCCATGTTTGGTTTATTATATGATTTTTTAAAAAATAATACTTCAATAATGCCATGATTATAACTAAAACTGATTTAAGATTAAAGGTGATGTTTAATGCATTTGAAAAATAATATTTTAATAATTTTTTTTTTTACTAATCAAAAAAATAAATAAATAAATTCTCATCTAATAGCTATAGTTGAAAATAAAAACTGAGAGATGTAAATGCCAATAGTATATGAAATTAGATAATGCACTTAAATATAAAAAAACAAAACTGCTAAAAAAATAATAATGTTGTTTGTTTTTTTTTTCACTTTTTTACTCTAGTGGCATTTTAAAAATATCCCTGTAAATTATAGTCATATTTTACCTTGCCTTTAAAATATGAAGTAGTCCAGATCCCATCTTATCTAGATCAGATTGATTGAGCATTCTTCACTTTAAACCAATGCAAAGAATGGACCAATAGACAATGATGCTCACTGAATCTGAATGTTTTCATTACATATAGGGATCTGGTAATAGATAGTAGCCTTTTGAAGATAGCATCAGAGAACTCTTGTCACAGAGCAAAATGACACAATCTACATTCTCCAGACAATAGCTATCAAGCAATGTAATGTGACTTTTTTTGATCTCTTAAATTTTTTCTTCCTTCTTTTAATATTTCATTTTTAGTGTTTTTTTTTTGGCTATATGGTGATTTTTTTTGTTTGGTTTTAACTTTTATTTTTGAAATCAATTTTTATCACCTTTTTTAAAAAGAAAAACAACCCAAAAATTTCTGTCTCTAACTTTTACAAAGAATTTCTCAATCTCCCCGCCCCCCAATCCCCAAATTAAAATAAGATCAAAACGTTTGACTTTTTCAAGTTTCGTTTTTTTTATGTAAAAATACGCCCACTTTTTTTTGGGCATATAAGACGATATTTTTTTTGGCTTTATTTGTATACCGCTAAAATGCTAAAACTTTTATTTTTAAAAACAGTTTCTGTTACCTTTTTTTAAAAATAAAAACAAACAAAAAATAACTTTGGTCTTTATCTTTTTCTCAGTGAAGACAAAGTATTTCTCAATCCACTCCACCCCCCCCCCCCAAAAAAAAAAATAAATAAATAAAATAAGCTCAAAACTTTTGACTTTTTCAACTTTCATTATCTTTTTTTTTGAAAGACGGCAACTATATGGCAATTTTTTTTCTCTTTATTTCAATTACACGATGACTATTTTGCCATTTTTTAAAAAAACTTTTCATACTAATTACATTTTTTGATCCTTTCAGTACACCAGCACAAAAAAATTACAATAACATCAAATCTTCAGACTTTTACATGTTTCGTTTTATTTTTTTAGATTTAAAATACGGCAACTTTTTGTTTGGCTGTACTGTGATTTTAATTACGTGATTTCTATTTTGCCCTTACTACTATCAAAAGACAACCTTTACATATATATATAACTCCATCTCTTCATCTTGTATATTTAACATTAAATACAGATATTACATTTATCATAATCATTGTCATGTAATTACACTAGCTGTGATATTTCCCAACATTCAGGTGAATAACACTTTATTCTTGCATGTTTTAACAATGAAATAATAAATGCAGAAATGCACGCACATTAATGAGAATGATTGTTATTGTACTGTTTTTTGTAGCAGTATGACTGCATAAGTCAAGAAAGAGTGTTCAGCATGTGAAGGTAAACAACACCATAAGCAGGTTACATCTTTAAGAAAATTTATCTGTAAACTTCTGCCAGTCCACAAAATCTTATCTTTATTTTTGCTGGTCTGCAGGTGTGAAAAGGTTGAAGACCACTGTCTTAATTAATGTTTTTTTTTTTAAAAAAACTTAATTCTGTTGAATTTATAATTTTGATTTTAACATTTATGTCTTATCATGGAAATCTTTTGTCTGACAGTGAGTAAAGAAATTTTTTTAAAACTTTTAGCCTAGATGGTTTTCAACTTATCTTGTTAGCTTTTTAATTTGAAAGAAAGGCTTAGATTTTGAGATATGACAACAAAGAGTCCAAGGTGCTGCTACTGCATTTAAATTAAAAAATGAGATCTGTCTGAAGGTGTGTGGTGATGGTATATTAAATGTGATAATATGTTGGATTATTTCCATCATCTATCAATAAATGTTGAATGTATAAAAAAAAATTAAACTTTATATCAATTTTCTTGTTAGTATAATGATAATACACAAATGACAACATTTTGAATAGTATTATTCTTCACCCTTCTTCAGGTGTTGCAGGCCCAACCAGTGACAGTATTAGCATATGAGTCAAACTCACACTTATATATTCAACATTTACTGAAAGATGATAGAAATAGTCCAACATATTATCACAAAAAATGAGGTATTTTATGCAGTGATATAACCATTAGAACTAAATTGAATATATATTGAGCTATTATTTTATTTAATTGATTATATGGAAGTGAAAGGCAAATAATAAAATATCATATAAAATTGCTCCATAAAAGTCCAAAAATGCAATGGCAAAATTGTAAAGCTATTCTATATGTCTTTTCACTTTTGGATGTGATATTATAGTGTGTATTATTATAAAATTATATTTTCATTAGATTGGCATGTGAAATGAATGAATGATGACTTTGTAAATATATATATATATATTACAATAAATTTAAGCATGGTTTTCATAGGAAAAAAAACCCATTTTGATTATACTATAAATATTATATCAAAGGCACTGTAAATAAATGTAATGTTGAATGTTTTTATTGTGAAGATATGATTAAGAATATAATAATATACAGTAATAGATTATTACAATTATACAAGATGATGAAATTTTTCAGAAATAAAAGTTTAGTGTAAAAGTTAAAAGACTGAATTACAAAATATCAAATAAATAGAACAATGGACTAGCATATTGTGAAATATGGACATATTTATGTTTCATAAATTGATTTGTACAAATCATTGCAAAATTCATCTCTAGCATAGTATTGGGTTTTTGTTTTGTCTTGTCTTTTTATCTTTTTTTTTAAAATTGGAATTGCTATATTCATTTGTCAATAGCTGCGATTAATAGCCCGTTCGTTTTGTACATATTATGATTTGTAATTTATTTTATCAATGTTAATTACTTTATAAAGTATTTTAATTTAAACAAAATACTTCATTGATTTTTTTATAAACACACCTACATATATATATATATTTTAAAAATAAAATATTAATAATAACAAAAAGTTTTTCATGCTTGGATAGAGTGAAAAAAAAACAGTTATTTTTTTTTCTTTGGTAAATATTTAGTATAACAAAGTTTTTTTCTTTTTAAGTTATTGAAATCAATCATTTTAAAAAGCTAAAAAAAGTTAATATATATTTTACTATATTATATTGTAGGAGGAAATCCTGCTTTTATTTTATGAAGAAGAATAAATGATATAAAGTAACAAATATTCAATAAAAACCCATTAGTAAGTAGGTTAAGATATTTTATATTTTAACTTATAAATTTGATTAACTAAGTGAAGGAAGATCGAATGGCCGTTTGTAATACACTTTTTTTTTTATGTGATACATTTTTTAAAGCAAATATTTTTTGGAAAATAAAAAATTCAATTTTTTATTTTTCATTATATATTAATTAAATTTTTAAATATTGTGTGAATTATTAAGATAATTTAGTTTTTCAACATTAAGGATGTCAATTTTGCCTGTCTGTGTGAAAATTGCAAGATTTTTATAACACATATTGCTCAAAGGTATATTTTATAAAGATTAACCCTTCAATCTTGTAATTATTAGCAAACAACTTTTAGTTCTAGAATTTTTTATTCTTGTTAAAACAGGCAAAACTCTATATTTTATAAAAAAAACTCTCTATAGGTATTGCCACTCAGTGCAAGCCAGAGTAATCAATGGATGCCAGAAGGCTTGTGCATATAATCCCATATAGTGCCTACTCATCCAATATCTCCAGACTAGTTTCTGCCTTGTGGCATTCGTCAGTGAGGAGCCTTGAATTTGGGAGCACTGCATCTAGATCTTAGGATCTAATGCAACTATCCAGCAGCCACTTTTTATCTCTACTTAACTACAAAACTACAAGAATAAAATTGTTGAAAACACAAAAATATTTTTAATCTAAGCTCAATAGCTTATATAGTCATATGGATCTGAACCCAGTTCAATACCCATACATTTTGATGTCTTTGGATCTTTACCAACCATAGCCACCATTATGCTATTAGGCAGGATTGCTGTTAAACCACTAAAACATCATATGATCACTATTTCTTATGCTAGCACATAACTGTTATTAAAACAGGCAAAACTCTCCATATATTAGTGCCACTCAGTGCCAACCAGAGTAATCAATGGATGCCAGAAGGCTTGTGCATAAAATCTCCATCTAGTGCCTACTCATCCAAAATTCCCAAACTAGTTTCTGGCTTGTGGCCTTTGTCAGTGAGGAGCTTTGGATCTGTTGCACCTAGATCTTAGGATCTAATGCAACCCTCCAACAGCCATCTTTTATCTCTACTTAACTACAAAACTATGAGTCTTAAATTGGAAACACTATATTTTCAATCTAAGCTCATTAGCTTATATACTCATATAAGTCTGAACTCAGTTCAATACCCATATATTTTGGTGACTTTGGTTCTTTAATAACCATAGCCATGACTATCCTATTAGGCAGGATTGGTTTTAAGCCTATAAACATCACGTAATCACCATTTCTTATGCTTGCTTATAACTGTTATTAAAACAGGCAAACTTTACATATTTGTAATCATGTGAATTTTTTATTGTGTTTATATGTTGCTCTTTAGATTTAATTTATTAGTAAGTTTATTTTTAAAAGGTATATCTTTTTTTGGAATATTTATATATCTTTTACAGAATAAAAATAAATTGTGAGAAATATTTTTTTAAAGCATTTCCAATGACATTTATTTAAAATAAATATAAATGTATAGTGAGTGTTTCTGTCGCAAATCATTAATTTTTTAATACTTATAAAAGTAAAATATAAAATTATGAATATAATTTTAAATATACATGTTAAAAAAAAGGCATTTATTTGTTTACATCAAATTGTAGTATAGCAAGATGAAGCTGAATTGAAATATTGCTTCACACCCTCCAATGAATTCATTAGAAAACTTTTTTTAAGCCGGGTTTTTTTTTTTAGTTTAAAGCTTCAGTATATTGACTAAAACTAATGTTTAAAATCATGCTTAAAATAACAGTCACTAACTATAATGCTTATTGTAAAATTCATATAATCAAAAAATCAAAAACTCCAGAGTCTATTGTATATGATTTTTTATTATTATTCTTATACTTATTATTATTATTATTATTATTATTATTATTATTATTATTATTATTATTATTATTATTATTATTATTATTATTATTATTATTATTATTATTATTATTATTATTATTATTATTATTATTATTATTATTATTATTATTATTATTATTATTATTATTATTATTATTATTATTATTATTATTATTATTATTATTATTATTATTATTATTATTATTATTATTATTATTATTATTATTATTACGTTTCAATAAAGGCTTTATTGATCTCAATGGTTTACATAAGTTTACATCTAGAAAATTTTGAAATTTAACATACAATGAATAATATTAGGGTAAACACATGTAAATGAATTTAGTGGTTACACTTTGTGGTTAATGGACTATAAC